>BROE01000010.1:6601352-7051352 GCA_036571765.1 Plecoglossus altivelis | reverse complement strand
TAACTCTCGTTAAGCAAGGAACCTTTTCTCCTTCATTAGTATTTTCTTGCTAGCCAAACGTAGGCTAACACCAGGGGGTCCTCTGTCTCCTTTACCAGCCTCACACTGGCCCACCTTGCTACACCTCAGCAGAGCCTCACCTCACAACTGAAGCCATCAGCAGGAAGCAGGTACTAATCTTGGGGAGGAAATGATAAGCTGATGGTTGATTTTTTGTGTGTGTTCTTTTGGTGGGGGGGCGGGTTTAAGAGGATGTGACTCGTTGGTAAAGGCATGCAAACTCTGTCATTCCAGTCAAGATTCCCCGTCTGGCTCTTCCTTTTGCCCAGACCGTCACATGATGAACCCTGCAGGTCGAACGCCTGGGAGAATAACAAACTGCTAATCTAGTCTCTCACATAGGAAGGAAACAGCTACAAGGTATAACAATAAAGCACAGTCATTCTATCAAATATGTATGTGCATACAAATGCCAAACTACAATTTCAACAACTTATGTCTCTTAACCTCATGTCTTTGTTTCAAGACAATTCAACTCTGAGAATAGTTAAATATATATGTCAAGTACAGGAACATGAGAGGGGAAAAAGGGGGAAATGACTCTGGGCTTCAAGCTTGTATGTATAAGGTAACAAGTCAATATTATCACAAAACATGGTGTACTGCTTTGTTATTAGTAAATCCAATACAGTCTATTTATCGCGTAAAAACATGACAAATGTTCCACCAGTGTAATCTCAATAACATCATGTTGCATGTTGACGGCTCATCTGGGAGCGGTGGATTTGGGCTGCCTTTTACAACACAGGCCTCCGTACCTACGCTTCGACACAAGAAAAGGGAGGAGGGCTTGATCTCTCCTTTGGAGAGAGGGGGCGTCCTGCCAGTTACAAAAATGAATTAAATCAGAGGGATTAACAGTACCTGTAAAGACCTGTCAGGTAGATTTACAAGGCCTGCTGATAAGGGAACAGGAGGGATAAACGCTGCCTGGCATCCCGCCGTCGCCAGGCAGTCAAAGGGAGAAAAAAGCGTCTCCTTTTCCTCCAGCCACCACCTTTAATATCTGTCTTGGCTCAGGCTCTGTTGAAGACTTCCTGTTTGTATAGACTCACTCTCAGGGTGATGAATTCACTCCAAAGCTGCTCTGGTGCATGTGTGTGTGTGTGTGTGTGCGCGCAAAGGGGAAGGAGGAGGAGGGGGGGGGGTGTAGGCAACAGCTGCTTGGATCCAGGGGAAAAATGAGCGAATTCCAGGCTGAGAACACTGAGTGAATAGCTCTACAGCACGGCCCCAGAGCTGTCCCTCAGGAGCCCAAGCCCCAGCCAGGCCAAGGCAGCCATAGCTGAGGAATCCTTCACTGTATTGTTACGCAGCATCGCTGTATGAGACCAGTGACCTTCCCTAAGTTACAAGTGAGAGTGTGTGAACAATACAGGCTGAGAAGAACTCACACCGAGTAGGAATTTAGAACAGCAACAGTTACACTAGCAAAAGGCACTAGGCTAAAATGACTATGGTGTTTTTGGCTCATGCCATCCATCGACTAGCACCACTAATGACAAAGGTTAATTGTTGTAGAACGTGCTCCTTACTGACATCATAGGGAAGCCAGAAAATGGTGGGAATAGACTTGCCTTGTCCAACCCCCCAGCTGCACACATTGTATTGCTGAGATGACAGGGGAGGTTGCCAAGCAAGATGACAGAAGATTAAGTTCCGATGCAGAAGCGCTTCCTTTAAGAGGTGGGTAGTAGGTGGGTCTGTTTCTGCTCAGCTTTGATTAGGAGTGATGTGCAGGTCATGTTTACGTTAACCTTGCTGTCATGACTTTAAAAGGCCCGCGATATCTCAGGGAATATTTATGTATTAAGTTATGTAGCGCAAATGCTAAGTTGAGACTCCTGTAGAACTCTGGTTTACGGGTACATTGACAAATGTAATTGTTTTCACTGCCGTTGCCAAGGAAACAGCGACCATTCCACATAGATAATTTACGTTTCTAGAGACTGTCAGAAGGGGAGTTGGGTTCAAAGGGCGTTGTGACTCTTTTAGTATCATACTCACCTCACTTAGATGGCCCAGGCTAAGGTTGATGAGACCCCAGTTTATGCTTAAGGGGCACTACTCTGGTTCCCACTGAGTTACATTAAAGTCTACATTTTCAGTTTTCCAAGCACAGTTTAGAATATGGAATTTAGACTAGTGGTTCTCACACAACTTTAATCGAAGGAGACACAAAAAAACAGCTATTTATGAGCTATACAGATGTGTCTCCTGGGGTGAAAAGTAAAGTTCAAGTCAGTTATGCCAGACTAGGGTCCATGTGACATTCTTAATTCAAGACTAATTTTACTGTAAAAATGAGTTATTAGTATTAGCCTCAGGAAACAATTGCCTGCTGCAGTCATAAATACAGACTCTTTAAATAACTCAGTTAACCTACAGCAAGAGAAGTCAACCATGCAGAAATATGTTGTATATGGAGGATGTATTGCTCCCCGTATTGTAAGACATCTAAAGTAGACCTGTCAGTTGTAATGTTAACCAGTCCTTTGTGACCTTTCAGACGCAACACAAATGGATATGTGGCTGTGATAAGTGAAGTGTGATCTCCCATAATATCGGCCACCTCCATACTGTCTCCGTATAGAGCAGATTCCCTCAGAACAACTGAGTTACGACTTGGGGAATGGTTACTTAGACGGAGAGCATAGGTTCATTCTTTATGACGGGCTCTGCTTATTTTAGGCATCAAGGGTAGAACTCGCCATTCTGAGACACTCTAATTGAAAACATCAGTTTGCAACATTTACAAGGACGCTGTAAAACATGCTCCCCTGTGCTGTATTAAGTCACTGCACCTCTATGTATCCACAACATACATCATCACACCTCTCACCGCCAGGGTTTGTATGGGAAAGCAATCCACGATCGTAAGCTATTCAGACCACTTTTACCACTTTATTTATGTCCTTGGTGCAGTGAAGCATACAGCAAAGGCTTCTTTGAAAGGAACTGCCACAGGTCAGACTTCTAAGCTGCAAAATATTGCCCGAGATAGAGTCCACTGTCGGCATTTAGGCCATGTCCCTGGTGAAAATGCTCTCACCCAGGAAGATTAGGTAATACATGATATTATAGCTGTGAACTGCAGGTGGGAGATGCTGGACAAAAATGACATTTTGCATGCAGGTGGCTTGTTTCAAACCAAATATGTACAAGCTTACAGCTACGAAAGTGCACAATGGAAAAATTGCTGTTAGTTACAAAAGCATGACATGATTGAGGTTAGTTGTAGTACAGGAACTTTGTAGTCTTTTTGCAGTTCCAAAGTGATCCTTAGGTATTTGACACTTAACAAATAAATACATGTTAAGCAGTATATGTGTTTACATTTAGTGTGACATTTTTGTAACATTGGAAACCTAAAGGAAAGTGGCAGTATTCAATCGCAATACAGAGTATCAATCTCAAAACCATCCACCATCCCTCTCTCCTCTCCTCCGCACCACAACCCAGTGTTTGCTTACAATCCCCACTGGTTCAGAAAACTCTAAGAGTGGGAATGTTTTCAAGCCATGACAAAATGTGTTTGACTTGGATGAAGCAAGCGTTCTATAATTTATACTATGAGATGATAGGTTGTTCTAGAAGTTTTTCCCCCCATCAGAAGTAAACTGTAATTCAAATACGCTGACATGAACACACTGGTTTTCTCACTGCTTAATTGTAAATGAATTCTGTGGACAACCAAACATGTGTGCTAACATGGTAACGTGACAATGACAAAGGTGGATTGCATTGTGTGCTATATCTATTCATTTTTTCAAGCAGCTGGTGGAGATGGATGAAAACAGGCGCGCCCATGTTCAACCTTGGAACAGACACAGTAAATGATTGTGTAACAGGACACAAAGAGCTCACAAGTGAAAGGTTTGCCGACATCAGCGGCTTCATCAACGAGCGATCTCAAAGAAACCAGGAGCTAAACGGCCTCTCGTGTTCAAGAGGAAAATGGCTTTGAAATGCAGATTTGGAGCATATCGACTGTCACCTGTTCAGAGCACTCCAACTCCTGCTGCTGAAATGAGTCTTTTCAAGAGATACATTCGATATGTATCAGCTGCCAAAGCCAATTGGTTGCGATGGCTCTATTGTTCCTGTCGGTGTAGTCGAAGGTGTCAGCCCCTATGAATACATTTGATTTCCTTTACACCATCTTGCTTTGGGAAGACAGTTTAAAGCCGCAACAAAGAGATGTGCATACCTACTTGGGTTTACTGTCTGACACTGTAGTCTTACCCTGAAAGGATACTGCTTACGATAAAAAGCTCATATAACCACTTTGAAATTCACACTACGCTATAAACTTTTCCTCGCACCTCACTATGGCACCATTGCCTTATCTCAGATAATTGAGAGTATTATTTCAGTAAGGCACTATTACTGTGTTTAGCCCTTTTTTGCCATGATTCAAACTGAAATACTTCTAGCGATTTGACACAATTACACCCTCTCTTCCTTCTGCATTTATATCCCATTGGAAATTGTTCATTATAGTGAGCTTTGCCTTTTAGATAACTTATAATGAGGATGAAATGTTTTACGTTCTGAGAACACCGATGGTTTAAACAGGCCTACTTCAGGCTAATTAGAGATACATCCACATTCAAAAGCTTTATCTTTAAGATAGGTCAGACACTTATTTAAGACAGAACTCACATTCCATTATGTTCATCCTATTAATAGATATTATTGATGCCAAAACAGACTGTAATATTCTATATGTTCATGAACTGCACACCCCCACCCCTTCCCCACACTCCCCCACCCACTGTTATTGAATAACTTTGTACTTTTATGAAAGAAAATCTGTATAATTGGTACACTATGATTACAATAATGATCTATCCTTGAGCTTTGGCATGACACATTTTAGCTTTCCACTTTCCGAAGTCCTAGGTGTGTTTTGTGGCCGCCAGCTTGTTCCAGTTAATATAAGCGGTGAACCCACAGCTCTACCTGCCTGTCTGGGACAATAGCCAGCTTCCTTTCCCATAATGCTGTCCCCCCTCTCAGAGGCACTGCGCCTATAAAACTGTCAGTGAGCATGTAGGCCACGTCACCTTTGCCATGGTTTCACACACAAAGCCACCTTAACTCACTCATGAACAGACAAAAGCACACACACACACACACACACACACACACTTAAATCACGGCACACATACACTTAAATCATCACCCTTACTTCAGCCAAAATACATGAAAAAAATGCATTGACAATCACTAGGGCACTGATGCACGCAAACAATCATTTTGAGGGTAGAGTAACATTGATGTTTGAACACCGTCATCTCCTCTCCTCGGCTAACAAGAAGGACCAACATCCACAGATGTATGCCATCCACATGTAAATGTGGATGTATTTGTGCCACATGTATTTGTGCTCAAACTCAGGAATTAATGAAACAAACACAACGTTATCATTCTGTCGGAACACCAGCTGTTGGTGAGATAGATGAGGTGACGAGGTTTACTTTTTCTGTCTTTTTTCCTGGCCTTCCTGGGCCTGTGTTTTACTCTGGTGGAGGAAGCAGGAGGAGGCCTGCCGTCCAGGCAGAGGACGCGGGCCAACGGCTTCTGGCCTGACAGGGGGATTATAGAAAACAGATGACTTACGCTTCTAATTTGTGAGCTTAAATTGCAAACAGAATTTCAGGAGTCGAGGAGGGTAATAAATGGCAATAGCACAAGCCACACGCAGCCAAATCAGCATGCGGTGCTTGCAGGTTCAACTAAACTAGAACAGACAGGTTATGATGCTTTTGTATGTTACAGCGTAGAGAGTCTTAAATGACCTCCATTGTAGAAGGGTTAGACGTTGGAGGGAAGGAGACTGCGAAGGACTCTGACTGTTTGAACACGTTGAGCTCATTATCACAACATTGCTGCACACACTGGTACAACTCGGCCTCTGGATTTCAGGCCAAACAATAAACATGTCGAGGATGCCTAATTGAAGCAGCACCATAAGCTGTTGTGTGGTCGTAGGTTGCACCTAAACTGAAGAAGGTCTGCTGGGACAAGAGGTCAGTTGGGACATAACGACTGAGCCATGACACGTTTTGCGTCAAGGTAAAAAAAGTCTACTCAGCAGCACATAAAAACGCACACCTGTTAGCAATTACCCGTTCTGAGGTCTTTTAGATATGGAGGAGAATATCTGGTTGCTAAAGCCTTGAGGAATGTGTGAATCTGGCGCTGGGGGCATCAGCTTTGGGTCTCCCAGTGAACACAGGGAGGCCAGGAGGCCACAGAAGTACGGAGCGGAAATACTCTCCAGCAGGACAGCTGGTGAGCAAGTGCCACCTGGCACCTGTTCTGGCAGTACTGGTGTGTGTGTGCATGGGGGGAAGGGGAGTTACAATGTTAGCCTTGTGGCGCTGAGCTTCCAGGATACACTGCAGGATTAGCTTGCTCCGACTGAATTCACAGCTCCAGGAGGAGCAGACACACTAGTGTGGAGAGAGAGCGAGAGAGAGAAAGAGAGAGAGGGAGAGAAAAAAAAAGTGACCTTATTGCTTAAAAATGCAGGGGGCTCCAGAGTGAGGGCTGGGGAGGCAGTGACAGGCCACGTCGCTGACGGGGAGCCAAACCCAGGGAGGGTTGAGAGAGCCGCCCATGTGTTGTCAGACTGGGAATGGCTGGATGGGCTTGACACTCATTTCCATTGTACCAAGCAAATGACATTCCATCAAGCTTGGTATCAGATGTGACACGTTGATGGCTGTGGAAAGAGACAAAGACTCTATACGAATTATAAGTGTTGCTTCTCGCCAGGTTAGAAAAGGAGATCCACAGTGTCTTAAGTAAATAATTATATCTCACAATAATTTGGTATTGGTGTAATTTTTTTAAATTTATTTACTCACCTATTTATAGGTTTCTAAATATATATATACCATACAATTTAATTACTCATTCTAAATAATACATATATATATATATATATATATCTATATGTATATATATATAGTATTTATATTTACCTATATGGCTCAAATATATATTGCGCACCACCCCAACACACACACACGCTCTTTGCACTTTTCACACTGCCACCCAGCCACGCCCAACGGACACCCTCTCGGCCACCCCACCCACACAGATCTACAGACCAATATGAACACACTATGAGAATGCAATTGACTAAAGTGCCACACTTTAGAAAGTAGGGCTCTCTAAGACAATAATTGTGGTGTATCCTTGATAAAAGTCCAAACACTGAATAAATATTATAATGCCTTATTTTCACAGATTTATTCTAGTGTTAAACCAACTATAAACCTCCCGATTACACTAGTTACTTTCTTCTAAATCGACTCACCGAAGATATCTCGACGCTCCCAGGACCCCCTCCCACGAGATAGGATTATAAATACGTGAGGTCTGGTTCAGGATGTCAGCTACATATGATATATCAAACTTGCAAAGGTTGTTGGTCAAGGCTAGAGCAGCGTTAGCCTCGTCTCTTCTGTGACACGCGGGCACTCAACCTCCATACTTGGGAGTTGCTCCTTTCTTTCCTTAAGACCCGATGGCGTTGCTCAGGGTCGTTCTCCCTCTAATGGGAACACCCACAGGTCCACTGTACGTGTCCTTGCTCTTTTCTTTCGTGGCGAGGAAATGCAACTGTGATTTTAAAAAAAATGTTTTAATTATTCTAATTGGATTAGGACGCTGTCATTAAAAATGTGTTTGAAACCTAGTATATTTGTTTGCTACAAGAGGCACGTTAAATAAACGTACGATTAAGTCACTGGAAAGGGATACTGCCAGTGCTGAAGCACCAAAGGCTTACCAAAGGTACATTTCTGAATCATCACGTACTCCAGGGTCATTGGGCAGACAACACGGCTCAGTCTCTGTGGTTAATTGTGCAAAAGTTGGCGGACAAACTCTATGGTGGTCCACACTGTACTTGACACTGGGGGTGAAGTGGGCTGCCGGCTCAACTTAGTCCATTTAACAGCAGAGTTGAAGTGTTTACAATCAGTGTGTCTGTCGTTCCATTGTCTCATAATGAGGACAGAGAATCACCTGGTGAGGGGAAAAGGGGTTCTAAAGAGGAGAGCCTTTGTCTGTACCAGAGACCTTCCTTGTCGCCTTCCCAGGATAGGGTATTTTTTCCAGTTAAACCCCCTCAGTCATTAGTTGGCTACAGTGGGGAAACGTGAGGCCCTTTGCGGGACCTGAGCCTTTTCAAATACGAGCATGCCTTTTGTTTTTGCACCCTGTCAAAAACGGTCACCTAATTAAACCTGATATCTCTGGCCAAAGAAAAACGATTTGTTAATGGCTCTTTCGGAATTTACTTAATGAGTTTAGATGCCCATTGTGCAGCGGTAGCTCCTATAAGACAGTGTTTTTGAACAGAAAAAAAAAATGAGGGCGAAGATTGAGCAATGGGAGCAGTGAGCTGACATGACTGTGGGCTAAATAGGCAAGGTGTAGCATGAGCAGAGGGGGCTGTG
The DNA here is from genome assembly GCA_036571765.1 of Plecoglossus altivelis. Taxonomy (NCBI): domain Eukaryota; kingdom Metazoa; phylum Chordata; class Actinopteri; order Osmeriformes; family Plecoglossidae; genus Plecoglossus; species Plecoglossus altivelis. The sequence goes on along the minus strand of BROE01000010.1, from coordinate 7,042,812 downwards.
GAATCAAGGCAGGTCATTAATGCGTAACAAAAGAGAAGCATACCCAGGGGCCGGGGTCCAGACTGCCCTTGCATTGTGCACTGTAGCGGACATTTCAGGAGCTATCTACACAACACCTTGATCACATCAAGTAGCTGACACCATTTTCTTCAGCAAACTCCAGCGGCTTGTTTTGGGGGCCCTATCTGTCTTTCCCCCCATTCTTGCTTTTGTTCATGTCTCAAGGCCGCTGCCTCCCTTTCTTCTCGGGTCTACGGAGAGGGAACAAGCTTGTTAGCCAGCATGGATATTTTGACTGCAGATACACGTTGGCCACTTGCCTATGGAAACAGTGTCAAAGCACAACCTGGCTTAATTGTCACATCTGCAGTCCTGGGAGAGGTCTTTGGTGAGGTTCAGCCTGATAAATATCAAAAGATCCTCTCATCTCTTTCTTTTTCTTCATCCCTCCTTTTTCCAGTGAAGGAAACTTGTAAATTAATCTTAGTGTCAAAACAAGACTTTTTCTTGCTTTGGATTCTCTAGTTATGTTTCTGTTTCTGTCCCAGAAGTTTTCATCAAAGGACAGCAATGTCAGAAACATAGTGTAAGACCATCCTTGCAATTTATAGATTTGATGTTTATTGAGGTTTGCAGGCCTCCGTTTATATAATGAGAGTCAGAATGTTAGCTTCAGATAAACAAACAACACCAAAAACCGAGGGTTCTGGTTCAGGACAACATGTTGCACAGTAGTAAGTTAAAAGAGAATGACAATGCAGACCATCTAAATTGAGGTAACATCAGGATGCACTAACATTGGTGATGTCATGAACGCACACCTAATGTCTGTGCTCAAGTTCTTTTAGGTTCACTTCTATACCAAACAGTGAATTCCTGAGAAAGAAAATACAATTTGAGCATTGCTAATTGGTTGATCTAGCAAAATGTTAATAATAGGCTGAAAAAATACCATATAACTACACATAGGTATGTCTGCAGTACAAATATTGTTGGTACATAGGAATTGCTTCGTAATTAAATACGCAATATTGGCACATTAATGAGGAAGCGAGTAAGGGTTAAGTGGATGATGCAACGGAGAAGAATAAGGTTGAGTTACTTCAACAACTTCAATGTAAAGACCACACTTGCCCATACACTCGTATTATAACTTACTGCTAAACCACAATGAATAGAAAACACACAGCAGTGCCTCTGTAACCACAATGTTGTTTCTCCAGGTATTGCTATGTAGTTATATGGTGGTTAATGTTACCTGAATGTACTATATCGCCATGTTGTTTTCTCTGAAACATATCGATGACATCTGTTTAACTCCGTCTTCAATTTAGAATGATTTATGTATCACATACAGTATAAAGTTAAATCAGGCATCTACGGTGGACATTCAAATGAGAAACACAACCCAATTACCGTTTGTAAAAAAAAAAAAAAAAAGAGACAAACGTTTCGTTTGTCCTCTTCCGTTTCAAAGTTCACTCGGTCACTTGCTGGGTTTCACCTCCACAGACGAGCCCCGGTGTTTCACACTGACGGTGATGCTACCAAGGAACGCAATGGACGAAAGGCAGATGGTTGAATGGCTTCTCCAATTAATGAAGGAGAGGAATGAACATTGAAGAGGGGAGAGTGGAGAGAGGTGGGTGGAAGAAGGCTGGAGTGGGTGAGAGCGCACGGCTGGGATTTTTATAACCCCACTCTTGTTCGTGCCCTTGCCTTACTTAAACCAGTTAGGCCTGTTACATTAGCCATTGGAATGGTTTATGTACTTGTACCAATTCAATTATTTGTTTCTCCGACTCAGCTGTGGAAGAAGCCAAGGAAGGCACTCACATAAATTCTAGCTGTTAATTTCCAAGTAATGCAGTGGCCGTGATCATTTAAGACAGGACAATTGATACCGCTGTCAGGAGAGAGCCCTCTCTAAAGGATGTTTTTACAGAGCATCATGGTGACACTTTGCTCAGATGAATGTCCAGGAAGGCCTTTGATTAATGTAATGTAATAAAAGAAATGGGGGCTAAAATGCCTCCGCACGTCTTGTTAAGAATATTTGATTCATCTTATGAAATTCCGAACGGTTCTTTCCCTTCCCTCGCAGAGGACCTTTCTATCATTTTTTTGTCATCAATCAATATATGCCACAGTGACAACACTTAAAGTCCCTCGTACACTCCCTCCCGCTCCCTCCCGCATTTTATGGCCCTCATTGTCAGGGTTTCGTAGACATGTATTTCCATGTCATCTTTCTGAGGTGTCAGGGACGTGGTGGGATCGTGAGCGAAAAGTAATGTCACTTCATTTCTGTCACTGGCAGCCAGAGATGAGCAGTGGACAGCCATGCACTCACAAATAGAGCAGAGGCGTAAGCTTCGTGAATACAACATTAAACAAACATATTATTTAGGCTGCGGCCACTTTGCTCTCCTTTGACCTCCCTGTCATCCCGCTGACAGTATTTTGACATTTGTGTTTTTGTGCCTCATCAATCTTTACGGTATCACTTTGACACACTGAAATACAGAATGAAAATATTAATAAAAAAGTGTAAGCCTGCATACAAAAGTTGTTGAATTGAGTAGAACTGACTTACATGCTACAGATCTACTGCAGGCAGGCCAGACCAGATTTGTACTGAATTCATCTTGTGGCGAAAAGTGCAACATGGACCTCACTTCTTTGGTTCTATCATGACTTGACCTGCAAGTCAGAGCTTTTTACACCTGAGTGCCTTTGGACACGATCATGTTAATGTATTATCTCACCTGTTTAATGGCTAACAAGGTCAAAGTCATACGCAGCGTTGCCTGATTGATGCTCACCATGTTGCAACTCACCTGAATCTGTGAATTGTTCAACTTGGCCTGGTGTACCTTTGCTGTGGTTAGACATTGGTGAGCAGACTCTTTCCTTGTCTCAGGTGAGTCGGTTAAAATGTTCCCAACCTCAACAGAGAGCTGAGACATCCTTTGAAACAAAAAGTTCATGGTGCAGTCATTTTCCAGGAGCTTAACCATGCATGGATACTGTATCGTCAGAAGCTCTATAAAAACAATTATGAAAACAGAAAACAATGCCAATGTCAGTCTGAAGCACTAAACTTGTTTTTTGTGTCTCCTCTAGAGCGTAATGTATGAGAATTGCTCTGCATTCCAGGTATCGATGATTAACCATCTGCATTTTAATTTAGAGGTAGCAATACTCTATTTGATTAACAACATGCAGATGTATTTGTGATGACACCTTGCTGTAATCTGCTTCAGGAGGCTTATAAGCAAATTGATATTATCAATTGTAATGTTGGCAAATACCATGGTCGATCTTGTCGTGAATGTTTATCTACACCAACACACCCCCACCTGCTAAGAGGTGCCACGCTTTAATGAAATTGTTTGAATATCCAGGCTGGTTGCTAAGGAACAGTGTTTTCTTCCTGGGGATGTAATGCTTGCAGATTTCTGTCATCAAATAATGATTAGAGATGTGCCCACCTCAAGGTGTTCAGAGCACTGAAGGGTGTATTCAGCCCCAGATTTACAAACAGCTCAGACAGGGTAAAATGAGCCTTTGTGTGAGACTCTGGCACGCGTCTCCTCTCCCGTGGCACTTTAAAAGGGAAGGCAATGGTTTCTCAGCAAACCAACTGTTTGTTATACCTCTGATGGCTTCATGTTGTAATGTGATTGGCAATGCTTGATGTTTACATTTCTGAAGGAATAACTAGCAGATTATTTGCAGTTTTAAAGAATTATGCGGTCAGAAAATCTCTTATGTTCCGTCGACAAGGTGGCTATGTACACCGTTGCAATAACACCTATTTCTAGCGATTATGGAATCGTCACAGTCAACTTCAGATAGGTCTCTTTTCATCTCTCTTTGATGTTTGATTTAAACTCTCCCTCTGTCCATTTCATATTTTTACATACAATTTTGCATTTTTGAGACACCGACTCACATCACCAACACGCATAAATGGTTTGACATCAGGTATTCAAGACTGAGATTATAAATAATAGACCCCTGTAGGAAGGCATCGGGCAACATGAGGCATTGTGCCTTCTGCATTTTCCAACACACACATGAAACGCTTCAAATGACACCCAAACACCTACTGTAGCATTTTAATTGATACGGTGTATCCTTGCTGAACATTCAGTCTGCTAGCTTCTTGTGCCTCCCAGTTGCAGCGAATTGATGGTTGCCCCCTGACTGTAGGCGAGCATCTGGACAATGGCATACGGTCACCACCGTCTCTCCACAGGATCTCAGAGTGAGATTCAATCAGAATGAGGCAGGAGGGCCACAGACTGCATAGATCCAAAGCGCTGATCCATGGGTTTACCCGGCCTCCTGCGACAACCCCCCACCTTCCCACCCACCTCCCTAAAATGTGGCGCCTTTGAAGGTACTGTTATTGGTCCATTCACCACTGGTTTAGATCAATTTTTGCCTGTTAATGGACAATAATTGAAGTTCTAGAACCTCCACCACACGGCTTCATAGAAAGAGAACTGTGAAGAATGTGTTTAATTCAAGCTCTGACTAACAGTAGCAGGACCTAAATTGACATCTCTGTACTCTCCGAGTAAAGACATTTTCTCACTTAGGCTTAGAGGCACACTGCTGGTAATTACAAATTCCATGGAATAGAAGCTTCCGCGGGTAGCTGAACTGCAGACACATCAAGAGTCATGCAGAAATGGCTCCACTTGTATGCATTAATGCCCATATCAATTGAATGGTGTTTAAGTACTGTGAAAGGAGCCAGTGTCAGACATGGGGCCCAGGCACTCACAGAGCATATGGTCAGCACATCTTGTGATCTGCATCTCTAATGTGGACGGAGGGGGAATGTTAACTGTGAAAAATAAATGTCATCATGGGCCTTTCATTCGAGATGTTCTCTCAGATAAGAATTCTATGGTAGACTCAGCAACTCAAATCAATTGGCACAATTAGAGCCTGAGGCCATTACATTGTGCACACTCCACCACATTCGTTACACAGAATGTCCTTCGCTTGTCGAGTGCAGGAAGGCATTTCAGTGACTCAATGGAGTGAGGAAACTCAAAAGACAAGACTGACTGGAGGTATATCACATGCTAACCTAAGCCTAGTCATACACCAGTGCAGGCTCAGCTTACTGTCTCAAACAATACCTTTATAGCATAAAGGACCTCATTGCTGCCCCAGAAATAGCGCAGCAATTGTATCAGATAGCGATACACCAAGCAGTACGCAGGTTGTGAGGTTGTCTGAGTGTGTGCTGGTGTAGCGAGTGACTCATCAGGACTATTTCACAGGAACGGGGGGTTGTTGTGTAACCTGGAAAGTGGGTGTCACATGGTTGCTGACACTTGGACCTGGGCTAGTGGCGGATTTCACACACCTGTTCACTAGGGAGAGATCTTGCAACAGGAGGAGGGAGGGAGAGAGAGGAGAGATGACCGCTCTTTCGATAAGAGGGCCTAACCACAGCTGCGCTTGCTGTTTAACAGATACAGGAGACAGATCCTGATTATGCAACTTTAGTGTAACACTTGGTATGGTGAGTGGGTAGAAGAAGAGAGAAAGAGACAGAGTGAGACAGACCACATCAAATCACCGCATTGCCATATTGACAAAAAAAAAATTCTTAAAATTCTGTTAACATGAACACATAAGGAGAACTGTTCTATGTAGCATTAGTTAAGTACTGTGCTGGAATGTAGTATTAGTTAAATACAACAAAGCCAAAGGACAGGGTTACATATTTCTGATATAGCTTTGGCAAGAAATACTCATGTACATACCATTCTTTGTAAGTGCAACTTAATCTGCATTAGCACAGCACAATTCAGACAATGCTGTAGTATTTGCATTTAACTCACACAAATTAACTTGATGCCATCTACAGTTTGTCTGTGAGGATTGATTTACTGTAATTACTGCAATTTATGTTTATCCTCTCAATATAATTTTTTCCCTAAAAAGACAAGTGACTGTTGGAGCTTTGCGTTGTGGAATACAATTATGATGTGGCAAGATTTGCCAGGGTTTCAATCTTAAAGTACTCCTCTGAGCTTCAGCTAACAGGCTGGCTTGGCACACTTAGGTCGACTCCACGCCCCAGACTTCCTCACCTAAATTAACATCAGACAGACCCAGATTACTGTTAATTGAGAGGTTTGCACACAGGCCAGGTCTCCTCTAAATACCGTTCTGAAACCCTTGGATGAAACCATCAAGTAGGATTGCCTGGTGTTACACCATCCGTAGTTCATAACAGATCACAACACTAGGTGCAGTCAGAGAAAGGAGAGGGAACACATGCCAGACCTTGGAATGATGAAACAGAGCTTTCACACAGCAAGCAGTCCTAACAGGCTCATACTGTATGTGCAAAATGAGGAGGAGGACTTGACTGGCACAAGTAGCTGCTCACAACACACACTCTCTCTCTCGCTTTCTCTCTCTGTCTCTCGCTCTGTTACTGTGAACAATCAGGTGTAACATTGTGCGTCTTTTCACAGATCTATTCATTGAAAAACGTGGAAAAAAACAACTTTGTGAGCAGCTCCTGACGGGTGAGCTCCCCCAGTGTGCTGGAGGGGGACGACGTGCAGTCATACGCACGCACGGACAGACTGACAGGGGTACAGGTGAGGAAGGGCCGCGCTGGCGGGCAGTTTAGGGGAGCCGCGCTGTCAAAAGGGTAATAATTAATGATCAAATGTTAATGGTGACGGCAGGGCTGCCGGGCCTGCTCATGCCATTAATTCAGCTCAGTGGAGCCAGGCTAGCTCAGGACCTGCCGCAGCTGTCACCGCGCTTGCTTAATTATCCCTTCGCCCGCGGCCTGGGATGCCTCCCCTGCTCTCCCTCCCTCTCCACTGCAGGACAGTACGGCGGCAGTCAAGCAGCAACGGGAAGGGCACGTCGTTTCCGGGGTGCTGCCAAGCTCACGGCGTTGGCGGAGGGCAGTGGGGGTGAGCGAGAGTGGCCTGTTTTATGGCGTCTCTATGAATGTTGTCACTGATGGACTCGGGAGTTGGGGTGTCATAAGAGGGATAGCATATGTCCTCATTTGGGCAAAAATGAGGATACATTAGACGTCCATGCTACAAAGTGTCAGCTTGATTTCACACTGTTTGACTAGCTGAAAAGACCAGAAACAGCCAGAATGTACATCCTACCCTTTCTCCATTATGCTAATGAAAAGCACCACATGTATTCCTAGTCTAAGATTAGAAACGAGGTGACGTCAGTACAAGACTGAGACTCCAAGCGTCCTTGGCTAACACACACTCACATGTAATATTTACTAGTGTCAGATATCTCAACCTGTCTACTTTGAAAGAGAGGAAAGTTTACCTGCACGTCTCAGTGCCACAGACTTTCGAGGGCAGGCTTGCACGCTAACCAATAACCTTTAATATTTCATCCTGCTCGGGTGATGTTTAGAGAGTCTCTTCGCTCAAAGTTGAGCGCAACGTACAGAGGGAAATACATCCACTCTCTCTTGCCTGGAGTATTATTTCCGTACCTGTTCAAACATGCTCCCGTAAATAATTCATTGTGTTGAGCCTTGCTGGCTTGTACTGTGTGCACACCCCCATGCTTTTACCTCGGCCCGTGAATATGTACCTAGCCCCGTGGACAAAACGGGGACGCATCAAACTACGGATGTCAGCCTCAGGGAGGGAAAACAACATCGCTTGTGGAGGAGAAGCGGAGGGGGAAAAAAACATGCACAACAAATGCACCACTCTCTTGTAACCTGTGTTGCACATAGTGGGCTGTGATTTGTATGAATTATACATATGGCGTACTCTCAGAGAGTGGATCATTCAAAGTTGTACCTGTTGAGTGACCAGAGTTAGCTTGATATGACCCACATGAGTATGCGCTCCCAAAGAGGCACCTGATACGCTGAGTGAAAAGTTGCAGGTGAGATTTGGGTTTGAACTGAGGAGGAAGTATCCCAGCTCACACTGGTAGTCTTCCATATTTTTTCTTCCTCTGTACAGCCCCTTTTAGTGGACAATAGGATGTACCCTAATTACAAATGAGAAGTGATTCTTTAATGACTATGGTGTGGGCCTCTTCAATTTGGTATAATCAGGGAAGAGTGTCTTGAGATGAAAGATTATCAAAGGAGCTCAGTGCGATAGCTCACAAATTAACACTATCAAATGCTCTCAATGTTCACTTATCTGTAAGGTTGCATGATAATTACATCTAAGAAGAGGCAGAACTTTTTTCTTTCTTTCTTCCTAAATCCACATTATCGTGATTAGAACTAGTTTATCTCAATGAATCATTTCATTTTTTGCATAGCTACAGCTGGTCAAATTAATACCAATGTAATTTTAGAGTAGAGATCATTGTGGAACATTGGTACAATGCAGTGTGGCACAATGTATGATGTCTAAAGTCCAGAGACAACCCCCTCTAAAAATATTTCACCACAAATTGGGAAAGAAATAATATCTTTAATGATGCTCTGCACTTTGAAGCTCTGATATTCCTGCATTTTTTATTTGTCTCGGAGGCATAGACCGTGTGTCGCCTTCAACATAACTGAAGATGCTTTCAGATGGTACTGGTCACAACCCAGTACATGTCCAGTGTGGTATCAGATACTTGAGAATTGAAAACTAGCACATTAAGCAATCTCAACTTTTATCTGACTTTGACCTGACTGTGGCTCAATCAAAGGTCATCAACAGTAAGGAAGAGCAGAAAATACTATAAAGCTACCATTTAGGTAATGAACATGGCTGTCACATTTTACCACTATAGGATAAAAGGCTGGCTCTCTGAGAACGTTGCCTGACCAAACTATACTGCATTGTAATTTTTCCTAAATGCCAGTTGTGCATCTTAACTTGAAACATTGTAAAAACAGAAGTATCCTATAACTGTTTGTTTCTCTGCAAATGTTTACAATTAAACTCTGTCTGTTTACAATCAACATCAGATTTGACAGCAGCGTTTAATAAAATAAACTTAAACATGATTTAAACTAGCATAATAATTTGGGGGAATACTGATATACTATCAAAGCCATGTCCAGGGCATGAACCCCACTGTGGCACATCAAAAACATGTATTTCGGTGTCAAGGATTAGTGTGGTGGTCCTCAAAAGATGGACTAAGAAACACATGCAACCTTTTCTTTCCTATTTTTTCCCTCCTGTCTCACTCCCACTGCATGCAGGTCTCTATCCCCCCCCTCCTCCTCCGGCACTGGGGGCAGCTTTCTGCATCAGAAGAATTCTTGGCAAATTAATGCACTACCTCTTGGGCTAATTAAATTAGAGGGGATCAAAACTACAGAGCGGCTTTTGTGGTGGACACAATGTTGTGCTTCATGCGTCTTTGCTCAGGGTGGAATTTCTGCCATTTAGCCCCATCTATGCCTGCAGCAGCATTCTGGACTTTCTAACACAGTCAAGTTTCCTAATTTGCTTGAATGAGAAAGAATTATTAACTGATAATAAGAGGAATACTGAGAGCTGCAGGCAGGGATGAGTGGAAAAGGGTGAATTCTGCAGCACCTGAAGCGCATGCAATTTTGATTCATTCCTGCCTAAAACAAACCATTCAGGAGTAAAATTGCTGTGCAAATGACAAGAAGAATTATGGTTGTAATTCTTGTTGGTAAATGTGTGCAGCTTTGTTTCAGCTATAACTGGATAATATTACTAACAAGTAACCACATACTTCCGGACCTTTAAGACTTGATCTTTCATGGTTGGAGTCGACAGGGTGGGAGTACTTCACAAAGATTATGTAAGAAAATCAATACGGATTTAAAAAATATTAAATAGACAGCCAGTGGAACAAAACCAATGTAATAAAGAGAGTCAAAAAAGCTAGCTGGTTGATAGTTAAGAGAGAAGTTTGGCTGGAATCAAGTTAAAGCTTAACTCAAACACTACTGCAAGCAGCCATTGTGTATGCAACACACTACAGATAGTCACACATTATGACCAATTTTCGCCAGGCTTAATCAATTGAATGAAGTTGCCTTCAAGTGGCTGCAAGGCAAATGTCTGGGAAAAGAGAGGAAGAAAAAAAACTGATTTGGATCAGCAACAAAAGTCCTGTGCATGTTTTGCATGCCTTCAGGAAATCTCTTAGATGTCTGAGGAAGTCCCTCCCCCGACAAGGCTCAGGCCGTGTTGAGAGGTTTGTGCCAAAGGATTAAGAATTAATTCAGTCATCAAAGCTTCTTACCTTGTCATTAAGGTGGGTTCGCCTATTTAGATACTGATAAAAAAGACATGCATTCTGTGTTCTGCCCTGCCTCCATAATTAGAACATGCCTGGTGTAATACAGTCCACCACAACACACAAAGGTGTCAATATTCAGATCCCCTCAGTCACTAACCTTCCAGAGGTAAGGCATCCTGAGAAACAAGCCAAGACACTAATGTGAAAGGTACAAATTAGTGTTCTGTGTGTATGTAAGTGTGGAATGTGTGGTAATTATTACAATTCTGCATACAGGGGAATTTGAATCTGAAATACATTGATCTGCAGACAAATTCTACCACTGAACCACACACGTCCCTGTCCACAATCTGTTTTCTTCTACTCATAGTTTTCAAGGCTGAGATATTGCCATTGGGACATTGGAAAGCAGTCCTTTCTCCTGTTTGAGTTAATTTCATTAAATCAAGAGGTAAATGAGTATATATTTCAAGGGTCACTCTTAAGTAAATCACTCTCCAGTATGCTCACTTCACATGCTATGGCGCCATTGAAGTTTTTATTGGTCTGTGGCAAGGATCCTAGAAATTTACTATATTCACTTTACTAAATGCAACCAACCCATCATGATATAAATGACTTTCATGCAAACAAGGCAAATACAATAATGCAATAGTCGACCTGATGCACAGTACACAGCAACAGCCAAAGGCCCCAGTGAAAGTGTGTGTATAAAGGACACACACTGACTTGCCTTTCATTAACACCAGTGACTCCGCCTACTTCTCCATGAGGGAGCCAAGGTCCACACCACAGCACAATATATTTTTTTCCAAAACACACACACACCAGGTAGACCCATGTTCATGTTCTCAACTTATCTACCACCACTAAATGCAAGGCATGTTACTATACATATGATACATAATGTAAAAGATGTATTTGAAATGTGCCATAAGTGTGATGCAGGCTTTACACAGTGAGATGGGCCTTATAAGCAGACAGCTGTCTAAATTGTAAACTGTGTTCTAATCCTGTGAGAATGAAGTCCTTCCTGTGTACCATGGCTTCTCTCGGTCAGTTCCCTGCCCTGTTTAGATTTGTGAGCTTGATAAACCTAGACAGCCAACAGGTCTGTTATGAGTGGGAACAAAAACGGAGGGAGGGCAGATTTTCTCATAGCTAAAGTCAACTGGGAGATAATACCTCGCCTCTAATGGGGCTCAGTGCTGTATTATCTGCCCTCAGATATTTTTCGACTTCCTTTTTACTCATGTGGAAGGAGTTTGTTTAGACCCTCGCGAACATGGCCCCTGACGCAAACCTATTTGGATTGTGTAAAACGTTTTCAGGTAGACGAGCAAACAAAATAGCCAACTTGATCAGGATATGAAATAAGCTCCCGGTAAAGTAGTTATCCCTCTCTTCCCCCTTTTCCTACTTGTGCATAGAGAGATAAGCCTGATTTAGGCATTCCTGTGATAACACAGGGATGAGCAGAAGCCACAGTCAACCTAGGTCTGGTGATTATGGGCTGAATATGAGCTGACACCACGGTGAGAGAGCTGTTGGGTTGGCTGAGATTAAATAATGATTCCTGTTGGAATGAATTAAGGGGGCTTTTGCAAATGCTGCGGTGTGGCACACACCTCGGAAGCAAAATTGCTATTTGAAGTGATTACGAGGTCATTATACAGCGCAGAAGCTAATGACACCCATCTCAACTTGTCTATCACTTGGGTCCAGGCACAGCAGCAGCAGCAACAACACAAAAATCATACCCATAGCTTCTTTTTTTTTGCGCTCGACACATTGGTTTTACCATCAACTGTCCATGAAAAAACGTGACACATTCATTTCAATATCATAATTTTCACATCAAGAAAAAAGTGCCAAAATATTTTCCTGTGAAAGCGAGTTCTATTTGTCAAATTCTCTTCAGTCTAATCTCTCAATATTGCGTTATGAATATTCGAATGTAAGGAGAGGGGGAAAGAGCATGGTGGAGCATTGAGATTTTTAATAAGCACAGTTTATCTTGGGGACTAAAAAAACAAGCGGGCAGAGGGCTCTGTCTGCAGCACCCCTCACAGGTGATGGAATATGCACAAAAGACTGTAGCGCATAATGGCAACCCTGTTTTCTGAACAGATGGTGATGGGCCTGTTGCTAGGATAAGGCCTGAAGAATTTAGTTTTAATTCCAGATTATTTGCCTCACTGCCATGAATTTCCCTTGGTTTCCTCAGGCAGAAAAAAAAGAAGGAAAGGGGGCCTGAGCCAGGTCAATAGAGGATTCTGGGAGTCTGTCTGTTCAGCTGCTGAAGATCACCTGGCCTTGGGAAGCAGGCAGGAAGGAAGATTTGGTTTGGCATGAGAGCTAGGCCTTTGATGCCTCAGATAGCAGAGAGAAAACAGCCAAGGCCCCACTATTACAAGTCTGTTGCCCTTCCAAATGAAGAAAAACATGTTCCTGAGGAGACGTTAACCTCACTCTCTCATTTATGAAAACACGTAGAGCAGATAGACACATGCGTGCATGCTCACACACTGTGTTTCTGCACACATGCATACGCACGCAAATACAGGAACATTCATGGACACACACAACGTTTGACCCAAGACTACGGGAAAGTGTTGGTGGTCCGCGAGAAATAAGTTATGCTTTATTTGATCAAAGATATAATTGTGTCTCTGTCTTTGAACTTCACCCTGGGACATCAATATCCAAATAAATCAAAGAGAAACACTTACTTATACAAAAATACCTTGTTTAAAAAAGCCTTTCCATGTGCTACATACATGCTGTTTACACAAAATATCACTATTAACCTTGTTTGAAATGCTATTTGAATTAAAGTAACCAATTTCAATTAAGTCAACATCCTAAGGAAACAGTAGCTGTTTTGAGTGGACATCAAACAGCGCGGTGGTGGAAACTCAGGCCATCTCCGTCCGTTGTCATTTTTAAGACATGCATTACATTAAGAAAATGATGACACAGTCTCTAAGTTAAACTGCATAGTGCATAGGAATACATAGAAACACTTTGTAATTCCTGAAATCACAGCTCTTTGGAGGATGGGAAACATTCCCATTGTAAACACTGACTTGTGAGCAGGGCTGTCTCTGCTCAGTCTCCTACAATCACACTAACTGCCAGGAGGCTGAGTTTTCCCTCTCGTCTTTCCTCTTTTGTCGGTTCCTCCCACAGTTTTAACTTTCCCACTTACAAAAATGCAGGGGCTTTCAGCACATACTGCCACCCTATCTCACTGTGTACAGGACCCTGTCGGCCTGTTTCCTCTATTGCACTTTTTTTGTTTGTTCTACTGTAATCATTTTGCTGGCCCAGATCCGTGTGGGTGTGCTGGCAGTCATACAAAAAGGGGGGGAAAAAGTAACATGGGAACAGAGTTAAGGTTGAATATTTATTAGAAGAAGCCATCTGGCGTCAGACAGTCTGTACAGGAGGCTCTCTTCTTATAATAGTTCCTCTTTTTCTTTCTTTCTATTGCTCTCCTCCAATGTCCTATTGAACATGTCTAACTCTAGCCACATGCTTGCAAAGCTTTTATTATTGTTATTATATAATGATGTAATTACAAGCTCTCTTAATCTGTAAGGAGAAAGCTAGATATGCATCCCTTTACTGAATGAAGCACATATTTTTGACAACGTCTCAACCTTACAAAGACATGGTTGACACATTAGTCCATTAACTGGTAAAGGTGTTGAACTGCTGAGGTGAAATTTACCTTAAGTGCAGCAGCTGTGTATATGTGTATGGGTATGTGCGTGTGCATGGGTATGTTTGTTTGTAAGTCTGTGTGTATAAGAGTGCTGTGTGTATATGACATACTGTGCATATGTGGATCCACATGTAAATGCAGTGTGCCAACATCTTCCCTGACTAAAATAGAAGGATCCCACAAGGGACGAGAAGGGTAACCAGCTGTTTGTCACCCCAAATCTCCCTGGAATGTCTTGCATTCCCCAGTGGATGTAAACCACAGGAATCCCCATAGTTAGGCCCTAGCAAATAGCTGGAAGCATACACATATTCCCCTCGTATCGACACAGAAAGGGAACTTGACTGCACATCACCATGAAACACTTGCACACCCCAACCTAATAAACATTATTCTTTGGAATGACAAAACTGTAAATACTAACTTAATAATTAGAAGACAGCTTTGAGTGCGAGGGACTGCAAACGGTGGTTATTCCATTTTCAGTGCAAACGTTGGGCCGCTTTTTGTATCCTTAAGCCTTAATCATACAATACATTCAAAAGGCCTTGGACAGATGCTGGTGACTATGCGCCCGACAACAATCCAGCTGATTCCTCCTCACAGGAACTCAGGAATGTAAATGCTATGATTCACATTTGGATTTCTGTGGAATTATGTGCCAATGGTCAGACAAGCTGCACAGTGTTAATTGCATCAACACGTCTGCTGCTGAGCTCACGTGAGAGCTTGAGAAGACACCATCCTGGGTTTAGGGCTGGCACGGTGTGTTGCTCCAACTGCTGCACCTGTTACTGACTGTCGGATCTTCAATGTTGGACGCATTGCGATGCTCTCGTACCTAAACATGGGGGGAGGAGTTGCATGTGTATCTCAAATGTATAGCCTTAATTAAAAACTCGGTCCTCTTTCTAAAATGCATTTGGGCTCAGTAAAGTAAATTGACAGTAAAATGAAACCTGTGTTGGTAATGTTTATAAATTATTTTGCAATAATTCACAGGTACACAACATGCATTCAAATTAGAGAGGAATAAAAGCCAAGAAAATTCTCATCTCCACTCAGGAATATGAATGTGCATTTTTATGAGGAGAAAAGTGCCAAGGAGGTAAGTACCTTGCCAGCTCGATGAAAAATGATCCCAATTAATGGTTAAATTGTTTGTTTTCTCATAACATACATATATTCATAACTCTAAAATCAAATAATTGCCGCTTTTATATTAAGGACTGAGAATATGAAAATATTGTGTTTTCGAAGAACAACCGAATATTCTATTTGTATTTTCCTGGTTTTGGAGAAACAAGGTTGTCTTGAGAGAATTTGCAGAAGTGTGATGCATATGCAAGGTTCTTAAAGACAGTCAAAAGAAATGCTGCATAATTTATCTTTGAGGCTGGGTAGCTGCAAATGATTTCATTTTTTGATTAAATGCCAAAAGCAGTACACTGGTCTCTTACAGATTACCAAACTTATGCATTTCTGAGAGGACATATCGCTTCAGTTTTGCGCCAGGAGGTAATTTTGAATTCTTTGCTTTAACTACTTTTGCTATGATGTCCTTTTTTCAGTCCGGACATTTTTCAAGTAACTGACTGTTCAGACAACTCACACCATTCATGTCTATATGAAACTAACATATCACAGTCAAACTTCTTATAATATTCATAATGTGTTCTATAGCGTCCAACTGTTGATGTTTGATCACAGCATATCTAAAATGACAGCTGCCTATCAATGCATGATATACTTGTAATCCAAAAGGAAAAACATATTTGCATATAATGACCCAAAAATGGGAGTGTTTTTTTTGTGGTTTAAACTCGTTTACTCATTGTTTACTTGATTGAAGCGTGGCATTGGCTCGATGGCCTCATACTGTAAAGAAGATGACACCATGAGCACCAACCCAGGACCCATTGTTTGGGGGATCAGACAGCCTGCACGATATCATCTTGTAAGGTTTACGTTAGCTCACTGTGATGTCATATTTTTCAAATGTAGGTTAATTATTTAGTTCATTTATTTATGGATTACATCCTAAGGCCTAGAGGTGAAGTAAGCCCACTCTTGTATCTATTCTTCAACTAAATGAACACAGAGCTCTGAGGAGTTTGGATTAATTGCAAATAAAGAGGTTATTCTCCAAAGAGAAAGGCCACAATTCCCTATCCTTCTCTCCACATAGAAAGCACAACATGAACTCTTAGATTAACATATGAACTGTAGGTGAGGCTCGAACTGTTACCAACTTTAATATTTTAAAACTGGGCCAAGTTCAAAGTCAAATACTGTTTCGAGTGACCACTGACTCCACCTTGATAACAAAGGGTGATAATAACCTTTGGATAAAAGACAATGTCTGATACAGCAAATAAAAGCCATCTTGTCACTGGAGTTTCCGTCTTCACTTAGACAGTTCCCCCCAAATGGTTTTAATGACATTGCCTCCCCAAAAGTCACACCCCAGATTCTTTCCAAGACACACTGTTACCCAGGATGAGAAATAATCAAACAAGGTAAGACAACCAATCTATAGCAGTCCTACATTGTGGCACAAATCATGCGACTACTGTCACTTATGTCGTGCAATCAAGTGAGATCAATCACCATCAACTCCTTCTCGATTTGTTTGGTCTGCTTTTAACTAGCGAATCTGTAGAATTGTGCCAAACACAACCCTGTTCCTACAGTCAATTATTCATGTGATCAGCATTAGGGCTCCCACCCTGAAAGAGACATTTGATCTTCAGCGTAGTTACATCCAGCTTGGCTTTGTTAAAGTGGAGATCCACCCACCCTGATTGTCAACGTAATTGTGCAGGCATGTGTACCACTGGAAAGGATCTCGTACAATAAATTCAGCGGCCAAAAATGAATGCCATGTGCTGCGACAGTGCCTAACCACAGCACAGTATTTGAGGTGGCGCCACAACGCCTGGGCCCACAACTGTATTCCAAGCTACCAAAATAATGTTATTGAAGTGTGAGATTCTTAGCGAGACAAGCTGTCTTCTCTCTACTCTCTCCCTTGTTTCACGCACGCAAACTTTGTATTTCTTTCAGTGTCCGTGATGAAATAACATGTGTGGCACTATGAACGGCAACAACAAAAAAGCATTGTGCTGGTCTTCACGTGTCCCAGATTTTGGCTCAATCTGAACCATTACCCGGTTTTCAAATGCTTAACCTTAACAATAAAATGTAACAGTAAATAGAAAAATGCATTCTTACTTTACTACATGATGATGTGTCATTTAGGTAAGTGAGGGCTATTGTATAAATCTAGTAAAGAATATCGCATTCTGGAAGAACATTTATATAACATGATTTCTCCCTCCATTTAAATACAGGTTGCTGATTTGCAGACTTGTTAGGGTCAAGATTAGGGTTAAGGTCCAAGGTCTTGAAAGGCAATCTGTTTTTTCTGCCAAATCATTTTCTGTCTTACAAGTGCAAATATACAATACATGTCATCTTGAATGCATCTAACACTCTCATTTTGGTGTTGGTGGGTGAGGGAAATCAAAGACTCACTAAACAACAGTACAGTCCGTGTGGAGATCACAAGGAGAGAAAATGTGTCAATAAATAAGATGAAGGCAGGTCACGGTGACCGCACACGGAGCAGCGGTCAAGATTGACCCACGCAGACCAGTTGGGAGCAACTCCTTTCTGACCGGACCTATGGAGAGACTGCTGATTCAGCTGGGCTCGCATTTCCAGAAATACACCACCCCATACAGACCCCTCAGACAACATAGACTCCATCACACACTCTCAAGCTGTGTGGCACATCACACACTCTCACCGCTAACACGCAGGTGTTAGATAGCACCAACTTTTGATGAAGTTGGAGCTTTTGTGCTGGAGTATCTTATAGAATTATTCTCTTTTTATTTTCAGTATTCACTTTGTGACTAATTGAATCCAGAAGACATGACTGATCTTTGTTAGTGTCATATTAAACCTACGTAAAGTGATGGTAGTGGATAAGTAATGTACAAGTGAGGTGAAGAGGCCGCCAATGGGAGAAATACAGTAGAGGTGGAACTCAAAGAACTGACTCTATATAAAAGGTGCAGACTTACAGACGCAGACTTCCCATGTAACCCACACAAAGAAAAATAGAAATGTCATCCTGTGAATAGATACCAGACAGAAGAGAACTGAAGGATATTTAAGAGTTGAACTGATGGAGTGACTGATTGCGATGGGGGTGGGATGTGTGCATTAGTGCTGGGGGGATGGGGTTGGGGGTTTGCCTGGAGAGGTGCTTGCTAGATTAGAGGAGGTGACAACCATAAACACACTCTCAAATAGCCATACACAACTTGGAACTTGTTCTTGACACTGTAGGGAAACCTAGCAAAATAGCTGATACACTTTTTGAATCAGATCGAACCGAAATATAATCAGATACAACACATGAACCGGAGGTATTATATATGAGTCAGAATGTGTGAAAAAATATACTCTAATGTCTGACACAAACAGTAAGAAGGTAGTGTATGCAGTTGGTCTAGTCCAGTGTGTTGTGTTGCTAAGTTTAAGGCAGGACAGAGAGCTGGAGTCAAAGAGCACATATCTCTCAGCCAAGATCAGGGGGGCCCTAAATATAGCCCACATCAAGTTGAATTTATTGTAATATAATGAGAAAAGGATGTTCCCTCTAAGTGGATGCGAGACATTCATTCATTATGAGGAGGGTTAGTGTTCCTCCAGTTTTCTCATGTGAAAGTTTTGAGAAACTGCTCCTGGCAAGAAAGTAGCTCTTCTTCAGGTTTAATACACTGCTGCGTTTAAGATCGGCAAGATATATACTGTCAATGGGTGAGAGGAGGTATCAACCCCTTTTCTTCAGCCCTAGAAGGTTTTTTTTTTAGAGAAGTGCTGTTTTGTGATTTGCAGCTGGCTATCCCTTCTGCTAAATAGCAGGACTGACGCAGAACCACAATCCTCTCTCCACATTCCTAGATGTTCCATTTTCATAAAACGAATTGTAATACACACTAAAAGGTTAAAAGGAAAATCCAATCTGAGGAGACATAAAGGAGTGAGTGAGGGATCTGACAAGATGCTGTGTGTTATCTAGCTGTGGCACGGGGCACCATGACCCACTGTTGCCTTGCACATCATTAAGTGACTGGAATTTTTTTCAAACATGTCCAGAATTATTTCACACCACTTCTTTTGCAACTTTTTTTTTTTTCTTCACGGTTTGGCATCCAACATTAACATGTCACTCCATGGTTGAAGCATCTTTGAGAAGGGAGTGAATAACCTTTAAGGACCGCAATGACTTCAGTAATGAACTCCGCTTTCTTAACAGCCTGTCAAGTCTGTCACCAGGTTTTACAATCAGCTTCTCGCTTGGAAAAAAAAGTGCCCTTCAAACCAGAGGTGTAAGGTGGAGTCAGTGCTCTTAACACATTTCATCATTTTAATTCAATTTGGACATATTCAACCAGAAAATGAAATTATTAGCAGGTTGGTACACTAAGGGAGAAGGCGGTGTCACAGCACATCGCCTATTGGGCCGACGTGTCAAAACACGCACCATAAATTCATCTGATTTAAATAATGTGACGCGCAGATTTGTTGTAAAGGGAGAATATGAACCTTGCAACTATTCAAGGTCATGTAGCTCAGAGTGTTGCTGGTGTTAATGGAAAAGAGTGGAGTTGTTAGTCATATAATGTTGACTGATAACTGAATTTTAGCCTGCAAGGGAAAAAGCTTTGGTGGGGGAAAACCCCCATCGTTCTTTGTTATCTTAAAAGCTTTCCTTGTCACTGCTACATAACTTCCAATTTACTGCTGCTTATTTGAAGTGTGCGTGTACTATTTACAGTAAGAGGGCTGTGACCTAAGTAACTCTCCTTTGGAATTAATTGGAGTTGTGTAATGTCAAAGTACGCACACTGCACTTTAGTGAAACTTTCATGTGCTGTACTCTGCGTTCAGTTTACTCAAAACAAGAGCTACCACATGTGCTCTTTGGTCCTGAGTAGTGGTGGGGGGAGGGAGGGTGCAAGGATGCACTTTCCTTTTAGCTTTGTTTTAGCCACCTTGTTCAAAGCAACATGCAAAATTACGCCCCGCTCACTTGAACTCTCTCTTCAGAGGGGAACATTGGGTAGAAGTGTGCTAGAGAAATATTTGCTTTGAATCATCGGAAGATATTATTTCATTTAAAGAGGTCGTTTGGTTGCTGCTCACTTGCTCCACAGCTGTGATATGGCTTGGCTGAGTGAAAGCGTTCAATGGTGAAAGAGTGTGTGTGCGTGTGTGTGTGTGTGTGTGTTGAAATGTATGTTTACGTAGGTGTGTGTCTGTCATGTGCACTCGATGGATTTGTTGCACCATACGGATGTTCGGGAACAAAACAGCGTGTTGATCTCTCATCATTACACGTATCGCTTCAGGTACTGCCTGTAAAAGGTCCTTGGATTTGAGAGTACCTGTCAGCGCTCCACTGCTTCAGACAGCAGCAAGAGGCTGGCGTTCTGTCAATGCAGCTCATTTCCTGTCAAAGGACTCAGAAAGATCCAGACATTATACCATCTGTATACATAACATCAGTGCAACACCTCAGACAACTACATTTTTCAAAAAAGGCCTGCTGTCACATACTAACCCCCAACAAATAAGGATTCAGACACCAAAATGGGGCCGTATGCTTATTCCATATGGACTGTTAAATTGTCATTTGGTTTCCAGTGGAAAAATACTTTAATTCCTCTCCAATGTACATGTATTCCCTCATCTCTTTACAGAGATAAAGGTTTTGGTTAAGGCTTTCCAACCCCTTTGCCAGTGTCAAGAATATTGTCTTAAAGCTACAATGTATTACCACAAGGAATAAAAAACGTTTTAATTGCTTGGTTGATTTGGCATATTCCTATAAAATCATCTACTTATTTTTATTTTATAATTACGTATTCATTTTTCTTTGATATAAAAATAACCTTTCAACTCTAACGTTAACTTAACCACATATGCTGTACTGTGAAACCTGGGCAAAAGTCATATCAATAACTTATATTATATATGGTATAATAAAAATGTAATAACTTAATATATTGCTAATATATTAAGGATAGTATTATGCTGTGCTTTTTGTGTATGGTATATAAATGCCCTGTAGGATTTTATTTCAGGCAATGTAAAATAAAAGACCACATAGGATAAATGTAATATATTAGTGTAAAAAAAAAGTCTTCTAGCATTCCATAAAGAAACCATCCTTCAGAGACTCACATTTTCCTTTTGCCATTCCATGTTTTAAACATTATTTATGTCCCTCCCACTCAGACAAAAGAACTGAACAGGAAGTAAAAAAACATTAACGTCTACAATGCGTTAATGTTTTCAGAGCCTCAGAGTGTATCTTAAATTGTAATTACAACAATAATCCAGAGTGATCTGGAAGGCCACCATGGCCCCAGGCTGGGCCAGTCTTCCACGCACTGGTATCTCTGTACTTGTACCACCGAGGTGACATCTGCGACTGAATAAATCAGATATGGAGTCTCCTCAACTGAATAAATAAATAAGGGCTGGGACATCGCCTCACATCAGAGGAGGGAGGAGAAAGGTGCTTCCTCCAAAAGACAATCAAGAAAAGTGGCTCCCGCCAAATATAGCATGACCCTGCCCACTGTCTACCGCATCAGGTCCCCTCGTGCTGGGCCCACAATACCCTGCCTTTCAGTACTCACATACAGGGGCTACACAGGCAAGAACGATCACAAACCACAGAGGAACAAAGCTCTGGGTGCAATTGTACACACAACACTGGCCTTGCCTTTAATTATCTAATGCAATGCAAAAATGAACGCAGACTACTGATGGATTTTCAAAGAGAAGTATAGTAGGATGATTTTGACCTGATGTTTAAAGGAAGGGACAAGCAACAAGAAAGTTCAATAGAAGTCTGTAATAAACTAGTATCCTATACTGACTGACAGTGGTCTTTGCTGTTACAGTTAATATATCAAAGGAAAAGATACACATGGGGACAGTCTGGCTCAAAGGACTTATAAAATGATCATTGCTGCCGTTGTTGTATTGTGGGTTTTCCTGAAGCAAATCTATTTTAGGCTCTGAAATGTCCATGTATTCCAAATGTGGGAAAAGTCTGTCCTTTTCCCTCCCTGGGCGTTTGATGTTTCCCAGCCTCACTCCAGGCCTGTGTGTGTGTGTGTGTGTGTGCGTGTGCGCGCGCGTGTGTGTGAGTGTGTGTGTGTGTGTGTGTGTGCGCGCGTTGGGGTGTATGAAGACCAGGGACTGGAGGAGAACTTCCTATTTGGATCCTCTCTGTTTTCTTTTGAAAGAATGACATTCCTAAGCTGTTTCACTTTCTGACAGGAAGTGGATCCTGGCCAAAAATGATTAAAGCAGGGGGAAAGGATAACAGCTCCAGAACTGCAGAGGTTCCTCTGGAGTTTGGAGTTTGACATTGTGTCAAACATAAGTGAAAAATTATTTAATAAAAATGAATTACTGAACGATTGGAGAGTGGGATCTTGGCATGTGTACCTGGCTCTTATTGAGAGATTTGAAGGAGGCCTAATAAACGGCATTTGTACTTGCAAAGCATGATCCCTCAATGTGGCATTTGATAATTATTTGATGGCAGCTACAAAAACATGCCTTTATACACTTCAGTTCTGAGACACACCCACATGCATCATGACTAACTGGTTCCCACACCCAGCGCTTCTATTTACAAGTACAGGAGTAAACAATAGCTCTGTAAAGGTTTTATTTTTAGAAAAATCATATATACCCCTCTTGCCAAAGTATTTCATAATTAAAAATTAATGAGGCATGGTAAGATTTAAAACCAGGGGCATGCATACTTTATGATGCTCTATAGCCCTGTCCATGACACAGGGTCATAAGAAGTGCAATCTATCCTTGTTTTCAAAACTAGTGTTCAAAATTGTCGCGCTGTCATTAATAATTAAGCAACCGACAGATGTGGCCTGATGAGAGCATACTGTCATGCACCTGCCCTTTAGAAAACATTGTAACATGTCTGTTAATTATGAGGTTGGGTACTTCCAGCATGTTTTTGACATACTTCAACACGTTCATTTGGCTGTTTTGGAGAGTTTCAGAGTAGCAGTCTTTTATCACCAGTAGTCTTGTACGTCTCAGTCTATAAAATGATGTCTTGTTTTATCACAGGAATAAGATCTGAGAGGATCCAGAGGATCACTCGGCTCAGAGCTGGAATTCTCGAGGACTCTCAGGTGCATGTCCTCTCCCTGTACATCACTTCGGATGAAAGCGTCTTCAGAATAAATGAATTATTTATTTACAAAAGTGTATCTGCCATTACCTGTAAAACTATCTCGATCTGTTTACTCTCTGTAAGCTCTGAGAGGAAATTGAAAACAGAAGCACATGCAAGCAGAACAGTTCATGTGACTACCACCGCAACAGTCTTGAGTATTAACAAGTTTACCTCACTCGAATAGTCAAACACATAAGCCCATGATATAAAGTAAATATATCCACACTGTATCAGTACGTGACTAGAGGAAAACGTGTGGAGAGTGACTACACTAGGCTGTGCTTAGTCAAACACCAATCAGAGAATTGAGTGAAGACATTTCCGAACAGTCAATCCAGGTAGTGATCATTGCTGAGTGGATCTCAGTTTCAATGTAAGCGGAGGTGATTTATCTTTCCAGAGTATACTGGTCTGTGCTAACCCGCCTTTCCGGTGGGGGAGGGACGCAGCATTAGGCAGTTATGATATAGTGTCAGTCAGGCCTTGACGGCTGATTTGGAGCCACTTTCCAGACAAGTCGAATTGATTAGAATAGTCAGTCAATGTCAAGGGGAACGACTTGTCACTTTCGAGGGCAGCTCTGTTCGAGTGCCTTTTAAATACACCCCGGTGCCATCGGATAGATCACATCAAACATCACAAATAGATCCTGTTGCCTTCGTCAGTAATTGCAACCATCCTGTCCTGCCACTTCGGTTCAATCCCTCCATTCCTTAACCAATTGGCTTTGACAAGGAAGAAAGCTGTTCCTGTCAAAACTGTTAGAAGAGATGATATTTAAGAGGTGTGCGCACTAACATATATCTATCTATCATAATATCACTACAGCCACGGCAGTCCGCCCCTGCACTAGAACATCGCTTAACTTGATCAAGATGTCTCCCTGTAAGAGAAGTTATTCCTTTTCCCTTTTGACTGTGTTTTAGGTAAGAGGAATGTGACAGGTACCATGAAGTGCTGGTGAGAGAGAGCCCCATCGAACATGAATTAGTCAGAGGAGCTATTAAATATTTATTCAGAGGATATCTCTCTTTGTCACATCCTTTAGAACAATGAGGACAGGACTAAGATGTCGCTTCCTTAATCTGAGAAGGTCAGTCATATGGCAGTGGGCCACAGATGGCTGACTTTCAGGATACAGGATATCCTTCCATGGTAAAATAGACTTACACAGATGAAGGGGAAAAAACGAAACAAAGTACAATAAATATTAATGAGTGAGCTACTGTAATAAACAATGAAATAGTGTCAGAGCTACAGTGCAGTACTGTCCATTCTGTGCGATAAGCCCATTGGGGGATGGGATATGCAGTCTTGAAAAGTCACCCTGCCTTTTCTGCATTTAAGTGCATAATACATGACGTGTGTAATGAAGATAAGAACATATTGAAAGCAATTGTATGCATTTTGAAATATAATATTTGTTATAAATAGGAGATGAATTCTGTATCATGAACAATAAAATATTATGATACATTTGGCGAGGGGCGTGTGAGTACAATAATTGTTCTAACTTTAATCGCCCAATGTATAATTTCGTTTTTGAATTGTTTGTTAGGGCCTAGCCACTGTGTAACCCTAACCACATGAGTACATTGCCTATCCTCAACAGTAACACTAACCCTAACTAAATGAATGAAACAACCAAGATGACTTGTCCTAGGCTAAACACTCATTAAGAATCTCTTTTGCAAGGGAGTTTGCAATGGGAGAAAGAAAAAACGAGTTTTAATTGAATAAAGGTCCATTTAAACTGTGCAGCCCTAACACTTGGTAATTATACTGTCGGACGCCCACATTAATTCCTCTGTCTGTAACTACTGCATGGTACAACTGCTGTAGCACCACTTCATATGATATGGTACTCTAAGGTCTTCAAAATGTCACATACTGTACACAAAGCGAGTATCTTGTGCGCTTGTTCACCATACTACATCAGGCAAAGATAACTACGGTAGATTCTAGGGCCTGAGTTGACACTTATTCAAAGATGTGCATTTCCACAGACGCAAGTCACACTAACACACATCCCATTTAGCGCAGTAGAAAAACACATTCCTTATTGCAACAGGGGTGCATTATCGCACGTAGTAGTTCCTGATGAAATATGTCTGAATTAGGGACAAGAACAAGGGACAAATCCAGGAGAAAGTATACAGTAGCCTGCCAAGATGTTGATATGCTGATCCTTATAATGTCACAGTTGCTTACCGCAGAGTCAGAGGCAAACTTCATCATATTATTACAATGTAAATCAAAAAGTCACCAGAGAAAAAAGAAAAAGAAAACTGGAATAATAATGCCCACCGTAAATCCCAAAATCAAAACTCAGCATCCCTTCCTCCTAAATGTACCGCTGTCATAAAAGCATTTTCATCGACAAATGAGTCTGCGGGAAAGGTCAATAGTTAATTGAATAATCTATCACCTTGGGATGGAGAGAGTGTACCACGGTATGCAATCAATGACAGAGGCATTAAAAGGTCAGCAGCAGAGTTTTATGATAAGTCACCTGGTTAATGTTTTCTTTGTGTATGAAGTGGGCAAGCTCTCTTAGACAACAACCAACATTCACACCATCCACAATTGTGACCTGGGCCATTCCATTTCAAATAGAGAAATGTCTGTGGTCTTGGTCATTGCGTTTTGCACATTGCTGTTGAACATTACCAATGCAACATGAATGTTCATTTAGAGTAATATGCCTTTGCCATATTATTGTGTGACCCAACTATTAATTATAAATGAGAAACATTTGCTTATAAGGCCAATTTGTTCCACTGCATGTGTATACATTGGGGCACAAAGGTATGCCAGTCTTGTTTGAAACAAAGGATGAATTGCAATTTCAACAGATGCTTCTAAGAAAACAATAATTATGCAAATCTGAAAACAGAATAATCATAATCATATTCATTATTTATAGGTTTTATTTTTCTTCTTGCTATGATATACCAGCTATGAGGTGAATACTATTTAGTTTTTCTTCTTTAATTGCATACATAGAATTATATTATTTATTTCAACAATTGCTTGTGCAATTTTATTATGACCATGGGGTACAATCAATATGATTACCAATTTGGTTATGGGAGAAGTTTGTAGTTACTCCAGATTCATACTCAGAAATTTACATTTTTCATATGCAAGAACAATACGCATTAGGATTATTGCTATTGCATTAAGGGGTTGATCATTATGAATTCATATGAACCCTACAGTAGGTGATACTGTGAGTATGCTGCCAGGTTATTTGATTTCACTTTGTTCTGCATTTCCCGTGTGACTGAGACAAGATTCAAATGTTTTCGTTAATTTTAAGTTCCTAAGACAAACACATTATTTTGTGACAAACTGTTTTGAGTGTTGTTTTGATCAAGTCACCTTTCTGAGGTACAATAGCGGAACACTGGAAATGTCCTCCAATCAGAACCAAGATTCTAATGGAACAGCCCTGCTGAGATATTTTTGTTTTTAACATTCCTGCACATTTTAAGAGAACAAAACTACTTTTTTGTTGACACAATAAAACGATGTGCACTGACTGTTGGTCACAAGATGACAAAGCCTACAGGGATGTAATAAATAATACACAGACTCAACTAAATGAATGGATTACTGTGATCCCTGGATGGGGACAAATATTTGAAGGCATTGTGCTCATTTTGTAGTTATGAAGTTACTACACTACAGTTCAGTACACACATACAAACACACAACCGTAAAGAGACAATCCATGGAGATAGTTTGACTGTTCAGATCCCTGTAGTCCTTGACAAACTTTTTCAGCCTAAATGATCCAGTGTGGCATTGCATTTGTCAGCCCCCCCCAACCCCCCAACTCCTCATCCCTTCCAACCACCACCACCACCATCACTGTCAAAGCAAACTTTAGTCTAGTTGTCCATGCATGCCATCATCTCACAGAGGATTTAGACATGCAAAAGATGACAGATTCAATTAGTCATGGTGATAAACACCATTGGACAAACACCATTGTAATCGTTACCAATTGACACACTGCAAAATCAACTTAGTGTTTGCTTTTAGCTTTGAACCTTCCAATTCATAAGCACTTTCAATGTCAACGTAGAAAGATTGTTGAAGACATCGCCATGTTGATGCCCTGCTGTCATACAACCTAAACAAAAGTGTATTGAATCCTCTTAAGAATTTGACAATTTTAATGATCCTGCCACATCATGTTAGGTTCATCCCTGTTCCGTTAAATTGAAGTTATGCACATCTTCTTATCATGGGATCAATAGAACATATGCTTGGTCCGTAAGACTCTTATGATACAGTATGGTGTCAGGACTTATCCTTCTCTGAAGTCAAACACTGCAAATATGCATCAAACCTTTTGAGCTTAGACTCATGTGAACTATCTATGCTTTTATAAAGCATCCCGGAACATTTGACAAATTGATGCATACGTTTTTCGGAAGCAGCTCGTATGGTAGCCAAAAGGTAAAATTATCGAATGAGATGTTATTAATGAGGAATATCCCATTTAAATAGAGGGAGTTAAGTGTGAACTTCATCACTTTCAGACAGACTGCTCTTGAAAGGCATATACAGAAATGTTCATAACTCAATAAAAACTTGGCCCGGTCTCAGACCACCTCCTCACTCTCACCATCTTTCATATGCTACTTTACGTGCCATCACTTCTGTTGAACAGTGTAGAGTGGGACAGACTAATGTCTGTTTTATATTTGACAACCACTCCTTCGCTTTTACCCTGAATGTACTTCAGAGCTGGGAAACTACGGATTCAGGCCCTGAAGTATGAAGTCAGTGTCACACATGCTGAGGACAGAAAAACAACCATCATTTAGCACCGTGTGCAAAGCCAATGTTCCTTTTGTTCCTTTGTCTCTTTATCCATAAAGATCTCCACCGCCTCTTTGGGGGGGAAAAGACAATCTCTAAAAGAGATACCAATGGGCGATTTCATCCATCTTACGACCCTGGAGTAAATCTTTGGAGAAGAGGAGATCTACAGTCTTCTTGTCTACCCTTTTTCACCATTGCATCCAAACCTCATCCATAAATGTTGTGTGGTCTGGCTGGACGACAAGGCAGTCAAAGGAAGCAGGGAATGGAATGAGAAGTAAGGTAGACAGGGGAGAGAAATGTCTCCTTGGGGGTCAAGCCGACAAAATTGAAAGTCTCAGGTAGTGTCTGTCGGTTTAATAAAAAGGATAGAATTTCCATTTACCCTAGGCATTGTTAATGTATTGTTCTTGTTGGAAGACACCAGGAATGAGTCAGGAGCCAAAGAATACACTTTATAGACACAAATAATCGTAAATTGGGAATGTCACCTTTAAGCTGAGGCATTTTTATTATTGTTAGTGAAGCTGCTGAGTGGGTTTGATGTTTTATTCTCTTGGGGATCCCAGTGTTCCCAAGTGCTGGAGTCCTGTCTTTATCTGCCTTGCTCAGAGGAGAGGGACTTTAGCTAACTTGCTTCCCATACTTCTCTGTGATTGATAGCAGATGGCACGCTTTAAAATAAACCTATCCATTAACAGCACTCAGTGTTTTTTACTCTGGGCATTTACAACTTTCTAGACCTGAGGAAAACATCCATATCAAGTCTCACCAGTGGAGCCCCTTGCTGTACAGGTGTAAGCCTTTTATTTACTGCTATTATTTTGATGTTACGAAAGCCCATGGTTTATGGGAGAACCTTTATAGATCCCCACTTTCAGAGGAATATTAACTGCCTCTCCATGATTCAATATGAGTAGAGAGGCCAGAGGGACCCATAGAGCTGGAGCAAGGCAGGTACTTGTCTAATTGAGATCCCCAGAGACCAGTGTACGCCACATAAATTTGGTAGATAGCAAGTCCACAACATTGACAAAGATCTAGCTGCTCTCATCGCCCTCTGTCCATTTCGTTTGCAATATGCAGTATATATTTTCAATTTGCTCTATATGGCTAAGTCAGTTTAGCCAAATGGACAAAGCAAACATTCATATATTTAAATTCGATTTGAAACACTTCACTGACTCCACTGTGTGTGAAAGTCAGAATGTCTGTTTACTTTCTCTGTTTTGCATTGCATGTGAGTGTCTGCAAATTAACACAGGGGGCTGTATTTTCTGGTCTATGTTAATTGCGAGAAATAATATTAAGGATGTTTCTTGTTTGTGTGCATATTGCATTACGTGGGTAATAAATTCAGGAACATTACCAGGGACAAAGCTTGTTATGGACAAGTAAGGTAGTGTCTAGATAGGGAGAGGTTTAACAGTGACATACCTAATCTTGAATATATTTGCATTTCACATGCAAAATACAATACATAATTTTAATATTCATTGAAATGCATATTAATAGCATTCATATGACGGTAATCAGAATTGAATTAGATATTTAATTGGACCAAAAAAGGAGCACCTGAGTTCCTGGGGAAAAAAACAAGAAAATAAACCTACAAATAATAATGATAAATTAAGTAAAATGTTTTGAGTGTAAAATTAAAATTTACACTAAAGCAACAGAAAAAGAGTCATGATAGTTGTGATTTGTAGAACATGAACATAATGGGTAGGCATTTAAGGCCATATCTCATCTTTTGCTATACCTTATCAGCAGTCTCATTGAAGCCCTAGAAGTCACCATTGAGTTGACCTTCCCATCCAATGTCTCAATTACTGCATTCAAATTATGACTGTTGGGTCATGCGTTTTCATATTCGGTGCAATCATCCAACCTCATCCCTTTGCACACAGTCTATATTTGTATAGTTTTTAGTAGAAAAGTGTGGAAAAAAGTGCAATGTTGCATTGTACAACAACCGGTTGTTATCTTGTTACGATTTAAAAGTCTTAGCAATTGGCACTGATTACTTACTATTCTGCAGTATGTAATTACATAACCATTTGTATATAGACGCTTACAAAATAACAGAGATACAATACGGTACGACCTGTCATATCCTGTGGAGGCAGGTAAATTATACATGTTGCTGTATAATTGTGTCTCCACCGATAGTCACAATGGAACCTTACAACATCAAATTCTTTAAGGCTACCATGAACCTTAGAAAAAAGTGTGTACTGAAATGCGTGCGGTAGGTAATAGGATTACGGTTCATGTTAAGGAAATATGAGGTTGTGTTAGGGCAGCTGTAGCACAGCGTCACTCCTAACCGGTTCACCTTCAGAGGCCAGCCAGCAGGCAGGCGAGCGAATGAATAGGACGCAGGCTGGAGTTTAAGATGGCCGTAAACTTCATAAGTCATGACAGCCAGGTTGACATTAGCGTGACCTGCCGGAGAGTCCCCATCACACCCCGGCTGTCTTAGTATGTCACATACAAAAGCAACGCTTAAGGATCTGTGCTCAGTCTTGTCAAAGCCGTCAGACAAACGGGTGGTTGCAGAGTTGACAGTTGGTATATCCGCCAAAGTCTGAACGACCCCCGCCAACCCCCCCGCCCCCCCCCCCCCCCCCCCCTCCCCCTGTCCCCCCGGTCAACCCACCCCCCCTCGCCTCCACCACTACCTTTTAATTTCTGATGCCGATTTATTTCCGGCACATGACGGTCAGTCGACTTCTTTTCTCTCTCCCTCTCCTCCATTCCGGAGATCAAGACTGAGCCTTTATTACTGTAAGCACAAAATGCCTGAAAATACAATTAAGCCTGTGACCCAGATTTCTGTGCAGACTATATCATAACCCTGGTCCTGCGGAGTCCCCTGTTTCTGCATGCAGATGATAAGGAATGAGAGAACTCATCATCGAAGAGCCTTATGAGGCGCTCATCAACTGTGGACCGCAGACCTGGTCTCAGGCACCCCGGGCTCTTACAAGACTCCCTTTGATATTGGGCACCACTGTTCAGTGCGAGTGACCACAGTGGTTTATGGAGGACGGGAATACAGTTGCTACAAGAGACGAGAGCACTTTTCTGTATTGAATAGTGACAGACGGTCTCCGTGTTTGGAGAAGCGGTTTTCTGTTGCAGAAGTTGTTGCTGTGGCTGTGTGTGTTTACTTTTGGTTTCGCATGTATGTTGTTTGAAGAGATGTGGAAGCTCAATATTTATTTAGTTGCTCTGGCTACTCGGTAGATTTCATGATAAATATTAGCTCACAAATATGTGAGAGGGACATTTATTGAAAGTTATTATGCCAGACATTGTTTGTTTGTCCACAGATATTTAACTGACATGCTTAATTCGATTGATACAAAATGGTGGAACTTTTATTTACACCCAAAACTATCTAGATGAAGCAAATTTACTTCGTATTTTTGTTTGTTTTTCTCTTTGAGGAATGACAAACGATTCAAATTATTAGTTGTTGGTAGGAGGGAAACAATTTCAGCCTAGACCGTTATCATATCCTCCTCTACCAAGAAAAAGACATGTCTCGAGAGATGTCCATATATATGCAGGTTTATAGAGTGGAGACGGGTAGAAGTGGAAGTCCACCCACCACATCTTCACACAGGATTACAAGGCCAAGCTCCTCTGCCAACATTCCTCTAGGTAAAGCACAAGGGAGCGATATAGGGAGGCCTGGAGAGAGTGTTTAAGAGAGAGTGAGAGAGGATTGACAGAGAAAGAGAGGCGTGTGAGGGAGAGAGACAGAGAGAGAGAGACAGGGAAAGAGAGGGGAAGAGAGAGAGGGAGAGAGACAAGTAAAAGGGAGAGCTAAAATGCATGTCTTTGGAATCAAGCAAGGGGTTTGGGAGCCAAAGGGCAGGAAATGGATGGAGAGGACAGTTGGAGACTGCCCTTTACAGGGACAGCTGTTCTCTCACAGGTACTCTCGGTAAGTAAATCTGCAGCCTCTCTTTTTTCATTGCAGAATTAGTAATTATTTGATCCCCGGGGGTTTGTGGTGATGTTTTAAGTTGCGTACACTTGGAGCGGAACATACTGTGAGAGTCTGCAGCAGCAGCAAAAGACATTATGGGATGCAGCCTTCTGCAAATGTTCACGTTGTGGGGAGGAGTGGAGTACTGACTTTTTCCTGCAAAAGTCTTCAATCTTATGATCCCTCAGGGACTGCAAAGGTGTTTAATTATTTAAGGTGTTTGAACAAAAGGCTATTCTCGGCCTAACAGAGCCACCAACTGGACATCCTCCTCAGTGTTTGATGGATGAGTTTCTTAAGCACTCCATTCCTGTTTCTACCAAATGTCCCCAAAAGACTCCTGGAGTATTGAGGAAGAGAGATAGGCTCTCTTTGACTAGTTATGAGACATGCATAAGTACACTTTCTTCAGTTAGGAACTTCACATGAATGCACACATCAGTAGAAATAGAGAGAGAAACTGAGTGGTGATGTTGGTTTTGTATTGCAGTAAGATCGGTTCGGCAGTCTCAGGCCTTGGTTCCTGTTGAAATTAAGTAGCTGTTTGAGTTCCTCTTTAATAACAGGTTTGGGGATTTCAGGAGACTCTGCACTGCTGTGGTTCTTCTTTTACAACTTTCATCAGATTTTTCCACACATTAAACATTTACATGAAACCTTGTGAAACCATTTTGTGGAATGACAATACCTGCACAGTCAGGAGTATTGCGTCAATAAATACAGGTTGAAGAAGTATTTAAGATCACTAGACCTTCTATGATTAAAGGGAAGCTTCTGGTTGGCGTCAGTGTCAGAGCCTTATGGTTTATAGAGAAACCCTGTAAAATCCAAGAAAAATAAGTCAGCTCATCTGATTTATAGGTTATTAGAGTTGACACAGTAAGGCATACCAATGAATGTAAAAATGAAAAATCCTTGGTAAACTGACCATTCGTCTCTTTACTGAATACCGCTTTCCAACATATCTGGTGGCTTGTCTGCTGTGAGTCTCTGTGGTGTAAACTCTGAGGTGTTATTTGTTGTTGGTCTGACAGCATCAGGAAAGCTCAGCTTTGACCCGGTGAGTGAAGAACCAGCTCCACACCAGAAAGCCCAAGAGAACCAGCATTGAGCTACCTCTGTGGTGCCATGCCTTGGTCAGGCCCGTTCACTTGCTGCTTCCAGGGGAAAGGGAACACTTTCCTTGACCAGTGGCTGACTGTGAGCTCTGGGCCCTGCACTGGTGTCAGGGAGAGGTGAATCAGGAGATCTCCACTTGCAAATCCATCCCCGGGGACACCTCGACCCCTCCCCCATCTACCCCGGTACCAGAGCCCCTCACCTCCCCACACCCCATCCCACCTCCCACCCCTGTGAACATCCTTTTAGAGGGGGCCCATCAGCCATTATGTCGCTCACCTCTCCTGCCACTCCAGCAGGGACGTCCAAAGGGAGAAAAGGTGCTACAAGGGTACTAATCCTCCTCTTAGAGCTGTCCTCTCAGCGTCCCTGCCATGTCTCTATCACCTCCTGTCAGTCAAAGGGCTGCCTTCACTGTGGAGCTGACAGGAAGCCCACAACTATAACAGCATTGTGACCCAAGCTATCAATGCACGCACAGTAAATGGCATGCCTTGCTTAGGGTTGTTAAGGTAGGAAATCAAGGGATAAAGTCTGTTTTAGAGACAAATCCTCTGACTTTCCGTTTTCTAATGGACTACCTACCTCATACTGAGCACCCTAATTGAAGCCAGATGTTATCTTGCGCAGCATGAATGTACAATTTTGTCTTATTTCTTAGATACCTCTGCAAACATCTATTATCGGCCAATTTGTGCACTTTTGGTATTTGCATGTTTGTGCTACACACTGCGATTTTGTGCGGTTGACACATAAACCTTGTCTTGACAATCAGGTCAAGGGAGTCCCAATGCATTCTAGTATGTGTGAAACAAACATACAGTATCATTTCAAATGTGGTGCATGGCAGACTGAAAGGAGAGAGCATGGATGAAAGGGAGAGACTAGTAATGCTTCTAGTGTGTACTGGCAAATTGTCTGCTAACACAGGCTGGTAAGACAAACTCTTGTAGGGAATGTGGCAGCAGTCTCCTAATAAGCTCATACAGTATTTATGATCATAAACCAAGAGCAGAGAGGGTGAGCACTGTCAAAATAAAAAACATATCAATCTTCCCTCCCTACTGTTGCCCTTACATGTTGCATGTCTGTTTAGAAGAAAAAAATGTTTTGCTTGTGATGTACAAAGGCGGGAAAAATCACATCAAACCCACACATTTCTAGAATTTCTACATGTCTACCAGAAAATCAAACGGAATTGCAAAGTTTGAAATGTACCGCTGTACATCTTCACAAAATAAATATTTTTTTCTTGCTGGCACGCACTTAAAAGTTCACAGTGGAACCATGAGGAATGCTCTGAAAGTGAGCAGCAATGTCCAAAAAGGTAAGAAAGTATATTAGGTAAAACCAGGCCAGTGTTCACTTTAATACTTTATAGAGCATAGAATATTCTCTATGAATTTGCCCAACTTTTCCAAGTACTATGTATATAGCTGTCATTATATATGTGTATTCATTCTAATTATTCGTAAATTGAATGACTCTTGTCTGTATTGTATGTATGGAATAAACCATTTACCCACAGAGCAACTGTGTGAGTGACAGTAGCCATTAAATCAAGATACCCCATTTCTGGGTTACACCTATTAGCACAGCAGGTAAGAGAAATAGTTTTAATATTTCACAGGTCTCTCAGGAGATGTTCAAAGGGATGGATGGAATATTTTCGTCTTATAAAAAACTGGATTTAACTCTACGTGACACAAGTAACACGTTGATTAGTTTCCTTGGGCCCGAAACTTCAGTTCTAACAAGCCCTGTCCTTTCTTCTACTACACTTCCAACTGAACTCCACTGGCCACAAGAGGAAACAGAAAGAGAGAGGGGGGTGTGAGAGAGGGGAAAAGCAGTGTGCATTTCCAATGATGTAACAGAGCATTAGAATACCGCGTGGGAGATGAGACCAGGGGACATGGAGGCTTTGGAGTATAATAAAAATCAGCCCCACCAATTTCCTTTCAACAGCTGAGCACCTACAGGTCATTATTTCCTGTACTCTGCAGCAGGGCTGTGATGTGAAAGTCCCATGTCTGGTCCAGCAAACTTCCCCGTTGAATCAACACAAAATAATGACTGCAGAGAGCTGACTTATTTTTGTTTTGAATCCTTGTTTTGTCTCACCTTTGACTAGCATAACAGTGTCTACACTGCAGGTCTGTAGTCATTGACAGACCTCACTTAGAGTAATTCAACAAAGACTAGTCTACCTTTTTAGATGTACATGTAACAACTGCCTGTAGTGCGAGATGAAGAGGAAGAGAATTCAATGTGATATGTCCTGCACTCCAACACTTTTCAAATGTAAAAATATTAAGGGATAGCTGGGCTAAAAAGAATGCTAAAATCCTGTTTCAGTTTTACAATTTTTTGTTGGAAACCTGCCCATAGCTCTAATCCTGAATGCAATTATTAATATAATTCTGACCTGTAGCCACACAATTAAATAACTACATCTACTTATCGCATTAGTAACCGAACAGTGGAAAGGCCAGCCTTAACACTTGGAAATAATGTTATGTCAGTTGACAAGACCAACACACAACAGGCATTTTGCCAGGATGACATTGTGTCTACAGTTTGTGTTTGTTTTGTCATGTTTCTACAGTATTGTTCTTGTCTGCTAAACAGAAGAGTCTCGTAAACAGAAATTCAGTTCACCAAATGCTCAAAATAAATGTGGAAGTGTTTTAACCA
Organism: Plecoglossus altivelis; assembly: GCA_036571765.1. NCBI lineage: Eukaryota > Metazoa > Chordata > Actinopteri > Osmeriformes > Plecoglossidae > Plecoglossus > Plecoglossus altivelis. Next base: position 7,006,893 of record BROE01000010.1, on the reverse strand, counting down.
AGGGGATGGAACAATTGAATAAAGTCAAGGATTTATTCAACTTTGCATTTAAAAAAAACTGTGGACACAAGCTATTTCAAAAGTCCACCCCCACATAAAGGATGTTGATGGAATTCAGACTACATCCTGGATAGCACATAGGGGAAAAGCAATACTGCCTGGGATCTGAGCAAGGAATTTGATAGGGCATGGGAATCATCAGGTCGCGGTAGCCGCCAGAGCATACTTTGGCTCAGCCGTAAACACCCAACGCAGCCAGACCCTTGAAATTCCGAAATTCCAAATTGTTGTTACTATTGGAGTACCTATCAGAACCCTAAGGCTTGAGAAAGAAGTGTGCAAGGTTAATTATTTATTTATGTTTAGAGACAAATCTGGGTCATTGGAACCACACCCCCTCTCCTCCTCCTCTCCCTTCTCCGCCTCTTGTCTCTCCCTCTTCTCTCTCGCTCAGGATGGGAAGTGCTAATAAATAACTTCAGACAACAATCCCGCTCTGTTACGATTTATTTCAATGACTGTAGGGATTGAGAATGACAGTGCCTTTAGTCTATCAAGAGAAGGACCTCCGAGTTCCCATGGACCTTGGAAGAGAGCTTGCAGACACAGACTAAATACCACAGATATGACATTTCCCACATTCACAAGCTGGGACTATAAGGAGTGGCCAAACAAGCAAGAAAGAAATGAAGGATATCAAATAAGTCCTAATTTGAGAAATTTCACAATTATGATCATGTAAATCACAGCTCATAGGCAACTTGGCAGGGGAATCATTTCAATGTTACATTGTCAAAGTCACTAAGTCATATCTTTTATTCCTAAAATTAAGTGGAACAGATTTGTTGGTACAAATTTCAATTTATAACTCTGCTATCTCCTATTGTTTAAATTAGAAATTGAAATATGCTAATTGAACTGAATTTGATATGGCCCAATCTCGGATAAACATTGATGTCAATATGAGGCTTTGTCTGTTATGGATAAAATAGAAAATGCAAAGGGTTAGATGATTCCAAATGGAAAATACGTTAAATGGATACGTTGTCTGTATAAAATAAAAGTTAATTAACAAACTGTTAATTGAATACAAGTACTATAATTGTTGTATTACCACCATAAACATAATTTTCCTCAAATATTATTAATGCGTTTTTTTGTTGCACCTATTAGAGATTCTTGTCTCTAAGTTAATTTCATTATGCTAATGAGCTCTCATCCTTACAGAACCTATGCTTTGATCCATGTTAATTGTCGTGATCTTCAAAGACAAAGTCACCACTTACTTTAAATGAATTTTACATTTTTTTGAGAAATCTTATGGAAATGAGGAGGAAGTAATTAAATTTTTATGATGTGTCTCAGTATTTTTTAACGGGGGAAGTCAATGGTACTGGCTGGATTTCGTTTCAACATTTAACAGGGGAAAACTGAGATGAGGAAAAAAAACGTTCAGATGCGAAAGATTAAAGAAACTGTGAATCCAAGACTTAATTTGTACTGATAAACTTTAGTGTTTAATATGCTCTTTTGTGTTCCCAGCATGATATCGTTGCATTGACGCCTGGCAAAAACTTTTTCCCTCCGCATCGCTGTCTACCCTCTTAACTTTCGTCTTGTTGAGCTTTCCCTGTCTGCCCCCGATGTGTGAGATCATCCTGATAGCAGCTGAACATGACGAGGAGTGGACTGAGAGACCGACAACAAAAAGAAGGCCTGGTAAGCGTAGGGGGAAACCACCCGCACTCACCGCTGCATTATTAAACCAGGCAGAGCTGCAAATCACAGACTAAGAGTCCAGTACTAATAACTGGCCTGGGGCTGTCCGAATGATCAAAAATAAGTTTGTTTATTTTCTCAAATCATGTCTGAAACACTGATGGGCTCAGTACTGCCTTGGGGGGCGAGGACGGGCCTTTGTAAAATGTTTTGAAGGTCAAGGCAACCGAACAGAGGATCACTGTTGTTGCTGTGCCTTTTCACTAAGCTCTCACCTTGACCCACAGGTAAGAAAAGGGGGAACTTAGTATTGAGCCCCAAGAAAGTAGTTGCGTAATGCCCAGGAGAACCTATTGTAAAATGTTAACATTAATGCTGTTTGTGTGCTTCTGAGTAATCTCTGCAATTACCAGTTAACTCCTTAATAGGCCTGCATACAGTATAGAAAGGCATTCGACATACAATATGTGTCAATGAAAGTGCAGTAGGCTTTGAAAGACTTTCATACTGATGAAAAAAAACATACTGTTCTAATTGCACAGCAAGTTTCCTATCTGATCTGTATCCTCTAGTTTTAGTCCACTGGCAAAGCTAGTGTGGTTCTCTCTGCCCCGATAACCTCACATAGGTGAATGTGGACAGATGTGCTTACCTACTAAGTCGTGTATTAAGTACAACAAAGCCTCTTACACATCAAAAATGAAATCCTTTCTGTCTGTGGGAGTGATTAGGCATCCTGCCAAGTGAACCCAGGTAGCAGGAGTACCGGCTGTGCAGAAATACCATCATCATCATATGCCACATCATTCATCCTTTGCAAAACGTCCGGTGGCATGTGAAGTAATTAATTAACGAGACAAACACACTAAGGGAGGTTGATGTCGATGGAGTGGTTTTGATGGATTGGCTGGAGCTGTGTTTCAGTCTGAAATAGAGCTTTTGGTTTCCACATGTAGATATGAAGGTAGAGTAGGGATAAGCCCTTTGTAATTCTACCCAGTCTCTGAGATTAACCTGTCTTTAGCTGGTGTTGACCTGACCAGTCTTGCTCTGCTCTGCTCTATCCAGATGATGGCCAGCCTTTGTTACAGTAGGGCAGGCTCACTGCACACCGTGTGCAATGTACAACACAACCAAGAGCACATGTTCAAGTCAAATAGGCTTTGAATAACTGAACTTTTCCAGTGATTGACGTGTCTGACACCAGATAGAACTTGATTTTTTTCCTGCTTAGCATAACCTTTTGGTTTTACATCTGTGCTGTGCTCTACCATTTCCCTGAAATCCTAGCAGGTGCTATGAGGTAGTGGATGTGCAGCGTGTGTGATAGACACCATGCCAGCTGGCCGTCTTGAATGGTGAACTATAGGTCTCTGTGAGCCACACTTACAAGCCTGCACTGATCCAGAGTCAGCTGAATTAAGCACGGTAAATGGGAGGGGGGGGATAGTGATCTGAGAACCTAAAACTGATTGGATTTCAAAGAGCTTGGCAACAGCCACTGGATGAGGCACACTGCCAAGAAAGGTTTCTCTACCTTCAAAATGGCAGCCAGGAAGTTCAATCAGTGCTACATTGTAAAGCTGGTTTCCTCCACACACACCCCCTCCCACGTAAAATGACAAACTGTTTTTCAATGGTGTCACAAAATGATCAAAGAGTGATTGTCGACAGGAAGGGAGGTGGGGGATCATGACAAGCTGAGCATTAGCAAAACATTTAAATAGCTTGTTAGGCTATTAGATGCTGGTGCATGCATGACCAAACCCAGGTGGTTCAAAAACTCAAGAAAAATCTAGCCCACATAGCTTAATCCAATCTGTCAAATGCTCTCAAAGCTAGGTTGTCACACCCACACTGAAATAAAAGTCCACTTTACCTAATCAAAGAAGTTAGTACATAAGTATGTATGTACACATGTGTGTATGTAAGTATGCACAGTATGTTGCTAACTATTTCCCCGTCCATCCATCCATCCATCTATCTGATACAATACTTGTGCACTTGGTAGTGACATCCAGTGGGGTTGTAAACTGATTATTTTCTTTGTGTTACTGCGATGAGAATTAACAAGCGTTGCATGCAGGCTTCACCTGACTGAACCTGTCATTCACAGCTGGTGTATAATGCATTTCCACCCAGTGCTCCTGTTAACCTAACCCTCAATTTGCTGGGATTTGAACTCCGAATTACAGCTTACTAACGGAGTTTAACAGCTGGTACAAGGGTTTCTCCTGAATTTTTAATCACATGAATTAAAGATTAGGCCTGAGATGCTTCCCAGACCTCCCGAAGCACTGATACAATACGCAGAAAGTCAAGTATAGGTGATCTAAGGGTGATGTAAGACCTGTCACTAACACTACACTGATGAACTAAAGCCTAACTAACTGTATAACACGTTGATAAATCTTCTTTTCGGAAGGAAATCAATATTAAATACAGACAATAAATTGTTATCGTAGAATTATCCTTCCAGTATTAAGTATCATAAAATCATAATGCCTCCAAGAAGTCTTGTATAAATAGTGATTTATTGCTCTATGTGCTCTGCTCATCACACAAACAGGCCCAGGGTATGGGCTAACTTGCCTGCGAGGCCGCTTTGGTCACCACAGCACAGCGGAGCCTCAGGTGCTCGTCTTATTGGGAGACAGATGTATAGAGTGGTCCCACAGCACTGATCCCTATTAGGCTTCGGCAATTATCTTGCCCCCTTTGGAAACTCTGTTACAAATTAGAGTCTTGTCCCCGAGAATGAGAGCTTCCAGAGTTCAAAGGGTTAATGACAGGTGAGCTGGGTGACCAGCCCTCAGCCTGGTACTCGGGTGATAATTACAGTTTGACTGTTTGACCCAGTCATTTAACACAAGGAAACCTCCACTTCCCCAATTCTTTATATGTCTAGAATCTCCATTACTGCAGGAGAGGCCTCTTATGTCCTCTTGTTAAGTACACGGACGACGTAGAGAGAGAGAGAGAGAGAGAGAGAGAGAGAGAGAGAGAGAGAGAGAGAGAGAGGGAGGGTGGAAGGGAAAAAAAGAAAAGGAAGGCATTAGCAGGAGAAAGAAGAAATCCTCTTTGTGAGATTGCCTTACATCCTTTTCAACTGTTGTCGTTTGTATTGTTTTGAATATTGGCAATTAGGGCCAAGAATCAGCTTTTTTTCCCACTAAATGCATTTTCACACAGTACTGCTCTCTCCATTTCCTAACAAAAGGGAAATGGTGTTTTTCTCCTCCTGAGCATGATCTTTAATAGACCCAGTACATCCGGTGTCAGGGAAGAATCTGAATAATCTTTGTGTGAAGTAATGTCCTCTGTTTACAAGCCATTATCCGTGGAAAGTCCTTCCCTGGTTTTATTCTAATTGTGTTATCCAATATGTGGTCCTTTTTGATCACTTAACAGCACTTAAGGTGTCTTCTAGTGTTGCTCAAAATTGTGAGAATGGAGCCGAGAGTGTCGGACGACATGATACAGCCTAATTGCTGGGGCCTTTGTTTTTTGGAGGCAATGGGTGCCGTTGGCGGCGCTGATGGTTTATGCGTTGAAATGTCAGTATCTATGCCTGCTTAAACGTGCCGGAGACAGATGACACCAGCAAGACGGACGCCATTCTTTCTGACAAAAGCTTGTCTGAGGAGGTTATAATTAACATGGACCTTTTAACGAGAGTCTATCGTTCGCAATAATCAGATGGTTAAATGTATGCATTGACCTCCTGCTGAGTCCGACTTGAGTACTTATACACTTTCACCCTCTCCATCTAGGCCATTTCAACCCACTTATACCCTCCCCACACACATACCAACCCTCATGTCGTTATAACCATGCATGCACCCACCAAGAAATATAGCATTTTCCAGTTTGAGTCTAATACATGCAGAGAAGTAGCACCAAGATATTGTCAGCCACTGTCAGAGGGGGGTGTAGTGTCAGAAACCCACTACATTACTATTTGTAGGAAGGATAATAAAAAAAAGTCAAAACAGTATTTTTTTTTTTCATTCAGCACATGAACACAACAGGAAGCTACCTTCTAACCTGTGTCTGGCTGGGAGGTGGTTGAGAGTCTGATGTATGATGATGTGGATCCTAATTAGCTGCTTCCAGGGCACCCACCCATCCCCCTCCCCTCCCCCACTCCCACTCCCACTACCTAGCTGTCTCTGTGTGCCTCCAGCTCTCCCTCCTCTGCCTAGTGACTGTGTCTGTGGAGGCCCTTTACCACACCGGTGTGGTTAGCTGTCACGGTCCACTGAACCGGTCTCTCTCCCCCTGGAGGGAATTTGTGCATGCATACTGTACATGAACTTTGGATAAATAAACAAACACCCGAAAGAGCTCCCAGATAATTGAACGCAAGTGAGTAAGGGAGAGGCAAGGAGGCAGGAGGCAGGAGGCAGGGAAAACAATTTCTCCCGGGAGATGGCGAGCGGTGAGGTGGCAGGTATGATTAAAACCACCGTGATTTATGGGAAGGTGGGCCTCCACCGTCACGCTCGCTGCTCGTATTAACGTTTCTGTGTGGGACTCATCTTGTGTTGTGTCGCCCCCCTGCCCACTTGCACAAGCACACTGCCGCCCCCTTCATCATTTCAGTGTATTTACACAAAACCACTTGGATTTCAGAGGTTAGAACAACAGTAATATAACAATGTCCTCAGGTTTGCCATTGACCCAAGTGTCAGTTCATTTCAGCATTCAGACTTACCTTACAATAAATACACGCCACACAGACTTCCTATATCAAACGTGAGCCATGAGGTATACTTTAGGCATGCTCATATCTGTTTTTATCCATGACGGATGGCGTGGTATTGATGAGCATGTCAGACAAAACCAGCCATGCAAATAGTACAACTGGAAATATACAAGAAAGACTGTCAATTTTGAATCAATGTAGGAGTGAATATCAATAGAGGAAAAACCACATTCCAATATGCTGACCTACAGTAAAAGTCAGCAGCAGCGCAAAATGCTCATGCAGGTCAACACAATCAAAACAGGAAATTAAACAAAGGTAAAAGAAATGCCCATGGATGACTGCATCACTACAACACAACTACTGAAACAGCTCTTTGATTACCGTGAAAAACACATTGTGAATTCAAATTCATAAGTAAAGGCAAAGAAGAAGAAAACAGAGTAATTTAAGAGGAGGGCCTCCTCGTTAATTGAAAATGGGTCCAAATGTCTTCCTTTGTTTATTCTACGGCAGGCCTGCATGTGCATGCATTATGTCAATCACCCAATGGTGAACAGAAGGCTCAGGTGGCTAATATTAACCTGAAAAACAGAAGCCTCATTTTCCCCCATATATTGGCGGTGTGCATAGAGGTAATTGAATTCCATGCCATCATACCTACCTCAGTCAGGGCTTCATGGAGATTAATTACTGTTAAGACCCCACACACATAGAAAGGAGATAGCAGCCATCTTGCCCCAATAGCAGCATGGATGGAACTTTAGTGCCACCAGAAAAGAGGAAAGCCAAACAAAGAAACTACAAATGCTGATGCAATCGCTAGCATTGTTGTGTTATGATTAATTAATTTCAAGGTGATTATAATTTATGAACCTCACAATGGTATGGATGGAGAAAACAAAGATAAGGAAAACAATGCTTGGGGTTACATTCAAATGCCCATTATGGAGACAGACTTTTATTATGTGCTCGAAGGGTATTAATCTAAATTTTAATGTATCTAGATAATACGCCTTCAACAAGGATACAGGACCTTATGCATCATTGCCCTTAGAAGGTGTTTAGTAAGATGACACATGGAATACTCGATCTAAAATAGCATCATGCTGTTGTACTGTCATGCTCTTTTGCTTCTAGGGGTCTGAGACAGAGAGACCTTCTATATCTCATCTTCAGAGAGGAAGTGGACATACGTTCATTATGGGTTTTACTCCTAAAGTAACAGGTCTATATGCAGTGCAGATCTGAGCAAACTGTGAAATCCCTGTTCATTACACTGTTTGTGAGTGATAAAACAATATACACCTTCTGCTTAATTTTCCAACAGCCTCTGCAATGACTGTCTTTCTGTGGAGTTCATATATAGGTGCTTGATACTGTGGGCTCTTAGGAACCAAAAGGCTTCAATTATCACTACATTTAAAGTGTATGAGTGCAAAAACCTCAGAAACACATCCAACCTCACACAGAAAGGTGGAACTATCACACACACACACACAATGACTCAGACATGGATGGACATGCTAATTGCAGCACACTCAATGAGTGTGAAGTGTGTTTGGCTAAAGAGGAGAGTGAGACGTACCTTGGCAGTCATTACCCTGTGTCAGGGCATCATCTTACAGACTCCCACTGCACCGCTCCCTTGTTGCAAAGGATACATTTCATAGCAAATCGACAATATTGACAGACATCGTATGCTACTGTATGAGATATCCCAACCTGATCCGGAGCGGACTTCATTCAGATGTTGTTGCGATGACTTGATCAAAAGATTCCATATTACAGGGATACCCAGGAAAATTATCAAAGTGCTGTAAGGTAAAGTGGGGAGCTAAACGCTGTCTTTAGGTTCTGTGTGACTTTGCAATAAACAGCAATGTATGGCAGTGATTTGTATGACAGGTTTTTTGATATCGAGGAAACTGCATCCTGGCAAGAGCATGGCCATCCCAGAGGTTCCATTTCAGGGGGCCCCATACATATTTATCTCCTGATGTTTTTATCGTTTCTACCAAGTCTCATCTTGCGTGTCCACTCCAGACTGCAACCATACCAAATACCTTCTGCTTATTAACTAAAAACCTGCACAGTTCAAGGTCTGTTTGTAACAGGCCAGATACGGTCTCGTATCAGTGCACCTTTAACCATGAACAAAGGGATTAGGCTCTGATTCGGAACTCATTGACTTTCTGAAGTTATTCAGATTTGATTTCCTTAAACCAAACCTGACCAACAGAGGTGATATGAAGAAGAACCAGGAACAACCAGTTCTTGGCGTACTTGGTACAGTCCAAGAGAGACAGGTCTGTTTCACTCCCCCTCAAAATCAATAAAGGGGTCCTGTGGGTGCCCTGGGATGCCATATGGACAGGGGATCCACATCTCAGGTTGTCTCCTGGGTGACTCATATGCATGAGGACCTGGCACTAAGTTAATGGGCAGCCCGAACCCTCCTCCTCCCGTCTCCCTGCTGTCCCTCCGTACACCTTCCATCTAATCCGCTGGCTCCTTCTCAAATGTCAGACCACCTGGGATATACAGCTGTCAAGCTGACACAGGAGCTGGCCCTGGACAGGCCCCAGCATGCACCTTCAGCCGACAGTGTCACTGACACAGGGGGCGGGACAAAGGTGCAAGGGTGGCGCAGGGGAGAAGCGATATGACAGGGACACTAATCAATGGCACTGTGGGAGGTATGGAAAAAACCCTGCCTTTTCCTGGTAAGTAACTAGTCTAGAATGCAACTACGTAGCAACACACATGCACACACAGCCACACACACACACACACACACACACACACACACACACACACAGTTGCATTCATTGTCACCCCCTCCTTCTTTCCAAAGTTGTTCTCCTTCCTCTCATCCTTATTCTCATCATCATCATTTCCATCTTCATCCCTGAGGACACAAAAAATGTAAGCAGGTACTGTGTGAACATATTCCTGTTTCCGCTTACATTGGTTACTGAAAGAAGCAGGGAGGGCAAACAAACCAGAGCAGTCTATTAGATCAATGCAAGCCCAGACAAAGATCCATCTGCATCCATAGAATTTGCAGATAGCTGCGTTTTACGTCCATACATAGGCATTGATTGTGTGGTCCATTACCAGTGTATGATCAAATGCAAACGAGAGCAACATCGCAGTGTTTCTTTCTCTCTACACAGAGGAGCTTTTCTGTCACACCGTTACCAGATTCTAAAGATATCTCTCTTCTAGCTCTGGAAAGGAAACCAAACATTATAAGTGGTACCATTCTGAGAAAAGGAAAGCTTTAGAAAACACACTGACTCTCTCCCCCAGCGGCACCCCCCTCTCCGGCAACCCCACACCCACCAACCCGCCCTTTCCCCCCCAGCCCCACCCAGTCTTAAAAATACAGCCAGCACAGCCTGTTCTGTGGGGATGCAGGAGCAGAAAGGTAGCAATCAATATTGAAACACAGAAATTAAGTATTTAAAGCGGTAATTAGGGAGTAGGCACATTTTCACACCTGTACGGTACGGCGCCTGCCAGCTCTGCACATCTGTCTCCATCCACCTGCCAACCACCTGGTATCGTTTCAATGCTGCTTGATTGCATTCGGAATGGCGAAGACTCTTTTGAGCTTCTTAGTGGTCCCTCCCCTCCTACCCCCGTGCCCCCCTCCCCAGAATGCCCCCACCCCTTGCATTATTTTGTATTTATTTGTATCTGTTCATTCCTATGCAGGTGCCTCCCAGTAATACTCAAGTGTGCCACACATGAGCAATTCTTTTATGCCTCAGTTCTTGCATTTGTCATTTTGGCGAAAGCCAGCGGATTAGGGTTTGCATGTCGGCACTAGCCTCTTTCTTGCACTTTAACAACATCCTTCCAGGATGATTTGCATACTTAATTTTTTAACCCTGTGTTGGTCAATAGAGGCATGCAGCCCTTTCTTCAGTCTCCAGGCACTTCAAAATATGGTGAAATAATGCTGGCTTTCATGGATGCTGTTAAATTGAACTCCAAGCATAATATCATGGAAATGTGTTCGTAGTACAGACTTCTGATGTTTGAATCTGCCTTTCCTTTTTGAACAATAAAGTTGTCCACAAAGAAAAGCAATGTGTCAGCGACAGTATGAGAACCGAATTTAAAAACATGGTAATCTTTCCATGTGTTACAGTAGCTCAACCCAGACCTTACTGTGTATAGTCAGCTACTGGGTATAGTCTACTACTGGGTACAGTCTACTAATGGGTATAGTCTACTAGTGGGTATAGTCTACTACTGTGTGCAGTCTACTAGTGAGTATAGTCTACTACTGGGTATAGTCTACTAGTGGGTACAGTCTACTACTGGGTACAGTCTACTAGTGGGTATAGTCTACTACTGAGTACAGTCTACTAGTGGGTATAGTCTACTACTGGGTACAGTCTACTAGTGGGTATAGTCTACTACCGGGTATAGTCTACTACTGTGTACAGTCTAATGCTCCTTGCAAATGTTCCGTTGTTAACCAGCTTATCCAGCTCTCTCTGTCAGTAGTCTACTGCCCTGTGACATGGCATTCATTACACTTCATTTCTTTCAGAACACAACATTCCGCAAATTCACCATTCAATTTTTGATGACTGTCGTACTTCTCTCCACAATTTCTTGGACATTGGAAAGGTATTTGTATGCACCCAACTATCTGTCTGTAACAACAAGGGCAGCTGCCAACATTGACAGAACATCCATTGTCTCTGAGAAGGTGGGACTATGTCCAGTATCATATGATAAGCAAGGCTTCCCTATGACGACAGAGTAAGAATTCTGGGATATAAAGAACCACGTTCTGAACCTGGATAATCATGTACTTATAGACGTGAGTGACATAACCTCTGGACTAACTGGAACATTTATGCAATGGAAATCCATGAAATAGATAGCATAGTGCTCCATGAATAAATGTGCTTTATTGACTGACTGATGGTCTTTGTTAAAATCGTGCTTTTGAAACTGAGATACGTAGAAATCGCTGATGAAGAGTGAATTTAGGAGGCAGCACTTCTCTTTCGGATGCTTCCTCATGACAAACCCTCAACCAGCAACTACTGTGGTTAAATTAGCAGGCCTGAAAAACACATAATACCTGGAATGCCACATTTGACACGGTGAGACCCATTAGCCGCACCAATCATGCCCTGAGCGGTTGGGTATAGGCCAAGGACCAGACAGGCAAGTCTATGTGTTTAGTGTAGGTAAGGTTATGGTTTAAGGACAAGAATGCATCTACTTTGTAGGTTTGGAATCCAAGTGTATCTAACATAGTTGATGTGTTTATCGGTAGCAAAGTTATTTCACATGTCATCCAAAAATGTATTTATTATTGGATCCTAAATACATAAGTGGCAAATGACACGGTGTCAAAAATTGAAGTAGATGAAAATCAGATCAAGTAGAAATGTGTCTCAACTTCATCCAGCAGTGGGAACACTTTTTCCTCGAAACTGTGAATGATTTGTCCTGGAACCAAACCATTCCAACCGTCTTCATTGAATAAACACAGTTTAAGATCAATTCAATTTTTGTTTTGAAAGACCCACATGAACCCAAACAACTGATGGTGAGGCTGTGTTGGGGGGGTAGAGTCTGGCCTCCGCTGTGCCATGTGTGAGCATACCAATTTCAGAATTCCCTTACTTTTCCCCGGGAACTAATAGGATCATTCTCATTCTGCTATGGTGATTCAACAGTTACCAAATCACCATCTGGGTTTTTGTTAACCTGAGTCAGATGTGAGCTCTGCCATTGCAAGGTAGAGCAGCTTGTTTAATGATTCTTAATCTTTTCTTTAATTAAATCGTGCAGCCAACCTGAAAAATCTATCTTAATGCAAATGAGGAGCTCCTTTTTTGGCATTTGCTTACCGTAATGCACTAATAAGGTTAATTTAATAAAAATCTGTTCCACTTTTTAGAGATAATTGTATGTTTTCTTGATCTATTTTGTGGGGGAAAATGTTTGTTTGTGGAAATTGCTATGGGAGGAAAAAATCTCTTAGGATGTTACTGGGAAGGCTAGACCTGCCATGGATAATAGTATTTGGGGGAACTGAAAATCTATTTGCTCCACAGACGTGTGCCTCTCGCTGCTAGGTTTGCAGTTTTCATTATAAAATAAAACAATGTTCAACAGAGCTTGTTGCTATGTGGCCATCCATGACTAGGCAGGGAGACCATATTAAAACTAATTCCTGAGTAAAGAACAATAGATTAATTCGGGAGTAAAGCTAAACGACATCACAGAAATAATGGTACCCACCATCATCTGAAGATTCTTATTTATTTATTTTTATTGACGTGATTAATGAATCACATGCATTTAACATATACACACTTGTTTTGTTGCACTTGTATGCATCATTATGTGGTATCACTAAGGACTAAGGTAGGAACTAAAATGAAGACAATAAAACATGTATATTCTGTAGCATAATGTCATATACTGCACATGTTGTACAGCACAGTTCAAGTGAACATATGCAAAGGGCATAGGTCAACCATGTGCATGTACAGCCTATATGTAAACTAATATGCAATTAGATGATGGATGCACACACAATAATTTACTCTATATCATTTACACCGCTAGCAATTTTAAGTCAAAGAACAGTGTGCTGTTTGAGAACATACAGTAGACATAGCTAAATTAGACATTGTCTTAGATTGCCCACAAGAGACTGTCTTCTTTAAGTCTAACAATTATTTCTCTAGAGATTGTGCAATACACTGTGGCAAAAAAAGCTAAAATATATATTTATAATAGTTCCCTGTCAGTCTGAACCTTGGGGAATTGTGTTGTCTTTCTTTTCATCTTTGCCAAAAAACCTCATGGGATCTGTAAAACAATAGGAAACGACTTCCTTTCTACAGTTTGTATGAGGCTTTCTGAGCGAGTCTCTTGGTTTTTAGAAAACATTGCTGAGATATGATGAGTAACACTATGATTCTGTCCAGAGAAGAAGTGTCTCATTTGGGCTCCATTTCACCTCCATGTTCCCTTCTCTCTCTCTCTCTTGCAGACTGGCACACGCTCAAGAATATCTCTCAAAACTATCCGCACTGCTGGTGAAATCTGCAGCCAAAATCAGAGAGGGGAGTAGGATTCATCATTTACAGAGCCATGAAATGTGTGGAAGTAGGAACGAGAGCCTGGTCGGCTTTTACGAGCCCATCTGTCCTGGAGCCGAAACATGACACACCAGGTGTATCTCAGCTCACCAAATGATGTTGTCAACAATCAGTGTGTGTGCCGGTGAGACTTACCTCCACGCCTCATTAAACACAAGAGCACCAGTGATAGAGATATGCAGGCGGGTGATTCTCCATCGCAACTTCTTTTTTTTTTAATGCCAGCTATTACATTTAAATAGATGACCAAACATCTTTTTTCTTCGCTTACAGATACAGAAGAACGAGTTTGAACTGTGATGAGTCTTGACCCTGATATTAAAGTAATTATTAGTGCTACTGTGACGCGTCTGTATCAAGGTCAGCATATTTCATTTAAAAATATTTACATACTGGGCGCAATGGTTTGGGGGCATGGTGACTGGTGTAACAGTGAACAGTACAGTAGTGTTGGTGGTTTGTGGTTGGCTCAGAAAATTGTCATTAATTAGATTACGTTGGCTTGAAAGGCTTACAAGGGATTAATGTCAAGAAATGCACATATTCCAAAGCAACAGATAGTGTACCTGGGTGTGCTTCAGCCCTGATTAGTGCTTGTGGCAGAGTGGATCCTGAAGTTTGACTGCCTACCTGGCAGTTTGCGTGAGCGGCATTTTGTGTTAATCTCTCCATTGTGCCCCCAGGAAGAAGGTAGATTTAGACATCCTTTACATTTCTCAGCTGTCTCCTGAATAACACACACTTTCATATCCCCACCCCCCACCCCACCACCCTCTCCGTCTTATCTGACTACGTTTTCTCAGAGCCCCCCTCCCCTCTTCTTTGCCGTTTCCGTAAGCAGCCGGTGATCCACGAGGTGTGTGTGTGCCACAGTAGGAGAGGGGGGGGGGAGGAAGGGGGTGTGACACGTCTATGGAACCAGCTGTAATAGGTGAATCACCGCAGCGTATCCCAGTGTGCTCCCCGGTGGTGCGGCGTTATGACAGCAGGCAGCTCATGTCAGAGACATAGCTGGAGTACAAGCATGTCAGAGTGACTGTGTTCACAGACAGCTCTTCCCGAGGACGGAAAGAGACATCCGTCAGCGTCTCATTGGCGTGTGATTCCTGCACTGGGAATTGCATCGCGCAAAAGATTGTATTCTCAAGTCTAATCAAAAAATCTACAGCAGAGGTAGGGGCAGAGTAAGTGAAGATAACAGCACAGCTCCCTCACTCCCTCTGCCTCTCTCTCTCACGCTGGAAAGGTAAAGTAATATCATACTCGATATCACAGAGTGGAATTCACTGCTAACTTGATGGCCCCAATGTCAGACAGGGATTCTAACAAGTCTGACAATTGAGACTGGAGGTGATCCTTTAGGGAGTGAGACAGAGAGAGGGCTGATGGCTAAGTGTTTGATTCTCCTCCCCTCCCCTCCTCTCCTCCTCCTTCCTTTAACAGTGAATAAAATTGACTTGCTGCGGCAACCAAGGTGCGGAAGCCGGTAGCATCACCTAAGCAGAGATGCGCTGATCACACCTTTGCTTAATGAGCTCCTTAGAAGATCCAGAATAGCAGACCCCCTAGTGGACTGTCAGGTGGGGCTTCACTCATTTGCGGCTCCAACTGTCAGAGTGGGAGGAGGTGGCGGGGGGGATGTATGGTAAAGTTTTGATTAAAAGAAAAAGGAAAGCAATTACCAAGCCATAGTAAAAGCCAAGCCGCCGTGTTGCTGGTGTCAATAGGAGGCCAGCTTATCCGTTTCGACTGTGTTGACAGTGCCATGGAAAGTGGTCATGGGCAATGAATGTGATGTATTCAAAAGTCATTTAAAAGAACATCTGCACAGCCATGTGTTATACTAAATATAGGAGCAATAGAAAACAAAGGTGTCGAGGATTTGCATCCCTGCATTATCTGGTGTTGGATATTTTCAGAAATCCAGCAAAAACATTAGCATCTATTACTAAAAGTTACATCAATCACTGACTTTCATCTGAAGGAGTCAGTAGGTACAGGGATGGATTTATAGCTACACCCAGTGTGTGGTTTGATCCAGGCCTGCCTCACTCTCCTACCCCTGGGCCTCAGCTCCAAATATAGCAGGGCACACGTCCACACCGGAGACAGGAGGTTCCCCATTTAGTCACAGATGCTAGTGTATATAATGAGACCCTTAGAAGCTGCTATCATATCCCTGCTAATATGGTTTAATCACCCCATTGTAATCGAGTTACGCACAATTTACAGGGGTCGTTAAAGGTTAGAGTATGTGCTTTTTGACTGTTCTTTTTCCGTGGACTGTGCTATTTCACAGTGCCGATGCGACCATTATGCAGTTTAAAGCAGAGCGAAATAAGAAGCCGCTAGCTGTTTTGTTCTTGAATAAGACATTAAAATACAATACATTTAAATTGATAGCTAGAAGAAACATTTTCTGTAGCAAAGCACCTTATTTGGCCAGATGTGTTTCAACTGTTCTTTTTGCCTTGTCTGTAATTGCATTTCTGATCCACACACCCACCCTGCAGTGATTTGACACCCCTGTCTGTTTGATGCACCTTGTGTGTGCCTGGAACATATTTTCCTCAGCGAGCAAACCTGCCTGCGATTGTACTAATAAAGCCCAACTTCCTGCGTTCAACCTCAATGTTAGACAGGACCAATTACACAAAATGACTGGAACGCGATGGGCTGGCTGCCACAGCCTTCCTGAAGCCCTTTGAACTGACACAACTTCAAAGGTATTCAGAGAGTGATTACGAGGTGATGGTCTGAAAAAGAGCGAGAAAAGAAGAAGAAGAAAAAAAAAATCTTCGAATTACCAATATCTAAACATTGACGTTACTAGGTCTTTGAAACTTGTAACCCGAGAATCTAGTGGAAAAGAACCGCTTGCAGACGCCACATTAGAGTGAGCGAAGAAAACGCAGAGTTATTGGCAGTAAGCCGGCTATGGCATTGTCATATGGGTAAGCTGAGCCTCAAACAAATACAAGAATTCAAATAGAAAGCAGAGGTTGAAGCCAGTGTGCTTTGTGGACTGCGAGTCTTTGTTGAGTGAGACCTGTGTGAGGACTAGAAGAGGCCGGTCCAGGAAACCATACTGTGTCGGCCTATCAATCAGAACAGCAAACACCTTTTCTCCTCCACCTCCTGCAACAGTCGTCAGTGACCACAGGAAGCCAGAGAGTCAAGACGCAGCAACGTTTTTTTTGTTTTTTTTCCCTTTTAATTTGAGCAAAATTGCTTGGAGTATTGATTGAGGAAGGCACAATGCAGTTAAAGAGGGTGGAGGACAGCAGGAGCTCAGAGCACTGTTAATGTAGCTCCAACAGAGGAATCCAAACCTCCCTCTTGTTTTAACCACTCCTCTCTCTTGCTGCAGGAACAGAGCAGTGCTGAGCAGATCAATAGGTCTGATTAAACACATCTCCCGGTCATCAATACCATACGCAGTCTATTTGCAAGACACCTATGCCCACGTCCGGCGCAAACTGAAACGCCTGTTGGATCGGTCATGGTTGCTTTGTGAGTTGTTAATGTAGTTGTGGATTACGGTCTATCACGTTCTGAATGTACCTCGCTCAAGTTTAAGGTTACTAAACACATTGCACACACCTATGGCTTTGATACCTGCTTGTAGAAACGGATAAGATCAACGTGCCCTTCAGATAAGCCTTTACAGAAAAAGTTTGCTCAAATTGTTTTTGGGGTGACACCTTGTCCAAACGGATCCATGACATAGAGAACCATTTTGAGAATCACATTGCAACCAAAATACATTTGAGAGTATCACTTGGATTTAAAACTCACTTACATAGGCAGAGTGCAGCGTTATACTAAAACCACCATAAACATAGATTGGACTGCACACATGAGCCATGGACAGTCAATAGCTGTACTGCATGATAATCGATTGCCATTTGTAACAGCGGGGTAGGCAGAGGGGGACGATCAGTGCAAATGATTGTCACCGTGTGCTGTCGTGCTGTGCAGTCATCCAGCCAGCATAGCACAGCAAGATAAATGACTGGAGGATTCGCAGGAACAAGATAGCAGTTAGTCAAACCTGGGAGTGCACAGGCTCGACGGGGGGACAGGAGGGGGAAAGGGGGAGGCGTAGGGAGGAGCTCATATCAATACAGCCAGGAAGACAGCATGGATATACTGAGGATTAAGAGCAGAATAAGGGTCAAATTAATCAGATGACTTCTTCTCCTGACATTCAGAACATGCTACCTTTTGTCTTTTCTTCCTCTCTCCCTCTGTCTCTCTCTCTCTCTCTCTCTAACCCTTGCACTACTTTCCTCTCTGCGTCTCGTTCTTTGTTAACTGGTAGCTTCTCCTGCTAAATTGGCTACACTTTCTGGAGCAACATCTTTTATTTTACATAGCTAAAAATAACTTTTACTTCATGAAAATAATTGCGCTCATACATACCTGTTTTTAACATAATTTCTAGATTTCCACTCAGAGTAGCAACTGAGCAGGGGGCAAAGCTCCCTGTGAAGATTCTCATGACTGGACTGCCTCGGTACTGCCTCAGTGCTTCCTTAGTGCTGGTTTCTCAGTGCTGCTGCCTTAGTACTGCCTTAGTCCTGCCACAGTGCTGCTGCATCAGTACTGCCTCAGTACTGCCTCATTGCCGCCTTACTGCTGCCTCAGTATTGCCTCAGTGCTGCTTTAGTGCTGCCTCAGTGCTGCCTTAATGCTGCCTCAGTACTGCCTCAGTGCCGCTTTAGTACTGCCTCAGTGCTGCCTTACCGCTGCCTCAGTACTGCCTCAGTGCTGCCTTACTGCTGCCTCAGTACTGCCTCAGTACTGCCTCAGTGCTGCCTCAGTACTGCCTCAGTGCTGCCTTACTGCTGCCTCAGTACTGCCTCAGTGCTGCCTCAGTACTGCCTCAGTGCTGCCTTAATGCTGCCTCAGTACTGCCTCAGTGCCGCTTTAGTGCTGCCTCAGTGCTGACTTAGTGCTGCCACAGTGCTAATGCCTCAGTACTGCCTCAGTGCTGCCTCAGGGCTGCCTCACACACAGCAGGCACTCCTGTTTGTACACATATCTGGAATGTATTGAACAAGTAGCTACTATGTCTGTAGTAGGCAATACATTATGGCTGGTGTGTGTCTGTATGTGTGTGTGTACTTCTGTATAGCTATCATATGCCCTATACCTTAACGAAAAGAAATATTTAACAACGTCAACTTTAGAAATGAGTCCATTTAACAAAACATAATCTGCCTTTTCGAAGAAAATAGTTGTAATTTGTAATATCAATCATTACAATAGTTGCAGTTAACCCTGATAAGTGCAACCTAACTCCTGAAGTCAGTATTGTTATATCAAAGAAACACATCGATTCCAAAAGAGATGGGAATTCACTCATTGATTTAGGATGTGTAGGGTCTTATTAAACAGCTGCAACTGTCCCCAAAGCAAACGTTGGGGACAAGTTACCTAACATCTCACTAGACTTCATTGATTTTGTAGGTCGTTTTTGCTGGTCCCCACAAGAGTCCCTGATTCGTCACCACAGTAAGAGCTGTAGCATCTATATGCCAGCTGTAATTTGTGATAACCGATCAGAGATTCAGCGAATTCCAGGTCAATATCACATCTTAGTGTGGGAGCACACTAATAGGAATAAACATTTCACCTTGTCCAAACAATCGAGTTCCGTAAATTCCCCAAAGAAGAGAGAGGTCAATAGGTGATGTCACTGTGAAACAAAGCCTATCTTAAATTGTTCACATACACAAAACCCTATTGTTAATCAATATGGAGGCTTTCATAGCGGAGGATCCCTGCAAGGTATCTTGGACAGGTGCAGCTTTAATTGTTCCTGCCATATACTGGGCCATGTCTGGTTCTCTCTGTACAATATCCTGCTTTTTCTCGAGCTCCCTCTCTTGTTCTGCTTTCTGTATCTCTTAGCGTGGAGTTGAGATGAGGACCAGGGAGGCCAGTGAACTGTGCTGTAGGATAGAAGAGCATATTTCAGCCATGGGCCAAACAGGCAGTGAAGAGTGAAATGACTGTTTGAATTCAGTCTACGTCTTATACTGATTCCATCCTCCTCACTTAGCAGTAAATCAAACAAAGCATGGTCATCCTCAGCCAACTGTAAGATAGTATAATGGCAATGTACTGTAGCACTTAGGAGGCCTAGAGAGTCATTCTAGAATTGCTCAAATTTAAGGGCCATTCGAAATGCTATAGTGTGGATCCCCACAACACCACAAACTAGGTGGGTCACTACATGACTGACGTGGACCCCAAATAAAATCTGTTTGCCAATTTGTCTCTGAGATTCAAGACCGGACGAAGCTTGCGGTTTTACAAATATAACTGGAAGAGTTGTCAAAAAACAATTGCAGGGTGGATTAATTTAATTGACCATGTCCCACTTCCAGTGCCTCTATAACCTATATTATTTTAGGATAAGTGTCTATTTCACTCATCCAGTAAAACTGCCAAGCCAGTTCCTCACTATACAATGCTTTGCACTGTAAGAACGGCAAACTCATTTATAGTACATACATGAAATCATAAAGATATTTTCATCCATGTTTCAATTAATGTATGTGGCACTTCAGTTCTGTTTCATAGCACTCAAACTACTACAGAACCTCCTATTGAAGATGAACATCACAAAATAACAACTGCACATTTGCAATCAAAAGGTCATACTGGCATATTATCACCTGCACAGAGAATTGACGCATAATGCCTTCACTACCATTGACAGCTTTCGAAACTGACATTCCCCATTAGTAGTTTTTTCTTCTTTCAGCTGTGATAATGTATTCACAGTTTAAGCACGAAATAGATCCAATTAATGCATTTTGTGAGCCCTCATATTCACATCCAGTGCTGTAGTAATTTGATCAGAAAACACTGGTGCTTTATTTTAAAATCCCAGCACAAGCCTATAAACAGAGGTAATTAACTGCATGTTGAAATACAAATAAAAAGCCTTACGACCAAATATAGCCTCAGTGATCAAAGGTCACTCAAAGACCTTTGCTTGATGTCCACTGATGCCCTGTTAAGGTCCCAGACCCACAAGTGGCTTGATAACCGGCGTGGACAAAGGGCAACGATTGACAGCCACACATTTTAATCTTCATTTCTGAAACAGAATGCTGATACCGCATCACCAATTAGCAACTGAAAATTCAGCAGGGCCATGCTGCTGGTTGGTTGTTAAGTGATGATCCTTTACAATTGCTTGTGAATGTGTAGTGACCAGAAAATGTAGACATGCTTCCGCTGCAACGGTAACTGAAAAGTGCAATTGCAGACTCAGGCATAGGCCACGGGCGAAGGAAGGGGAGGGGGGTGTCCACATTGAAACTCATTAGCCCTGCTAATTCCATACTCAAATGAGACGCCATATGAATGAATCATACCCAGGACATTACCATATTAAAGTGACTTATGTGACTGCGTCTCAATAACATGGCTACTGTATGCACTGTAAATGTGATATCACAGTAGGATGGTATCGCCTCTCTCTGAAAGTCTTTAGCTTTTCATTTAGATTAATCGTTTGATAGGGAAATAGCATTTATTTGTTTATGTACAACATTTTATCATGAATATAATACTATTCCAAGACAACAGCTGTGCATCAGTACCTGTGCATCAGTTCACGTTAGACTTTCTCCAACAAATGTGTAGCACACAGTATCTACAGTATTGAAAAGTATTGACTTTCATGTCAACAATCCTGACATACATGTGATGATTAGAGTGACAAGCATGATGAAAACTTCATGTGTTTGATAATCTGCCAGAAAACAAAAGTTGTGTGTTGTCAGAATAGAACAGAAATACTCACAGTCACACAGTCTGTCTGGTTCATTTAACAACGACTAGCCACTTTTGCATATAATACTTCAGTGCATTCTCAAGAAGTTTAATAAGCCAGCGATGCTGTCTTGGCCGTGTTGCCCTTTCTGGCAATTCCCCTGATGAGAGTAACAGCTTTGGCCTTGTTAATTAGAGTGTCTGGCTTACTATGTAATACTGTCTTTCATGAGACTTTCATGGTGACTTATGTACACATACTGTACATGTCAATAGAACACACTGTACAGTGAGGAGAGACTCAGGGATGCCACAGGATGGCTAGTCCGTCTGACTGTCTGCACAGCAGAATACCAACATTGTTTCCTGTCTAAACACATAACACAGTCCAAAATACACAGCAGCCACTGCTGAACACAGCCATACTCCCTCTCTCTCTCTCTAGCTCTTTACGTCTGTCTCTTCCTCCCTCCAACTCTGCGTGTTCATGAAAACTGTGGATTGTAGGCCTGTGTACGACTACATGAGTGACATTCATAGCACGACAGGCTTTTCATAACATACATCAACCACAATCTCAGCGTGGATGCTGCATATTCTGGAGGGGTTTGGATTCTGGCGAGACGCTACTCGACCACAGGTTCTCTACCCATGGTAATTTATGCTTCTCGTTTAATTGAGTCCAAATGAGTAATGGGTCTCTTTACTTCTGGTCTTGACCCTAATGTCAGTGGATCTTGTCAAACGTGTTCACCGCTGCACCTGTGCGAAGCAGGGAGCAGATGACGCCATATTGGAATGATGCACTTCACTTGTTTTAATGTGGGTAGGTAATATGAGGATAAACAGTTAAACACACAAATTCGTCTCCAGCAGAGCGGATTGGCACAGACAGCTGTGTGGCCGTGGAGCTTATGGTGTAATCATCATACTTCAATTACGGGGAAAAAAAGATTTATTCTACAGTATGCCTCTACACAGTGCGTGATTTAATTATCTTCCCTATATGTAAAACAGTACAAAAGTGACTGATAGAAATACTTCTCTCTTGGGTGGATTTGAGGGAGATTTTGCGGAATTATTTCAACGGTTAAAGCAAACAGGAAAAATATCGGTTTCATCATGTTGTATTCAGACACACTGTCAGAGTAAAATATAGAGATATTTGGAGTATTTCTTTGCCTCGCAGACCTTGGGGATGAGGCATCTTCGCCTATTGGCCCGATTCCAGCCCTGCAAGCTCCGACCAGTGCACCGTGAGTCCAGTGGACTGGGCCAAGGGCAGCTCAGCCCCAGTACTAATCATAAGCATGTTCTCCAGTAAGTTTGCCCCCGAGGTAAGGTAAGCGGAAGATTAGGACTTTGATACAGTGCAGGGCTTCATAAATCAAGTGTGCCTGTGGATTTTCACTCACCTATTGCTCCATTTTGCTGCTCGGACAAGCTATAATTACACATGGCTACCCATTGTGGTGCAGAGGAATGAGCTACAACATAATGCACAATAAACCTTGTCAAATAAAAAACTGTGTAAAATAACTGGATCAACACTCCATTTTACAACGGGTTCATAAAATGACACACATACTGAGAGCAAGCTGAACCATCGCTGGTACATTTCAATAGAAGTAAAGAACATTAAACATTATCACTGGAGTCATTTAAAGTTATTTCTGTTTGACCAAGCGCAGCCACAAAAAATCCAAACATGATTCAGTCATGGGGGTTATGATGTTGAGTATTTTTGTTGTTGCAAAAAAAAAACATTGAAATGAGTTAAACAGAGGGGGTCAGATGGTAATGTTTATACAGGCTCATTTGTCAGCGTGGCAAGACAATACACCTTATGATGCTCTGCACACCAATTAGCTAACCATTGGGGACCTAAGACCTATCCTGGCATCATCTTGCTCTTTGATTGACTGGCATGGCTGTGATGTGCTCTGGGCCTGTTGTGAGAGAGTGATTGACATGAGCGTCTGTGAGGAGACCCGCTGTAAGCAGTCAGGACCCAGTGTGGCACAAACAATGTGGGGGCATCCCCCAGTACTTAACACACCCCGGGGGACTAGCTCTCTGCTGGGCACAGGGGGACAAGCCAGTAATTACTGTATTTGCAGTCTTTTTCGGACCACTTTAGGGGTGACCTACTCTCTTTTCAAAGACCTCAACAAGAACCCAAAAAAAGACTGCACAGAGTCCATTCCTTTTATTGTCGCTGTTTTTATTATTCATAATAATCCTACTACCACTAATAATAATGGTAGCAACTACTCCTACTTCTAATTATAATAATAATACATTTAACCATGGTGACGAATATTAGTAAGATTATATTGATTATCAATTATTTTAGGTAATGTCACTATTTTTGCTAATACAATTTTCTTTATTGCTATTAGCATTCGTATTATTACTGTAATGATTATTATCAGTCGTACTGAATGCAACAAGGTCAGTTGGCATACTACTGGTCATCACTGCTGTGTCGTTAGCACGAACATGAGTCTGTTGCTCCCAGGCAGCCTGACTGGGGTATCAGAGTACACGACAGCCTCCACCTCAGCCTCCCTGTGGCCAGCATCGAGGCCCTGCCTCCACCTCAGCCTCCCTGTGGCCAGCATCGAGGCCCTGCCTCCACCTCAGCTTCCCTGTGGCCAGCATCGAGGCCCAGCCTCCACCTCAGCCTCCCTGTGGCCAGCATCGAGGCCCAGCCACCACCTCAGCCTCCCTGTGGCCAGCATTGAGGCCCTGCCTGCGTGCGGCCAGAATCATCACCGTCCAACTGCTCAGAGGGAGTCACAAGCCAGTAGGTGTTGGGTTAACTAATGGCTTCTCATCAGGCTAATGGTGAAACTTGACAGAAGAGGGATGGAGAACGTAAAAGAAGAACCATCCAGAGAAAGGGAGAGGGGATCACCCAGGGTATTTACCGCCTTGAAATACAGATAAGGAACCGAGTCTGATCTCGACGGGGGCTTTTTGAGAAGCAGCAAGCACTAACCTGATTTGGTTCCTAGCAGTCTGGCACTGGGGGCAAAGAGAGCTGCGCAGTTATACAAACATCATCCTACAGCTACATATGTAGCACCCAGTGGTGTGCTTTAATGGACTGGAGCATGGGAAGAGAGCAAGGGTAGGGATCAATCAGAGGCCAGGGATGCTTTTAAATAGCTAGTTCCTTATTGAGATTTTAAAATGGATTAGACTCTTCCCGCCATGGGGCAGACAAGCAAGAAACAGCCACGCAAACATGGCAGGAGAGAGATCGCGCGATGCCATCGGAAACAACAGCAAAATCCCATGCAAGGGTAAAACAAATGGGTTGAAATTGCCCTGAGAGATAAAGGCATTTCTTTCCCCACTCTATGGTCTGATGCCCTCATTTGAAAGGGAAGCCCTCGCATGAAGGAGCCACACGGTGTTGTCAGACAAACATCTCATCTATGTCCCTCTGTCTTTTTTTTTCTTCTTCTTTTTTTTTGTCGAATGCACAATGGGAGCGTCGGAGTCTGTGAAGCAGCAAGCCTCTGCCAGAATAAATCGCAGAGTGCATGTGAAATTCTGGTCCCTACCCATGTGTGAACAGCTCAGTTTTATGTGCGTAATGGGGAAAAAGTCATCCCTTGCAGTTGCTCCATTCCAGTTCAGCTCTTTTCTTTTTTTTCTATTTTTTTTACTCAGATTTTTTGGGCAGGAAATGGGAGGGGGGGATGCTGAAATGTGAACATTTGACACTGCCCCCTGCAGTTGATGTCCCTGAACGTTTTTAAGGTTATAAACGGAGGACTAACAGATCCTGTACACACAATACAGTGGGAGCCCCAAGGTTTGTAATCCTTCACTCCCAACAAATTTCCATCTGTGCCTTTAAATCCTCCTTTTCTATAAAGAAATTCAATGAAGTCATAATTTCTAACTCATTTTGAGCACCTTTAAGGCTACTACATAATACCTTTTCTCTGCCTCCCATCTCCTCCGTCCTAAGAAAACAGCTATTCTTCTTTTGCTTCCAACTACCGTATATTTATTGTCATTTGTGTCTTTTCTACTGACAGCTGTGGTGAGCTGTCACAGAATGGGAACACTGCAGCCTTTCTTTAATTGACAAAGGGACACTTGTGCCTCTCTCTCTGGTTGGTTCTTCCCTGTTCTGGTTGCTTATTATGTTCCAGCGCTTGGAAGCGTGTTCCCTTGACGAGGCAGGGGTAAATGAAGATATTTGTTTCCACTCAGGTAGCGTTGGCATGCTCATCGCTGCCTGAGCTCGGAGACAATTAGCTGACACCTGCTAGCAGCAGATTGTTCTGGCAGATTTCTGCCGCTCGTGCCGGCTCCGTCTCCACCATCTGGCCTGGTAAAGGTGTTGCACAGGTCACCATGGGCTGGCGAGCTCAGGAGGAACTTTAGAGCAAGGAGCTCGTCTCTGCTTGCCTGTTTGTAAGTGTGCGCGTCTCTCTCTCACACTCTCTCTTCCTCTTTCACACATACTTTGCCTCTAACTCTCTCTCTCTCTCTTTCATCCTTTGACCATTTGCCATAAATGTCTTCTTCATGCCTTTGGAGAGGCGAACGATTGCCTTGGAGAGAAAAGAGAATGGTGCATATTAATGAGCATGACAATACATGCACCAACACATGGCCCTCAGCCGTGGCCTCACCTTTTCCTCTCTGCACTTCACACCTACCACACTGACCCATCTGTGCATTCGAATCACAAATGGCCTCTCAGAATGCAAATACGCACCAACCTCCCAAGTCACTACCACTTATAGCACATACATATATACACACACATATCAGCTTTCTCGCTGATCCTAATGTGATTAATATTTATGTGTCAGACAGCGACAAATTCCACAGAACAGTTGATTTACTTGATTATCTCACTTGCATGCACTCCAGTTCCTTTCTAAAGAAATTCAGGTTGCTTGGGTAGACAAGGATGGAATGGCTGCAGGCACACCATTTCCTACTCTTTGAACAGATATGCAGACCCACACACAGATGCAATTCACGCACACACATGCACAAACACACAAGCAAGCTCACTCGCACACACAAACACACATGCAAGCTCGCACACAGACACACGCACGCACACAAATGCAAGCTCGCACACAGAAACACGCACACGCGCACACACAAATGCAAGCTCGCACACAGACACACGCACGCACGCACACACACACAAACGCAAGCTCTTACACAGACACGCACACACACAGAGATCCATTCGGAGATGCATACACATAGCAAAGCCCCCCTGATGCTCCTCTTTCATCCACTGCGCTGCACAGCTGCTCACCTTATTGCCAACAGTGTTCACTTCAACCCCCAACCTTGCCTCTAAGGTACAGCGAGGAGTCTGCTTGCCGGGTCAGGCCTCAGAGGCCGGGCGGCTCGCTGCTGCTTTTCTGAGTGCGCTGACTGCGTTTTTCATGTGCAAGTTCGCATCGCTGATCCCACATGTACACATAGACACAGGTACTAGGGCGCTATGTATTATTCATGGGGTCACAGGACACACAAATTCCTATTGAGTTATACAACTGGGTTTGGATGTGGGCTGTGTGGTCAATGTCGACTTTCATTTCCTCTCATGCAGCTTGGGAAAACAATCTCAGGGATGGAGCTTTGGATATACTGTAATTCTTAGTCCTGAAATGTACAGCAATTGCATTATGTGATGGTAATGATAGTGCTGTATGCAATACTTAAAAGTAGAACGATATTTGGCTAAGTTTAAACAGTAGCATGTAGAACGTGTACCACCCTAACCCTAACTGCTAAATCAACTCCACAAATTTCAAAGGCAGTATTAGTTAAGTTGGTATTTTAGTTTGATTTTATTTAACGATAAACAAAAAAAAGAAATGGATTATGAACTGTGTCTACCCTACAGCACATACCACAATGCTTCACTCCTACCACATCCATGCAGGAGTACAAAGGCACTCCACTATGCAAACACGGCAGGCACCCAGCATCTAGGCAACCAGCAGAGGCAAAGCAGAGAGCATTTGTACACTAAAAACCCACTGCAAACAGCGTTCATGATGTAAACAGCCATGCCGCAAAGAGCATTGAGCAAGGTCTGGGGGCCCACCGTCATGACTGTGGATCCAGGGAGAAGATACTTCCTCCAGAGCTAGAGCATACAGGACCCCCAAGGAGAACAGCACAAGAAAAAGTTAGGTCTTTTTAACCTTACAACTGCCACAAGTTGAACCAGGGCCACGTATAGTCAAGTTTTTCTGTGTAAGCCTTGGAGGGCAAAAACGCAATATGAGGTGTGAAGAGGAGGCAGTAGACTGCACAGGAACAGGCCTGCATAATGGGGCACCGATCCCCCTTATGATTCCTTTTAACACCTCCCTGTACTCAGGAAAGGCAGGGGGAGAAGGAGAGAGCAAAACACAGCAATGTGTAATTGAACAGGCAGGATGCACGGCAGGGCTGGATGTAACAACCAAGTTCACTACATGACTGGAGAGACATCTGCGTGTTCTTCCGGATGGAAAAAAGAAAAACGCAGAGAGAGTTCTCTGTCAAGCTTCAAGAAAAAAAGTATCCATTCCTTGTTCTGAGCGGTATTTGAATCACTACTGGTGAAATGGAGAAGAGTGTTTTTTTTTTCTTTGATACCTCAGTAGTTTGATCCACAGTGGGGATGGGTGTACCTATTCTTTTGGATAGACACATATATACTTTCCAGCTTAGGGGAGGATATTGATTTCACGTCGAACACACCTTCAGAACTTTACGTACCTACATGAAGTTTGCTTGTTTTACCTTTGGTAAAAGTATTCCTTTAGATGTTAGCTTTGTCTTGCCTTTACCCAGTGAGACAGTGTACTGTAACAATAAAGAAAGTAAAAACTTTGAAATACAGGAATTTCAAGCTTGCTCAGGGCTACAAGGGACTTTGAAGAATTCACTTTCCTATTAAAGGAAAAGAGAAAAATCAATGTTGACACGTACAAAACAACATTTTCTTCACCGCTGGAAATCCACATGGATCAAGTTTAACTTTCATAGCTGACCAAGACCACGTTGTGTACTTCAGCATGGTTGCTAAGCTAAAAACACGGTGGTTATGTTTTGTCCTGCACAGGTGAAAGACGTTGGATTCAGCCTCACGAAGTCAACAGAAACATAGATGGTTTTAAGAACATTCCTTGTTCCCCGGAAAGAACTATCTTTGTTGAGGCACTGCCTGTGGAGTTTTCCAAATGAGGACACGGTTAACTTGTGGGAAAGTTGGGGGTTGCATCTTTAGGTGCATTGTGGTCTAATTAGTGTATCGGCATTCATTACCCATGTTGTCCGATGCCAAGTCTTGTGTCATGGGAGGCTCTATGATGGTAAATGGACAAGGGTTTGTGACTTGAGTTTTCTCACATCAAAGCAACCCCCTCTCCCCCCCACAAAACAGGAGCAGTGTGCCTGCTGATCTCCGGAGCACGGACGCAGACAGAGGGACTCTGAGAGGGAGAGCTGACTTCAGAGAGTCAGGGTGTCCTTTTAGTCGCTGCAAATTAACTAACAGGTGGTAGCTAGGAGGCTTGGAAGTAAGGATCTGAGAGAGGGTGGCCAAGAGGTAGCGCCCAGACTCCAGCATCCTTCTCCCTCTGTGATCTGGCTCCAAGCTGGCAAACGCGCTATCAACAACGGAGACTGCAGATGTTGCTGGTTCTTTTCTCCAACATGGCCCTTAGCTTTCCCCACTGTGTATGTGTGTGTGTGTGTGTGTGCGTGTGCGCATGTGTCTGTCTGTGCATGTGTGCGTGTGGGTTAATGCCACAGCGTGACTGAATATGGGTTGTATGCAGATCGTGATCTCGGCCCCTGACTGTGACTGGCAGTGTCAAGGCTCATTACGAAGTAGCCGTTGTTCCGTCTCCATGTCTGTTCTTCCCTTCCTCATTTTTCTGAGAGAGGACAATTGGAAGCACAGGTGGCCTGTCCAGTTCTTCCTTCCAAGTGTTAGATTTCATTACAAACAGAGCCGAAGATTGCTAGAATTGCTTCCTGACACGTGTGTTTGAACTACGGGCAAGACACACTCCTGCAGAGCGCCAGCAGGGCTATTCCCATTTAAAAATATATATATATATATATATATATTGTTGTTTATGTTTATAGGACTATGTCCTGCTATTGTACTATTTTTCCTAATCACATATTATCAGCATGAAATGGGACAAAGAATTTTCATAGCAGCAGAAAACAAATCTTCTCATTTCATAATTGTGAGAAAGAGAAAAAAGAAATTTGGAGGACGATTAGGAGCGAGTAATTTATCTGTGTAACAATAATATCTCCTTGTCATGTAACTGACATCGGTTTACATTCCTATTCATGAGCAACGACAAAACAGGAGGTTTAAAGTTGATTTACAACCGGCTTCGTAACAACTCCCCAGTTGCGCCTTCGGAGAGTTTAGAGAGAAAAGGTGTGCGTGGAGCAAAGCCTTCTGCTCTGCTCTACTCTGCTCTGCTCTGGCTCGGCGCAAAAGTGTTCTTGGCAGTCCTGGGAGGCATCTCTGTTATGTGCCATTTGAAAGAATTATGAAATGTGCCATCTTGACTGTGTGAACTAATAACAACAAGATGCATTGTGCACCACCTGCTACACACATTTAGGTGGTTTTAAATATGCAGGCGTAATGGCACCTATTCCCCCGATTAGTGTAACACAGATCAGAGCAGCGAGTAAATCAAGGATCTGACAAAGGGGACTTGCATCCATACTAGAGGCCTTCTGCGGAGTCTGCTTTTATTAAAGAACAAATGCATACATGACAAATGATCGTTTGAACCCCCCTACCTCCCTCCATCCCTCCCTCCCTCCCTCCCGCCCTCCCTCGTCAGACATCCAGGAGGTCTGTGATGAGCCTTTGTTTGGTTGCAAGTGAGGAGAGTTACAGTACAGTACAGTGCATTGGCTCAGTTTAATATGGAAACATCTACTGTTTGTGAGATAGACTTACAATTACCTTACTTAACCAAATATGGGTGAGCTTGCATTATAACGGCTTAGTCTGAGCAGATAAGTACCCCTACCATATGCACAATTTTTCCCAAGCTAATGAGCAGTGTGTTGTCTCAAGTTTGAGCATCACAAATATATATGTGACTCCGACAAACCAACACCTCAAACCGAACAGTTGATGGTTTGGGGTCAAGTTAAGATCAACGAAAGTCACATTCTGAGGCTTGAACTGATGGCCCACCGTTTCACAGGCAGAGAGAGGTGAAAATGATCCGCATGAAGGTAACTTACTGGTTTATTTGTCAGTTAGTATAGTGTAAATTTTCCTCAAAACAGTACGGTGCCTTATTAACTTTATACCTCCAGTCTAGCGTCTTCCCTGCTTAAAGACAGCAAACGGTAAATTAATGAGAAAATAGCTTGGCTTTGTGATTTCCCACCTCAAGTTAAAGCAGGGATATTTTTGTCAGCTGTTAATTACTGTCATATGGCGACGGCACCTTTTCCTGAAATGACAGAAACAGAATGAGAAAAAAACTCAACCCTGCTCAGAGAGTGTGATCTTGTCATACCTGATGTAAAAATGAGCATGTTTTCCCCTGTTCAGGAGCAATTTCAATGCATGTATTTATTTAATTGATTAATTTCTCAGGCTCACTGGTTTATCATGGATGTTGGTAAGTAATGTAAAGATGTGATAAAATGCCCCATTAAATTATCTTTTCAAAGGTAGGCTACTGGAACATTCAGACACATCTTCTTCAAAGCACTGTAACTTTCAGCTTTTTAGTAGGAATGGAAACAGTTATTCATTGCCTCATTATACTAATAGCCCTGTAAAGAATGTATCAATTGCTTCAGATTGAAATGATAAAATAAAACATGTAAATGTCCCTTTTCTTATGTGGCGTCAGCTCCGTGACCGGAGACCAGGAGTTCATCAATGTTTTTTTTTCGTCTGGCATTTTTGGCAACTAAGATGGTGTAATGGAGCCTTGAGAGGTGGGCCATGTCACATTCGATTGGTAGTGAAAGTCCACTTCACATTGGTATTAGGCAAACGCCACTCAGCAACCAGCCAGAGAATGTCTCCATTTCCTGGTTGACCAGTTTCCCACCTCCCACAGTGGGGACCCATTACTCCCCCCATCACACAGAGCTGACCTCAAACCACTGGCTGGAAAGAGTAACCTTTCCCCCTCCTAAATCAAATCAATAACACTTTTCCCGTAAACAGGGAAACGTTGCATTGGCATTAATCACCTGCCCTTCCATCCTTGACTCCGGTCAACACTCCGCCTCTCCTGTTTCAGCATGGCAGGCGCCAGCCCAGCCTAGCCAGCATGCAGGAGGAGCAGCCGCCGCTGTAACAACATCAACAACAACAAAGCAGCCTTGTTAAGAGCTTAATGCTGAGCAGGGAAGCCGGAGAGGATGGGCGAGCTACATTAACGAGCCTCATGTAAGCACCTACAGGTGCAGCCAGAGAGGGGCCACGTCTGAGCGATCGCAGGCAGGAAGCAGGTGCCTGGCTATTGATATGGTGAGGGAGAGAGTGGAGGGGGAGGGGCAGAGGGGAGGAAGGTAGAGCAAAGTATGGAAATCAGGTGGTCCACAATCGTGTGGTCTCCCGGTGTACTCAGTCATCATTGTTACCAACGCTTTTCTTTCTATTTTAGGAGCTGGCCCAGGTGTCTGTGGTTGGGGGATTGTTATTCATAACAGGTTGCCGTTTTCTGAAAAATAACCTTGGGGACACCAACCACTGCACCTGGAAAACAAGCAGGAGAGCGTACTGTTCTGGGTTTCTATGATCATCCAAGCATTGATTTGGAGTCGATTTGATCATCTGGCTCTACCCTAGTGCAGGACATAAACATGACTCAAATGACATTATTAAGCACTAATGTTCGTTTGTTTACAAAAAATCTGTTGAAATTGCATTATTTTATTTGTACATTCAACCCAGCAACAGCTACAGAAACAGTGTAGAGTATTGAATTCCCGTATTTCCATGTACACAGAGAACACCTCCGAAAAGCAGGTGACAAACAGCCGCAGTCTAGAGTGGAGAGAGAAGAGACGTTTGGCCCAGGATCAACTCCCGTGTTCTTAAACACCCTTATCTTCCAATTAAACCTCCTAGATCATGCTGAGATTTTCACAGAGGAAGTAAACAGAGACCAGGAGAAAGGGCGCAAGGAGCAAAGCGAGGGGAAACCCTACCCAGGTATGTCTGTCAGAGGTGATTATGCTGGCTGTGCCCTCGGTGGTAATCTGACAGGCAGCGGCACGAGTCTGTCAGACCTATCAGCTTACCCCTGCCTGACAGCAGCGCGAGCCACCACAAAGAACCTGCTGAAAAGAGAGGGAAAGGTAGACTGGCTGTTGTGTAAACATTAGGGCAGGCCGATTGGCAGGTAATAGAGCAGACATAATGAGGCCTAAGTACCTGTAATCCTAGGAGATATCACTTTAGATAAGAGGACTGAGGGAATTCCCTCAGGTAGGTGTAATTGGTCCCAAGCCAGGTTGGATGGGTGTCAGGTGTAGGGTGTCAGCTGTGTTGAGTGCGGCCTATTGATCCGAGAGAGTGCGCATTTCCTGACCCAAATTCAATTGGAGGAGGGAGGCAGGGATCTGGCAGGGGGGAGGGGGGCAGGGGGGGGCGGGGCTCTACCTGCTCACTGCTTTCTAGGGAAAAGCACGGCAGCAGGTGTGGGGATCATGCCCATGCAGGTCTGAGAAGATGATAGGAGGGAGGGAGGTGGAATTAGGCAGAGTGCCAATTCTGCTGCCTTTCACCTGCCTGTTAGAGCCATGTTGAGCATTGCCTGGCAAGGGGATGAGTTTCTGTTGTGTTACATTTCAACCACATTCATCACTGAATACAGAAACAGATCTGGCACGTTTTCTTTCCCTCCGACTTCTTCTCTCCACCATTCCTTTAAGAACACGGTTTGGGCCTTTTCTGTGTGGGACAGATGAACGATTCCCACTTCAGGATAGATACCCTGTCAGATGTTTAGGCGTGTGTGTTCACACGTGTGTGTGCGTCCACATGTGGCCTTGATTCTTTCAGCGTGCCTGTTAATTGTGCATTTTATTTATGCCCAAGTGATTTGAGCAGAATTCAGGACATTTGTCTCTGTTTGCACCAAGAGCATTTGTGGAAAAGAGATAAGAAACAGGCAAGACAGCTGCTCTTTTCCCTCTCATTTCATCCAGTTATTGGTTAACTTGGTGGAAAAAGTAAATTTTCAAGGGAGTTTAGGTCGGACCTATCACATCCAAGGTAGATATGTGCTTGACTTGAGGTCTAATTTAACTCCTGTGTAGTATTGATCGCACCGGGTCACAAGGGAGCCCTGCGGTCTTCCTCGGGCGAAGGTAGACAACGGTAAGAGAAAAATGTGTTATAAATGCCCTCGTTCACTCCCCTGTTGATATCAAGCAGGTTTTTTGAGCCATTCTGAGTGCATCCGTTTTTTCACATTTACTGTAGTGTGATGAAACACCTTTAGAAATGGCCGCTGGGACCCCTGGCGGGCAGTGGTTAGGCGCAACAAATTGACGTGAACAGGAGGACAGTTAGTGCAGTGGGGGAGACCTCAGAGGTCAGGGCAGTGCAGGGTAAAAGCTGAATCAGCTTCGCATGGGTGGGGGGTCTGAGAGGGAGGGGTGGGTGGGTGGGGGCGGGGGTTTGGACATTGTTGGGTGGTGGTGGGGAGGAAGGGGGTTCTGAGGAGGATGCAATACCTGCAATGAGAAAAATATGGATTCCTGTCTCCAAGACAAATTGATCTCCTGTGTGTAGGAGGAGCTGCCTCTGAAGGGAATCTGCGAACACTGTGCTGGGAGGAGAGGGAGAGGAGGGAGGAGAGGAGGGGAGGGAGAGGAGAGAGGAGAGGGAGGGGAGGGAAGGGAGGGAAGGTGGGGAGGTAAATGGAGGAGAGACAGGTGGGTGGGTTGGACTCCACAAGCTGTCCTACTGAGCTGTTCTTTCATTGAACCACTAAGTCGCATTCAGAGTAACTGTCTTACATTGTATTTATTTGTGAATCTGTTCCCAGTCAAGGCTTTGATAGCATGGACCTGAAACATCTACTACTGTAAATACTGTATGTCACAGGTGCAGGGTCGATACGACACGCTTCGTCTACGATTTCAGCGCAAGAATTTCTTCCAGAGTCGGATTACAATGCAAAGCTTCCAAACACGGCCACACACGCAGAACCCAGCAGAGGGAATTGTTGTGACCAGCTCCTGCACTAGAACAGACTCCCTCGCCACACAAAGCTTTGAGCGTGGGGAGTGAAAGAGAGAGAGGGAGAGAGAGAGAGAGAGAGAGAGAGAGGGAGTGAGGAACGTGTTGGCAGTGCCCAAGCCCTGCATGAGAGGACTCTGTCATGGAGCCACACATGTAGGGCATCCTACAGCAGGGACGCAGCGCGCCCAGTGCCCGTGCCAGGGGGACTCAGGGCTCCAGACACCTGTTACCGACAGCCGGCCCCCCCTCCTTGTAAACAGGAAAGGATTAATGCAGGCAGAAACGAACGCCGGCCAACGTGCCAAGTCCATCATTTGGGATATTTTGCAGGGAAAGTCCTCTGTAAGTTCCATTAGGTTAAGCACTCATTTTTCTGACAGCATGGAGATACGAGTCTCACGCTGAGAGAAAATCTGCAGACGGCTGCATGGCGACGAGAGAGAAGGGTGAGAGAGAGAGGTAGAGAGAACGAGAGGGAGAGAAGCAGAGAGAGAAGGATGAGAGAGATACAGAGAAGGTTGAGAGAGAGGTAGAGAGGAGAGGAAGAGAGGAAGAGAAGGAGGGGGAGAGAGGTAGAGAGGGGACTCTTTATAGGGTTGGAGATTTCATAACGTTCATAGGTCGTGCATCTACCTCCACTGCTAATAAAAGACAGCTTTAGATGAATCCGTCAAGAAGATTAACAATGGCTTTTCAGGGAAAGGATCTTGAGACATTGGTTGCAAATCTCAATTATATACATTTGAAAATGCTATTGTGCGTGAACAATTAAGAGCAGAGGGGGCATGTTATTAGATTGCACACGCAAAAGATAAGAAACATTTTAATGATCTTGCACGCACAACATATGGAGCAGAATTGTTTGACACAAAATTCCAGACAAGGAATTCAAAACATGTCCTGTGAACATGTCTGCCATAAGATACCACATTCATTTATTGTCCTGTTTTACATCTGCGAAGTCTAACCTTGGACAGCGAGACAGAGTGTCGTTTGTGACACCCCAGATTGGCACCTGTCAGTATGTGTGCAGCCCCTGTGGTTAACGCTGTAAGACAGGCCGAGGAACACGACCCGGGGTAGCACCGATGCCGTTCCTGACCTTTCTGCGCGCCGCTTGCAGAGAAAGTAAACAATCTTTGTTGCTATTTGTGTGTTTTGATGATCGCATTGGGATAACAGCACAGTTGATTCACTACCTGTCTAAACATTTTGTCAGGCTTCTCATAAATATTTTCTGGAAATAGGAAAAGACAGGGGCAATGATCGATGCCAATACCGTGATCAGAGTATTTGAAAGGGGGTTGTTGAATCCCAGTCCATCAAGGTTAAGTCTGTGTGACCTGACACTGCTTGATTTATGATTGCCAACAGCAGATGTACACCGTCGCATGCAGCGTGTCGTTGAGGGCACTGTCATCTGTGCTGATAGCTCTAGACGTTACATGTGAGAGACATTTGGAAATCCAGCCTTGAAAATGTGCATGTCATCATCAATTGTCTTCAAATTGCTGTTTTGATTTGTTCCCTCAACAAACAACCTGAACTATTGTTTCATTTGAGGATCATCATTCATAAGTACGTACTGACATTTAATTATTTACTTCCAGTATCACAGCTGTGGGGTTTTTTAGCACATGCTTACAGTATTTTTCAAGTCTGTATCAAAGACGTGAGCGGGGGCTTCAATCACCTTCCTGTCCATGGTAGTCACGGAAACAATATACTGTCGCCATATGAGCGACTAACAGAGACGAATTCAAAACGGCATTATTCACCCTGCTGACTCTGTTTGTGTTCCCTTCGACGGCGCGCGGGAGAGAACACGTGTAATGCATCAAGGCATGCTTTCTGACAGAAGTGGAAGGTAATAACTGGAGGAAACCTTGTTTGACTGTTACTTTCCCCCCTTCCGCCAGCCCGCCTCTCTGTCAACCATCGATCTGGCCAGAGACAACTCATTTCATTGCTGTGACACGCTATGATGGACCGGTGCCTCTGCTTGGACTTATTTGAGGCCTTCCATTTCCCCCTTCGGCCTCAGAGGCTAAATGTCCCATGCTTGGGAAGTCTATTGATCGACGGACAGACGGCTCAGGAGCAACTGACACGTACCTCTTACAGTCATTTCTTTAAGGTCCCTCTACAAGGGCTTCAACAATCTTAAGCTCCCTATTTGCGTGCAGCTAAGGCTGGTAATGCAAGGAGTGCTATGCACAGAAATGACCTCTCGGGCTTTTCATGCTTGGTGTTTAAACCCTCAGGGTGTCAAAGGTCATCTTGATTTTAAACAAGGCTTCATCCAAACACCTGGGCCTGAGGCCACAAAGCAAAGGATTGAAACGCAAAGTGACACATGACTAAAAGGGGCAAAGAGAAAGTGTTCATTTTTATTAAATAGTAGCCCTTACTCAAATATAAATCCTCAAATGAATATCCTGGATGCAGATTGCACATGTAGGGTAATGGGGGGGGGGGAGTAGGTCCAATGCTTTTAAATTCATTACTGTGAGCTTGTGGTTGTGTTAGTCCTGGGGTCAGGGCAGTAATGCAAATTGCCCTGTCACTTCATTTTCTCTGGGATGGGTAGATGGGGGGAATTCAGGCTGAACCTCCACACTTTCCTCAGCAAGAACCTCAGGCAAAACTGAGCCTCAACCTGAACTTGGAGTTCATTTTGTTTCACCACGTCTGGAGCAACAGAAATAGCCTGGGGACATTTTTTCTTTCCATCCTAATGTTTCAGAATGACTTTTGGAATTACAGCGTGAAAGGTAGTTCCGAGCAAGAAAGCTTATTATCAGCCAGTCCAATTGTTCAGACAGGGAACCTAGCTTGTGAAACTCTATTTGGCACATGCGGAGAGAGTGTTCATCTTTCAGAAGAGCGCCATGTAAAACTACAGAAAATGGAAGATCCTGTTGGATTCGGACATAGATTTACGCTTGTGCGCGCTCAAATGCTCCACAAACCTCCCAAACATCATTTCCAAAGCTTCCACGGTCCTGGGCCTTTGAAGCCCCTCTAAGACACAACAGTGTTAGAGAGAATCTTATGAAGACATCAATATCTGTACCAACACAGCAAACGAACCTTTTGCGAAACAAAAATGCCATTGTGTGGCAGACTCTCGGTTCTTGCTAGTTTTTGAATGCTTGAAAGGCAGCGAAAAAAGTAGGAGGACTTGGTCACGCAGTCTTACTCCAACTTGGGTAAGAGAAAAGTTCATTAAATACCTCGGGGATTAGACGGCACTGTGAGTCTGGCATCTGCACTGGAAACCGTTAAACCTTCCGCACCTGCTACACCAGCTCTGACAAGCACCCCTATTTGAGCGGTCGGCCTGTTGAAAGCCACTCTTGCCTGGAATTCAAAGGCCCTTCACCTGATTCTAATGAAATCAGCCAATTTAGCTGAAACATAAGTTGGGTCTTGTAAGATAGCACTGGGGCATGCATTTAAAGTGAAGTTCTACTTCAAAGGGCCCAAAAGAGCAGCACCCAAGCACAGCAGAGTTACGGGGAGGTGGGCAAATCTGTAAACCGGTGGAGCCGAGAGAGAGGCTAGTCACCTCATCAGGAATAGATTTTACAGCCTCTGTTGCTCTAATCCTGACAAGCCGTCTACCATTAAGCACTGCATGCTTCCCCCCTACTGTCTGGCTCTTCCCTCAAAAGAAATTTCATTTCACTGTTGAAGACATCACATTTTTCAGGGAACGTGAATGTATTCGTCACTTTAGAAATGATGATCGGCCAGGAAGGGTTCTGTAGGAGTTCATGATTAGGAAACTAAAACTTGCAGAAACTTCAGCTTCTGCTTGCTTTTTCTTAAGTGGGATAAAATCAATATTGCAACTCCAGGAGCCTTCAAAGGCAGCCAAAAGTAGCCAAGTGAAAATGCCTGTTTGAAATAAGCAATTGGAGCACAATAGTCTTGATCCTGTCTCACAAGTAAAGAAAAAAAAAAATCTAAAAGCTCATATAAAACAGGTGTGCTTGAAAGCAGGTTTAGATACATCTACAGTATGAGTGACAATAACATATCAGCAAAAAAACACCTTCAACCCCAACTTTAATTTTAGTCATACTTGACTGGATTTATGTATGACGACGCCTGCTTGAAAATGTCTTTCTCCATTAACGGATCGTTGTGGTGATTAGAATGTCATCACGCAACCAACAGTAAACTCAGACGAACCAAATCCACTGGCAAACAATGCATGTAAATGAGCACATACACATGGAAGTATGGAAATAGAGGGCCTTGTCTTTGCGTACTTGCGATAAAGATGTACATAACTTTGAGACGCTGTAGAATCACATTCTTCTAAGTAAATATGTGCAAATTGATTCATCTTTGCGTCTCGTTTGGGCACATTTTTATTATTTTCAGTACCAACAGAAACCATGGAAACATCTGTTTAATAGGAACAAATGTCAGCTAATTATTTTACCAAAGCATGTTTTTAATTGATCAACAGGGGAGCAGCTGTAGAATGGGGCGTAAATCTCTGCGCTGCAAGAGCAAGACAGGGAGACTCAGAGAGACGAGCTTCTCATCTCTCCACACACACCCTGGCCCAACCTACTCTGTAATTACTTAACTCATCTGAACCGGCGCAAAACCTGCAAACCTTGAATGAGTCAGGGGACAAGAGAAAGTTAACCCTTCATCCAACGTTTATTATGTGGTTCACATTAATCCGAGACAGCCCGACAGCTTTTACATGAGAGGGGTGGGAGGTTAAACGTGAAGCCTGTTTATCTGAAAAGCCCAACGTATTTTCGGAACACCGGCGGACTCTTGAGACGGGAGGATTTCACGAGACATTTTGTGGGTGAGGTTGACTTCAGATCGTACTGACTAGAGCGTTAGTCTTTTTCATCCACTGAGAAAACTCATGCCAGGTGATGGACTTGGGATTTGTTGTGCATAATCCAACTCCTTGTGAGTTGCCAGTTCTCCTGCTAGCCCCCACCCCAGCCCACGCCACCCGAACCCACCCCCCACCCCCACAGCTGTCACATCCAGGTAGGGCTCAGGGACCGGTTAAGCCCCGAGACTTGGGAATCTGGGTTAACGTCTCCAGATCCCGTCCCCTCCGGGAAGCGATGTGAACTCTCGAGCCTGAAGAGGTGTCTCTTTGATACCTTCCCACTGGATCCTTCTCTCTGACACAGCCATTGTGACTTCAGCCCCAGCCCCACTCCAA
Organism: Plecoglossus altivelis; assembly: GCA_036571765.1. NCBI lineage: Eukaryota > Metazoa > Chordata > Actinopteri > Osmeriformes > Plecoglossidae > Plecoglossus > Plecoglossus altivelis. The sequence goes on along the minus strand of BROE01000010.1, from coordinate 6,967,033 downwards.
AAGATCATTGTTTCCTATTATGAAGAAAAGGCTTAAAACATATTTGACATCTAGCTAAACCAAAGTTCTACAACAGACAATCGAGAAGCCATGAGAAGGAAAAGCTCTTTCAGACTGAAACATCAAAAGCTGCTTTTTCCCCCTCCCTTTCCCCTTCTCCCAGTGCTCCATTTTCTCACAAGGGTCTCAGGAGTGGAGTCCTTACACCAAAGTTTTTTTTTCTCCATTGGTAAGTCTGAGTGCTCCTTCAAAATCTGTTCTGCAGAGTCCACCCGCTAAAGGAAGCGGGGGAGCGGGAGAGAGAGAGAGGATAGGTATAGAGAAATCCTCTACTGGCAGTATGGACTAGGACAACCTCAAGCATGACTAAAAAGTACATTCTCCGCTAGTCAGTGAATTTTGCTCCCTATTTGTCACTGCCACCTTGGAGAGCAGTAAGCATTAATAATGCATGGGAGCTGGGAATGTATTAGCGGCTATCCTAGCGGAGAGAAATCAGCTGGGAGCGCACAGGAGCTGTTAAGGGGGGAAACACGGAGGGAGAGACGGAGGGGAAGCTCTGGCGCTCCAGCTCTGGCCCCGTCTTATTTATTGAAGAGATTTTGGGAGATGTGTCAGGTGTGGTGCATGCGATGCATCACTGGCGAGAGAGCCTAGCAAAAAGTCCCCAGGAAGAGCCTGTAATTGAGTTCATTGATCAAATAGAGGTAGACGCAAGGCACCCCTCCCCCCCCTTCCCACGCCACATCACCCCACAACCCCACCCCCCACTGCGTGCCACTAGCTCATCTGCTACCTTTGTCTGGGACTAAAAAGCACCTGCCCTGAGGTCAGAGACGTCCCCGGTAGCTAGGTAAATAATGCGCCAACAGGGGTGTAAACAGCCCCGTCATTCAGCCCACATGAAAAGCACCTCTTCGTCTCCTCTCGGGGATCATTTTAATTTGGACATTTCCACTGAAAGAGACCCCAATCTCCTCCATCTGAGTCCTACCTCCACCATTTGTTTGATAACAAAAGCCAGAGTGTGAAATTACAGTACAGGTTTATCAGGTTCATGAATAGAAAGAGGTACTCACTCCATACCTTCCTGTCTCCCTCCCCTGACCCCTGACAACACAACGCCATGAAGCAGTATAAAAAGTAATTACGCAGTCAAATAACTGCACAATTCCGTACAGAGACAAATTCTGGTCTGCATGTATATATCCAAACTAGTTTTAATAACATTACAATCTACTAAAATATTAATAGTATTTTGAAGTAAGCAAACCTTTAACACCAAGTACGAATCTGATTCTGTGTTCAATCACATGAAGTCAGGTGTAGGTGTACAGTCAAAAACTGCTTATATGACTTTCCTGAATGCGATAGGCAACTCCATTCCAAAACACATTGTCCTCTTATTGAACGAAGATATGCATATCTTTTTGGCTGTGTTGTCTCTGTCTTTTCTCTTAACAATGAACTGTCATATTTAGCCTGGTCCCCTTAAAAATGTCTCTCAACTTTCACAGGGACCAACCCAGAGATTAAGGTGTAACGGTTGTGACTTCAGACAAATTTTTAATCCTCTGATCACATCGCTTAGCTTTCTAACACTGTGACTGGGCCCAATGAATAATGAAGTTGGGCCGCTTGTAGTTAGTCCTGCAGCGGGAAGGTGACACAGTCCGTCTGCTGTTTAAACTCCCCAGCTTAGCCACAAACGATTCAACAGGATCTCTTTGACGCTCACCAGAAATATTGCAGGATATTTCCTTCCAGTATATTTCTGAACAGTATGATTGAAAATACAGACATTCACTTTCCAGGTCTTTTGTGAATTCACTTAGGGATCCGCAAGAGATGTACAGTATGTCTGAATTCCTTATCTACTAATATAATCCAGAGCAATGTGTTGGAAACAATATGTAATTCAGCGGAGAAATGTGCAAACAAGCAACAAAATGTGTTTGCTCTAATACACATGGGGCCAAATGTCTGGGATATTAGGTCTGTCTGCACAGGGCAGGGCCCACAGAAGCAGCTGTCGAAATATGAATGGTGCCGTTCAGAGGGATGAGCACCGATACAATAATATGTTTTTTTTTTACTAGAGTATTCAACATGGCTGACAGAGAAAGGTGGAAAGGTGTACAACAGCTCCTGTAACAGGACCGTTTCTGTTTTGTCAAGGTTCCAAAAAGGCACGAAAGAATCGATGACAACAAAAGGTTGCAAGGAATAGAATCGTACTGTCCCCACAGCCAGTCCTTCTGACCTGGCCCTCACACACACAAACACAGACGAGGCCCCCTCCCCTGCCTCCCCCCCGCCCCTCCCCTGCCCCCCCCCCCTCAACCTCCAAAACAGACATGCACAAAGACCATGCCCCACAAGTCATACCCATACAGCAACTCATACACACACAGTCTAGCACATCAGACGGTCGCGCATATCAACTAACGTTGCTCAGACACCGACTGCACGCAGTAGGGACTTTGTCAACGAGGCAGGCCGACATTTCTGGACACACATACGCATCAGTGGCAGAGCACAAGGATGCTATCTTGTGCCTCGGAGCTACAAGAGCTCTCTTGCAATTTCCGATAAAATGCAGTCAGATTTAGTGTTAGCCTTGAGCCATTCCTTCAGGACATGTTTCAAGGCATTACTGTCCTGTTCCCAACACGCACACGGACACTCACAAACGCATGCACCCGAGATGTCCGGCTCAGCTTGGGTCACTGGAATCTGACATGAGACCTTACACACACACACACACGCGCGCGCGCACACACACAAACGCACACATACCCACGCACACACACGCACGGACGCACGCACACTTCCCCTTGCATTACGCCACCATGACATGCTTCACAATAAAATCTTAGCAGGGCCTTATTTTATTCCAGTCATACTTCCCTTTGACTAGCTGTTGATGAGATAGGAATAAGATGCGGCAGAGTGGCCCTCGCTCTCGTCGGGTTGGATATACACAGAACATGCCGTGCCACGGTCAGATCAATTTGCATTTTATCACGGTACACTTTTGATCTTTTTAATGACAGCATGCTGTGGAGTTCAATTGCGAAGATCAGAGCTGCTGATGTTCACACTCTCCATGTTTTACTGTAAAAGAGTTGAAAGTGTTTCATCAAATATACTGGACCGTGTTGCGCAAGGCTATGGCCGAGCCGAGGAAATATATAGGAAACGCTGCAAGTATTTCAGCATCCGACATCGTATGGGCGCAAAACAGAAGGCAGAGTTGAGATGGCTGAGATGATCTGGGAACAATCGTAGCCCAGGTTTCACCATCAGGAGGTGTAATCAGGTTAGAAAATGTGCAACACAAATTAGGTGGTAAATGACACTTGTACGCGGCATTTCAGGGTTTTCACATAAAGGTGTTACCTCTCAGCTTAGGTAATCAGGTAGACAGACTTCAGGTGAAAACCCTCAAGATGAAAAGAGCACGTAAACAGCAGCTTGAGAAATGAATGTGCTAAAAGGAACCAATGGGAGACCCTTTAACGAGTTCCTTTTTTAATTTGACTTAGCATGCAATGAGTAGAATACTCTAAATGAAAAGATGATAGGGCTACAATTCAGGAAAGCACTAGACTATTCCAGCGAACAGCACATCAATAGAGACACAGTCATTTGAGGGGGCAAAAACTGCTAACAAATGAACAAAAGTACTTTAAAGGAGATGGTTTTCCGTCTTTTTTTTCTCACAGGGACATAGACAAATTGCATAGTAAGTGTGAGTGTGAGTGTGTGCATGCGTGGAGGCCCCTCCGACAGCGAGGTGTGTGAGTGGTATAGATTGGCAGCGGTCAGTGCAACAGAGCGTGTGTTGTCAGAGGTTGCTCACTCTTTGATTCTACCTCTGCAGAGGCAGCCGCGGTTCACCTCCCGCACACTCAACTCATTTATCTTGTGACAGTCTGTGATTCTCCCCATTCTGTCTGCATCAATCATTTTCAATCACATACAGGCAGTATAGTCAAACTGGGGATCAGTCAGCCACACACACACACAGTCACACAGTCACACAGTCACACACACTCAAGCTCACTGTAAGAGTACAGTATGTCAGAGTATGACATAATGGGTAGAACTTGCAGAGTTTCTTGAAGGCAATAAGAAATCTCTTTTTTCAGTTTATGCTGGGTTGACTTGGCTATTCAATTTCAGTGAATCCTATTTAGATCCACACATACTCAACAGTGTATGCGAGACAATATTTACACAGCAGAGCATGGGGCTGCAGCCAGGCTGAGGCCCAGCAGGAGAGAGCCCTGTACCCCTTCTGCAGGGGCCTGGAGTGGCTGCAGAGCACCAGCTATCCCAAGGCAGGATTTTATGTATGACGGAGGGGGGGGGGGGGGGGGGGGGTGTATGGGGGGGAGATTTTGGGAAGCTGTCTGCGGAAGGTTCTGGGGGGAGGGAAGTGGAGCTTGGGCTTTCTCTTTGTACGTGTGGGTGTGTGCGTGAGTGTGTGTATGCATGTGTGGGTGTGTGTGTGCGCACAAATGGGAGGAAGAGGACGGGGCCAGGAACAAGGCAGCTTTCGCAGGTCAGCCTCACCAGAGGCTCTGTTTTGGACCACCTCGATTGGTTGGAGTCCCCACTCTCAACGTGCTGTCGGCCTCTGAGAGCAGCCAGACTCTGCAATGACCAGGAGGGGGTGGAGGGTGAAGGGCGGAGGGTTGGGGGTGGAGGGTGGTCTGAGGGGGAAAGTGAAGCGGTGCGGTGGGGGGAGGAGGGCTCTACCAAGAGACAGAGAGATCTGCATCAGTATGTTGTGTCTCCCTGCAAATCAAATGAGATACAGATCGAAGATACATAAATATTATTCCTTCAAATTGTATTATTGGATTGAACTGTGTTCAGCACTGCTGACCCTTGATCCTGGATGTCTTTATCTGATAGCAAGGGAAACAGTTAATTGTAAATGCTATTGTACAAATGAAACCAAACAGAGGGACAATTCTAAAATATCATGTTTTGGTTTACAATCCTTTCTGAATCCTGAAATCCTACAGAGTATATGTAAAGTATACCTAAAGTTATGGTTCATTGTGTGGGCATGCATCCGACCGCACCAACTGCAATTGTTCAAAAGTAATGTAAGGCGTGCCAACAGCCTATAATTATCAAAATGTCAAAATAAATCTTTGATATCTAAACTCACGTAACCCTAAATGTTATGATTTACAGTTTTGAGAACAAGAAAGACCCTTTTATATAAACAAAGAATAAACAAGAGATCTCAGATACTGTAGTCAGGTTCTTTTTCCTTCTCTCTTGGTCTCTCAGTAGTTGAGGTCATCTGGAATGAATTCTATTTCATTACATCAGAGCTGCAGACAGTTTTGACAATGCTGCACTTAATTTCATCCAAAATGATGTGCAATTATTTGGTAACAATAACAGACTTCCCTAGTCATGTGAAGTCACACCAGTCTGGTTAACTTACTCTGGAAATAAATGTCACTGACATAAAAGTCACTGGCTTATTCTCTGCACTATTTTCAAATCTGATTGTAGGTATTTATATATATTTTTTTTTACCATCAAACATTACATAAATTGTGTGTTGGCATTAACACAACGATTTGGCTGCTTCTTTAAAGTGAATGCATAGTCAGTTCCAAAGTAAATAAATGAACATTGCTGTTTGAGCCTTTCCTCAGTAGTATAGCAGTGTCTTGATGTGTACTCTTTGTCAGTTTAGACCCCCAGCCACCAGACGACAGCCTGCTGGTGAAGAAGCCCTACCCAGGCTGTCTGCACAATGTCTTCAAACACAGGAAGGGAACCGTTTAAGTCACAATGTTGCATCACTATTAAAGCATGTTTTTATGCGCTATATTTATAATATGTTCTAGCATTTACCCGGATTTGCACGCCAATTATTTGTTGCTCCACTAATTTCTTCTCTGTTAAACGCTATTAAGTGGAGTGCCCATTGAATCAGGCCACTCTTGGGTACGTGTGTGTCTGTGTGTCAGGGAAATAAACAAAAGCCAAGCTCAGTAGCCCGACGGTGCTGCAGGCCTCAGAACTCACACGGTGGTACAGCAAGTTTCAAGCGAAAATCTCCGAGGGGCATGAGTTTACCACCACGACTAAACACCAACCCCAACGGGAGGGAAGGTGACGCTGAGGATGTTGTGGAAATGAGATACAGGTTGGAGATAAATGAGGATAATCACAACAAATGACCCTGTGTTATTCCAGATGCAGAAGATAGTGTTAAACATGTGGGAGAGAGCCTGAGGGAAGCGCTTCTACCGTGCTTTGTTTTCCTCAACAACAACAAAAAAAAACGTTCGGACACGGGATTTCACCCTGAGGGATATCAGGTTATTCCAAATTAGCCTTCACAAGTACAAGGTACTCAAGGCTCTCCTTATACTCTGCTTTTAGTCACACTATTATGACATTAGCTGTGACAACACACACTTGTACAGTATCAGTAGGTTTATCACCTTTATAGTTTCTAATACGGAATGTATATATTTACTGGTGCTGTGACTGTCGGTCATTAAGTGGAGCAGACATATCATGTTAAGTGGTGTGTAATCAAATGCGGCCCTCGCATAAGTATTCACATCCTGACTACAATGTGAATGGCCTTTGCCGAATTTGAAGGGATATCAGTGAAGGGTCGACTATGGGGGGGCCAAAAGTTCAAGCGCTGGTGTGGGTTTCATATTCACACATCTCCCTCGGCTCTGAACTCCAACTGGGGCGCGCTCGCTTGAGCTGGAGGCTTTGTACGGAGGTATATAAAGCCTACCTCTAAACCTTTAAGAAAATAAATATAGCAGAGGAAGTGCCTGCTTATCTGAGCTCAGCAACGAAGAGAAGACGAGATGGGCCTTTTTTTCTTTCTTTTTGTTGAGGTGGGTGGGTGGGTGGGGGCGGGGTGCCTAATTTCAGAGAGTTGTCATTAGCAGTGTCCCCCCAAGGCTTTTCGCTTGTTATTGTCGTACAGTGGATGTTACTGGAACAAGCAGCAAACAGGATGACCTGCTGCAGGGGCTCCTAGGACCTTCTTTATACAGTCAACATGTCGGTCAGATTGGAGAATCGGTGTTATGTTGAGACACTCATAAACCAATGGGCCGCCATTTTGTAATGAGGCGGGCCGGGGAGGGTGGGGGCGGGGGGTAGGGGGAGGCTCAGGTTGCGCAACAATATTTCATCAAACCCTTCCAATGATGTGTGATTCTTTAATATGATGTGTGTTTCTTGGATTAAACTCAGTCGCTCACCTTCGTGTAGGAAATAACAGAGTAAGACCCCCATTTTGACCACGCGCCAGCTCTGGGATTGCCTCCTACCGTGGTTGGTCGGTTCTCACGGAAGTCATGTGTACCGCATCCATCTTGCCAGGGAGTCAATTCCTCGGTGGGTTGGGCCTGTCAGCCAGAGTAAACAGGACTTGATAAATGGAACTCAAGGTGTTCAGTCACCTGAAGCAGCTGTTTGAAGTGGGGTTCCTTGCAGACACAGGCCACTGTTTTCACAGCTGTGGGGAACCATCAAAAGAGGAGCATTATTCCCTCCTCTCTTTCTGCCTCTCTCTTTGCCCTGTCGGCTACAACCTCACGGACGCAGCTTCCACCCCCTAACGACGCAGCTCTGGACAGCCTCACAAGAACAGAGAGGAAACTGGAGACACTCATTTGAAAAGTTCAGTGCCAAAAACGGTTGAAGAAAAATAAATACAGCATGGTTGAAAGTCTGTTGCCTAGGTGGGCCGCTCATCACACAGCTAGAACACCTTCACCTTGCTTGCGTGCGTGCGTGCGCATGTGTGTGCGTGGCGTGTACTTTTACTGTGAAAAGGAAACGTCCTCCATTTTCCTCATCAAACAAAGAAGAATGCCACTCCGCACAATAGGGAGTGCAGTGAGAAGTGAGGGACATGATGTACACTGACTGGCTGGACTCCTTAGCACAGAAATGAGAGTGCATTCAAACATGAGCTGTTGACATACTTGATCTTATCCCACTGTGCTTACAACCCTGTAGAGCGTGCTCACTGAGATAATGAAGTACTTCAGAAGGGGAAGCATTCTTCTGTTCCGTTTCTCATTCCCCAGTGAAAAAGCATAACTGAAATTGACCTTTCGCTAAGTCAACATAATTGAGAAAGCCTTGATAAATGGTTCCTTTCTCAAACATCAGTCAATCCATTAAGGAGTCATGAGGTAACCTTGCTGGTTCTTTTTACATTTAGTGCAATACTGTGAAGATGATGCGTTTCTTATCTGAGGCTTAGGTAATGAAGCATCAACTTACAGTCCCTTAAATCCAATATCAATTACAACACTGGTGTTTCAGAGAAAAGCATTTTCAGGTGGAACTGAAAGGACGTTTATATGGATTCCTATCATTGCCTGGAAGTGTTGACACATGTTTTGTACCGGATGAAATGTCTCAAAGAGGAAGTCCTGCTGTCATTTATAGCGGCAAGGAAACGGTTTTGCTGTGCATGGCTGCTTACACACTATGATACCACAAGCACGCTGTACAGACTCTGACACCTTCTAGATTTCTTTTAAGATGAATTCGGCAGAGTGGAAGGCTAATCAATACTAAGCGGAGCCACTTGTGGATATTTTCCGACAGGTGCAACATTTGATAATCCACCTGCTGTCCTTTTCTCTGATCATTTGTGGATGAAAAAGAGCTTGGAAAAAAAAGTCAACCCCAGCTCCTCTGAGGGTCACTTGGCCGACAAGAAGCCTTTCACATCTGTTTGATTATGATACCATCAGCCGAGTGCAGCTCTGTGATTAAAATTAGCTCTTGACCACAAGGAGCACAATGGAGCCTGACCTTCCTGAGTTGACAAGTGCAGCTCCAGCCTCTGGGCCGCTCGCGTCGGCCGCTCTCATGTGAAGAGAAACATGATTAAGTGCAGTCCGAGGCCTCGATGAGTCGATGTGTCCTCACAATTCAATCAAACCCCAAGAACAAGGAGCTTCTTTTTAATTGATGCAACGTCCGTCCCCCTCACCTCCTGCCAAAGAACTTTTAATTTGAATATGTCAGTGGTTTTTTTTTTTTCTTTCTGTCTTTCGCTGTACAGTTTTTAGTCAAGCAAGGCTTTTCTTTTTTTTGTTGCCAATCTTACTACCTACCGCTGCCGCCAGGCTAAGGACTGTGGCTGATGTCAGATGTAACAATTATGAGAGCTGGGGCCGGGGGATAATGGGAAGCAGATGTTGGGAAACGGCAGGTTGGACTGAGAATGGGAAGAGAGAGAGAGGGGGGGTATCCCTCCCCCTGGCCACCCACAGCTGTCCCATGATAGGTGCTCAACACACTCCGCAGCCTAGGTGCACTTGTCCCTGCTGCTGCATCCCATTAATCAAGACTCCAGGTCTGCCGCCTCCGTGAGATTAATTGCCAAATGTGGCAACGTCTGCAGCTCCCTCTGAACAGGTACACCGAGGAGGTTAATACATGCCATGAAAAACAGGCACCTTGGAATGGGATTTGGCAAATGACTTGGAGCACACTCAGAGTAAAATATCACAACCCAAGACACGTGGAGAGTAGCTGTGTTTGACCACCAAAGAGCATGATCCATAACAGCACATAGAGTATTTCTGTTGAATTATGCAACCGAATAATGAACAGCGCTGTCAGTTTCAGGGAACATAACCAGTCAATATTCTTATTTGTCATGGTGCACAGATTGAAGATGGCAAGCTCTGTAGATATCAGCTGTGTATCGATGTTTACTTATAACATGAACAGGGCATTGAATTTCACGAAGCCAAATCTCCAAAATAAGGAATATATAAATCCAAAATCATCTGTATAAAATTAAAAAGAGGTGTGCATTAGCTGTTGATGAGGATCTTGTATTTGAGCAATGTCAAGTGCTGTTTGCATTCTGCTGTTGCACCCTAACTGCATCCACACCAGCCCAAATCACCTCCTCTCCCCCAACAGCCTTCATCTGCCACTCACCAATTAGAGCAAACAGTCCGATGACAGAAAAACTATTGTTTGAAGCGCGTGTCAGTCAATTAATTATAAGCCAAAATTTTGCAGAAAAGATGGAATTTGCTAATGTAGTTTTAATATGTACATGTAAAATGACATTTCATTTTTTATTACACAGACCTTTTGAATCGCTCAGATGAAACAGCATAGTTTGTGTTTGCTTTCACTGGGGTGCCCCAGATATTCGCACACGAGAGTCACATTGAACCACTCCATCTTCAGTCGACATTCTATTCAAGTTCCCGACGTGTATGTTTGTCCACCCGTTCCAGTGTGAGGGGGAAGTAAACAAGTGAGATAGAACTTGAACTTGAACGGTAAAGCAGATCCTTTTTGTGCAAGTGTCTTGGTGGAATGGGTTTAAGTTTCACACATCACTGTCATCCTGCGAGTTCTCATGTGTTCCGTTCTATTCTAAATAACAAATAGCATTGATGTGTTTAAATGTTTGGTACTTCATGAGATTGGTGTGATTAAATGTGCTGGGCTAGTAAAAAAATATAGATGACTGAGATGTTTCCAAGACAGCCGTAAAACTGTGCTTTCAGGCACTTTGAGGAAAGTGTGATTATTTCCAGTAAAAGGTTGCTTAACCTGCACTTTGACCTATGGTAAGATGACTTGTCTGCTATGAAAATGAAGAAAAAAATATCCTTAAAAAATGTATTCCCTCAATTGCATAGTTTGCATGCTTGAACAAAAATACTCCATGATAAAGCCAGCTGCACAGAGTAGATGGGCCATCAAAACCAAGCAAAGCCAATGGTTAATGGGCAAATCAACTCCAGCTCTATGTTCATTTAAGCCTAAAAGGTAATTTCCAGCCTTGATGAAAAACGGAAGAATGCTAGGTAATGACTTAATTTGCTAATAGGAATAATTATAGCATGGCCAGGGGCTACCACTGTTAGCTGTAACAAGAACCATTAAACTGGTGTTTACCTTTGTTAATTGTCCTGAATAATCACAAAATATTGTATTATCTTTGGAATACACCACTGCTGCAGCAGCCGACTGGTATCAGTCTGATGTAAATGTCAAATGTACCAAAGAGAGTTTGAAGAAAACGGACACAAAGTTCCCAGCTGCCACATGTAGAAATATGTATTGGCTAAGCATGTAGCTCTTTAGACAACAGAAGTGAAAGTGTTGCTTCTGGTTGTAGATACAGAGCAGTGTGTTGAGAGGGGAGGGGATGTTCTAGAGCTTAACAGCCATGTTTGTGCCCCTGGGCCCCCACATCAGCTTGTTCTCCAGCCTACCACCAAACAGCCAACACTATGATCAGGGAATTACTGCACCACGCACATAACCTTCTAACAAACGGAACTTGGGATCCACACAGGACGCCAACGACACACTAAAAAGCAGGAAGCAGGAATGCAGACATAAAAAGGAGAACAAGGTTGAAAGTGTGGATGGAAAGAGAATGATGCCACCGCTTCTTTAGGAGGGGGGGGGGATCTAATCCCACAACTCTCATGAGTGGTTAATCCAGGGACAACCGAGCCAACACACAGTGTGTGTTGGATTAAAGCTGATGAGGGTAACTGGATCTCCCCCTCATTAGAGTTTGTGGATTAGACCTGGCGTTGTGCGGTTGGAGCCGCTGCTTTGTTTCAAAAGTTTCACTCCCCAAAAACGTTGTTCGCATGAGAGCCAGAGTGCGCGGCATGCGTGTGTTTCCTGCAAACAAGGGAGCCATCATCGTGGATCTGGGCAGCGCTGGAAATGTGGCGCTCGCATAATGAATTTGCCTAATCAAAACGATACAGTCGGACTTGGACATCAGTAAATTTGGAAAAGGTCACTCACGTAAACGGTTATGGTGGAGAAAGGGTGGATAACCACGTTAGATTGGCTGCTTGTCGCTTCACTGAGGCATTGCTCAGACATCAGTCCTTTCATTGGTTTAACTAGGTTCCATCCTTTTCCTGCACTGTAAACCAATATCTTAATGAATATGGTTTGGAAGATTGTACAGTGAATGCTGGAGTTTAATATGAATGCATTGCCCCCAAACAATGTCTGTGTGGGTGTGTGGCTGTCATCATAGCTTTTGTAGACACTATATGATACGTAAGTTAACTCAAGCAATTGGGGCAACAACAAACACATACACACAGGCACACAAATGCTTATCAGCATTACCCAATCCGTTGAAAATAACAACCATATAAAAAAAACAGCAAACGCATGTGTGAGGTCTATAATTCTCTATTGTCTAAAGCATGGTTGTTAAGATGTACCTTTACATGGGCCTAGCTAGCCGCATGCTTCAGAGAGTACCTCCTCGCGCCGCAGATGGTGTGTCTTTCGCAGTGAAAGGCCATTATCTCCACTCTGCTCCCCAGCACGCTGCACCCTGACATGTTAATCTGAAAGTGAGGCGTGCATTAAAACCACTCGAGCACAAGTCGGTAAATAAAGAACTCTGGAGTAATGGGCACGGACACTTGTCAGGTCCCCTTTATTCATAGAGCTGTGGCTTTGGAAATGACCCTTTGTTTACACAACAGCTGTAAAGCCACTGTTAGCCTTCACACGTCTAAGAGTGTGACCGCTCTGGAGGTGCATGCGTGAGCCATGTGCGGATACGTAATACTTGGCCATCCATAAGGTGAGGAAAGGAATAGGTGGAGGACAGGGGGGGGGGGGGTGAGAGGGTGAGGGAAGGGGAGAAATTGGACCCTTTAACAACGTGCTAGGAGGGTGTGATCTAACCAGGTAGCTTGACACTCTCTAAAAGTGCAAGTTTTGCCAATGTTGCTGCAGGCGCAAGTGAGAGGTCAACACCTCTGGAATAGACTTGTCAAATGAGTAGGTTCTCGCTAGTTCCTGCTAACAGCCACTAATTAGTGACAGCACACACGCGCGCACACACTCGCAGTGCTCTCTTGCTGGAGGGGTAACCTTTCTAATAGGGTAAAGATTATTTGGTCATATTTCTTGTTGTCTTCAGGGGTCAGGCTATTATTGACTTCCACTTGAATGCAGCAGGTGAACAGAACGAAGCAATGTGATGTCACAGAGCCTTGTTGTTGGGAATATTGAGGATACACAATTACGTTTTTAAACTGGGAACGCGGATGCTTTTCATTTCACGGTAACTTGGAAATCTTGAATTAATCACAATACCTATCTCTAATCTAGTTACGACGTTAATACAACTCTAATTGCAGTTTTAAACTTGGTCCTGCTCGTTTTTTTACTTTGCTGCCTTTGGTTTAAATTTGCCGTTCGAACACGACTGTGTTGTCACAGTTCAGCTCACTCCATTTTCCATTTTTTATAAATAGCCACAAGAAAAGTATTAATTATCCTTGTACAATTTAATGCACCAAGTGCTTTAACCTTTCAGGTTTCCGCTAAACACCAACATAACAAGGCATATCCATGGCAGCAAATGTGATTTATGACAAGAATCTCTAATTTCTGTTTTTAAATAGGTTAGACAGCAATCTGCATACATTTAAATGCGCCCGCAAACACTTTTTTCCCTTGTCTCCAGGCCCTTGTTTAATATTCAGGGATGATTTTTGTCCACATACATTTTGGTCTATGTCACCTTAGATTAAATTATTACCGTTTTGCAGCCTTTGCAGTGCAGGCCCGGGGCCCTTATTTACTAGAATCAATGAAACAGTAATGAAAATCCATTTTTCATACTATCAGCCCCTGCTGACTTTTATTTAGTTAGCGGTGTCTAAGCAAGCAATTCATTTTGTGCAAATGCCACCCCAAGAAAAGACATTAGCACTGAAAGGGTTAACTAAAATTAAGATACTCAGCTCCACAGAGCAGCAGAGTATTAGCCATACCGATTCAATAGTGGCCCCTGATATTATAACTTTATTTTCATCATGTTTGTACACATTTCGTTCCATTTAATGCATTTGTTGACGTTTTTTTCCCACTGAAGTCCCATGAACAGCTCTGCCGTGAAGGCTTAAAGGGACGTGCATTAAAGCACCTTGCCAGCTGTCGACGATGCCTCACACATACTGTAGAGGACTGTCAATCATCAATCAGGAAGCAGCGAAATACTACAGGAAGCTGAACTTAAACTAAACCTGCATTACAATAACCAGTCATCAAAAACATCCATTATCCAAACAATATGAAAAAAATAGATTACATGTATTTACCTTGGGGTTGTCAACAAAGGAACAATAATATGTGTACGGGTGTCATAAGTAAAGATCTGGTAGGCCACCATGCTACTGTCATATTTTAGTGTTAAATATGTGCACAATATTGCTGGAAGCTAGCATATGCTAAACAGAGGAGGAGTACAGGGTCCAATTCACTGTCTGGGTCACAGAACACAGCATTGAGGTCATGTGACATCCTCCTCATCTTACATATTGAAATATCTCCTGTGCGTGCCTGTAGGATGTCCTATGCAGATACACATCCAAATGGCTTTGTTCGGTGACTTTAGGGTCATTGTCTCCAAGTAAATGCAACAGCATGGATGCATCGACCGGAGCAGTTTAAAGGAAAGTCACATTTAAAAATACAGTAACCTAAATTATTTTGTCATTGATATGTTATGCTCGCTTCAAACAATATTTCAACAGTATATTAAGATTAAGTATATTCTTACAAAGGGATGACAAACTATAATAAGTAATAGTATTCAATATAGACACAATACTGAATACACGGTTTTAAAAGGGATAATACATTCAGTGCAAATGCAGGTTTACAAATGTAAATATCTTGTCCGGCACAAAAGATCAACAACTGCACTATCATTCCCTTTATGTTCCTCTGCGTACATCTCTTCTCTGACTAGATGACTTCATAAGGAAAAGTGTGTGTGTGTGTGTGTGTGTGTATGTGTGTGTGTGTGCAGTGCATATGTGATCTAATGGCGGGGGTGGGGCGCCAATACTTGATGAAATAAAATTTAATAACAGAATAAAAATGTAAATAAAGATTTGCTTAAAATGACTTGTCCGTGAAATAATTCTCCCTCCCTTGAGCTAATACTGTGATAGCCCATATCCAGCTTGCCTGATTTGGTGTGTGACCTTTGCGAACGCTCCTCAGCTTGATTAAAGACGTATTAAATTTGTTTAAATAAACCTCGTTGTAATGGCACATCATTTGTAAGAAGCTATTAGGGGGCTGGAAATTGTGGCACTGTATTTGCATGAAAATGTGCCCTGCTGAAATTGAGGATCACTCCTGAATGAACACCAACGAGAGGGTGACACTTGCATAATTTTTTTTTGTTGTTGCCGTGACAAAAAGCTGATGAAACTTTGGAGTAGTACCCTGGCAGAACAACGTACATAATGTCAAATAAAACCTGTCTGCTTGATAGAGCACCCCCCCCCCCCAAACACACACAACCCCTCCTTTTCTGCTTTACACCTTTACTGCCGTGTCACCGCATAATCATTGCCTCCAGACACCTCTGCCTCGCACGCAAACCTCGTTCATGAAGGGACGGAGGGGGGAGGGGGATGGAGGGGGGAGGGGAATGGAGGGGGGCGTAACGACAGAGTGTTGGAACACCTCCGTCGCTTCTCATGGGAATGTTTACCTTACAAGGCAGCGTGCATGCACCCATGCCCGTCACTTGGGTGAAAATCGCCAACGAAATCCGTCTAAACTCGCTTGACAAGTGAACTTTTTCACAATGAAGCGGGTAAGAATTCCTCCTGCTCTTTCTCCAACTGTCCAGGGAGTAACGTTTGAAGAGTTGGGAGAGAGAAGAAAAAAGGAAACAAAAAAAACTTTCGCCCCATGAGAACAGTTTGAGGCCTCTGCCTGGCTGGGCAGGGCCTGGTGAATGCAGGCTGTGCATCGGAGCCTGTGCATCAGAGCCTGTGTATCGGAGCCTGTGCATCGGAGCGTGGTAGGAGGCCCCTCTGCTGACAGGCTAAGGAGAGGAGAACACTACTTAGAGCTTCAAATCCAGATGCCCATCCTCCTGATTTCACAGAGAGGCGCAGCACACGCCACAGACACAAAGTTCCCTCTGCAAGAATATTGGACTGCATGGAGTTAAACAAACAATCTTTAAACGCAAGGAACAGACGACGGTGGTCTGCTTTGGTATGAAGGCAAATACAAAAATGGGAAATGTTATGACAAATGTTCCTTTGAGATCCGCTGCATTGAATGCTTTGGTTTGGTCACATTGGATACATTCAACTAGAGTAAACTGCAGGTAAATATCCCAAGGATCAGTTGATGTAGCCTTGTAATGTGTTGGCAAGAAAAAAAGACAAGAGGACCCACTGTTAACATCCACCATGCAGAATGTCATCTTGGAAGGAGAGTTTTCATTACAGATGTTACAGCCACAGCACTGCTGTTAAGCGGTATGGCACTTAAGAGATAATGTGGGTTTCTCTCGTACTCTGCATGAATGTGTATGCCAGCAGGCGGGACATACACTGTTAGGAGGAGAAGGACAGAGGGCGAAAAACCGTAGCTCCAGCCCCTCCCCCTCTTACCTCTCTTCCTCTAAGCCCCACCTGTCTGACAGAGTCGACAGTGTAATTCGAAGCGTCTGGTCAGTACATAACGGTTGAAGGGAGCAATCAGGTTTGTGGCTGATTACCTATTCGGCAGTGGTTTGCGGGGAGAGGGCTGTGATGTAACAGCGCCTGACATCTTGGCCCGGGTGTGTCGGTGTGTCAGTTGGTGATTCAGTGAGGGGCTACAGGAAGGGCAGTGAGGTGCAGGGCCCTCCTGCAGAGAATGCTCCGTGCCTTTCTGTGGCGGCTACAAGGCTGCCCGCCCTTGCTCTCCTGACTCACTGCACAGGAAGCACCTTTGCAGTTGAGAAACTCTGGGGTGGAGTGGCGTTTGTTTCTCTGGAAAAACGACTGTACAGTACAACAACAGTTACACATTGTGTGCAGCACACTATTTGCTAAATACTGTGTATTGCATAATATCAACTTCTTGAATATGCACTTTTTCAATTGGTTTACATAGACCTATATAATTGATATAGGTTGATACGATCTTAACACTGGCCAAACGTATGCCCGAGGATTAAGTGTGTTCCAGTGTAATGAATGGCAGACCTTGACAAGCCATCAGATTTCTCTAAGCAGCACTTTTGTGGTGTTGCTAACTCAACAATAGTCAAGGTTTGAAAAGGCAGGAAATGGGTCAGGACCCATCCACCACAGTATTATCCATGGTTCAGTCAAGGCCTGTACACAATGCAGAGGAAAGGACCCAGTTGAAGCACTTCCTGCAACATGGAATGAGAAAGCGAGGCCCACAGCTCAGCGCCAGGCGGGATCAAGGTGATGTTCTGACGACTCATTCCGTATGTTTTATGCTCGAACATCGATTCCAATGACCTCTCCATGACACACCCACGCACACAGACACACTTCCGTGCAGGCTGACATTCCGACTCATTCTTGTTTGAGCTGTGCTGCATGAAATACTGTATGTATAGCATACGTACGCTGTACATCAAAAAAAGCAAAACTATTTTGGTTTCGTGGATTGAACCAGAGCTACAGTGCACGACAAGGCCGCAAAACTGTCCTGGCCAGTAGAGGCTGCTGAACAGCTGCGTCTTCCCCAAGCCTGAGCTTAGTGTGTGAGCCCGCTAACTCGCGCAGCTCCCCATCAGATAGGGGCATCACGCCGGGCTTCAGAGCCCCCTTTCATACTAAATCATCGTTCAGAAACCACCGTAAAGCCACACTGTTTAGCCTGGCACCAGAGCGAAGGAGTCTCGCTGAATACAAACGGGTCAGAGGCTCTGCCAGATTTCTGCTGCGTACTTGCCGAGCAGCGATAGGCCGCCCGCTCTGCCGTAGGGGTTGGGGATTCAGAAACGCGATGAGCCTACTGAAACTCCAACCTCAACCACTACAGACCAAGTGGGTCTCCTTCATAAAAGTGTAACTCAGCCATGTGGGATAGTATATCAGCCTGATGGACTGTGCCAGTAAAAGGGAAGAGAATTGCTTTGTTTCAGCTTGTGTATGTCCTTGAATGGGCTTCCTTAGTGAGAATATTTGCAGTTGTGCAAAAGCACAGACTGGACTCATTGCAAATGTCTGTTGTGTAACATGTCAAGTCAATGGTGAATTAAAGCAAGGCACATACTGTTTTTGTATGTAAAGAGATCATGGCCTAAAGCTACAGATTTTAAATGGTGCTGCAGTTAATTTATGCATACATCTGAACTCTGTTTTTGGCAACTGTGAACAAGGATAATAATGCAATGCACCTTCTTGTCAATATTAATACTATGCTCTCAATTTGAGATGTGCTGTGTAGTTGCACATGAAATCAAAATTTGCCTCAAACTAGATTTGTTGCGTGCATGAGGAGGAAGATGTTCATCCTTCATAGCCTTTTTCTGTCAAGTGACACGAGCAGAGTCACATGGTCCTTGACATTGCACTGACAGGGGAAAAGGTTACGGGGTCATGAAATGTAGGCAACCACCATCCAAATGCATACAAAACTGTCAACAGCTAATCCAAGGCAAAAATATAACATCACCACCCAAACAGTCTGTACCTCCCTGTAAAGGTACTCATTTCCTGCTTTTATGTATTATTGTATTCAGCTATATCATCCGTTTACATCAGGATAAATAAAAAGGAAGAGCTGTGTTTACACTGTGTAAACCTCCAGGCCTACAGGATACTGCAGTTGTTTAAAGTTTACCTGCTGAACATAAACAGGGCACATCAAATCATTTTCATTCTCTTGCAGTGCAGAGTCCCGCAGGCCTCTCAATCTGTAGGGTATCAGCAGTCGTAGGGTTTGTTACCTGCCAAGCGTGAGTTTATGGAACATACAGGCTGTATTTATAGTTACCTTGCTCTGGATTGGAAGCTATTTTTTACCTTTTACACATCCAAACTTCCTGCTTGTCTTATCCCCATGCAGGCAAGGGGAGCTAATCTATGTCTGGGAACAAGTGATTTTACTGCACTCAAATTTGCAATTGAAAAAGGATTTGACAAATTAGAAAGGGTGAGATTATACATGGTTAAATGATTAAATCACTGAGGTACTGTTATAAAGTCTAAAAAACAGGTCAATGTGCACCAAAGTGCTTTGGGGAACCCAGGAGATAAGAGCTATCAGAGGCGTATAACTAGATACAGCTAATCCCTTCCGTGAGTGTTCTACATGAAATAAATCTGTGACTGACGAACTGGAAAGATACTATTGTTTTCTTGAATTGTTACAAAACAGTAACGGTAGAGACAGAATAAAAAGCTATCACAAGATAACCGTGTAGATAAGCGCAATCGATTTGTATGTGCTACTCTGGATGAGTGATTCTGGGTGCACAGAGAATTCCAATGCGTTCCTGTATGGAGTAAGGTAACTCAATCTCAGCGACTTAGTACATGGTAAATGTTTAACCTTTTATGATTAATTTCTAGAGTTGCCCAAAGCCAGTTTGATGATTCTATTAGGGCAAACCCTGATGACAAAAACGCAGCTCTATTTCACAGTATTTGAGAAACGTTTAGACCTAATATGAGCATGATATACCTTGGCTTTCGCTCTGCACTGAGCCCTTTTAGAACTCTCACACTAATATGCAATTACTCATAGCCCTAAGTTAAGCCATTAAAACACTCATTTTCCCACAATGCACTGGAAGGAAGAATGCAGCCAGAGATTATAGAATTATTTAAACGGTTAAATTAGAGGATTTTCTATAGTACAATTATTGCATTGATTTGTGAGTTAAGGACAGAGAAAATATACAATTGGCTACAATGATTAGACCTTTGGTGTCATTCAGGATGATGTTTCATTGAATGTTGTGGCAGAGAAGCCTTGGCAAAATAGCAGTCTCTAAAAAGTAGGCCATTGTGGGTTAAACCCAATGAATTCTTCAAATACGCAACCGAGTACCTTATAATTGCTCTAGAATTGTAGCCCATATAATTTATTTTCTTTGGTCGCTTTGCCTTTGCCTCATGCTTGGCTGTGGTCGAGCTCAGAGAGAGACACACCTAAAGCTCTTAAGTGTCCCCAGTGGCCCATGTCCGTTGTGCTTAGAGATTGTGGTACTTGGCCCGAGCCCAAGGATTAGGTGTTCCTGAGAAGAAAGTTTTCTTGGCTCTACAAAGCCAGAGAATGTCATGGGAATTGTCTGTGTGCTTCGGCACCCCCCCCCCCTCTCTCTGCCATCTCTCCATCTATCTGTCTAAACCTCTCTCTCCCCCCTCCATCTCCTCCCCCTCCCCCTGACCGGAGCCACATATCAACAGGGCATCTAACCACTGGGAGACAGAAGTTACACCAAGGTATACATTAACATAAATACCAAATGAGAGGGAAGGGGATGCTGGAGAAGACCTGGGTCAAGGAACAATGGACCCATTGTGAACAGGAGGACAAGGGAAGAGAAGTGTAGAGCACAGCTCCATCTACAGGCCAGCTGCACACACACACACACACACACACACATACACACATGGGATAGCCACACACACGCACAAACAATTTGTATGTGGCACTCTGTCCTTATGTCTCAAACATGTTGTTAGACAGAAACAGTGGTATTGGCACTCCTTTTGTATTCTTTTGTTTTTCTTGAGATAAACTGTTCAAACTCATGATTTATACTCATAACCACCTTCAAAGCAAAGCAAAGTAAAGATAAATAAACTTAAGATGTAACCTCCAACTGTTTGTTTAGATTGATCCAAAAAGAATGCGGGTCTGTCTGGTAGCATTTCTCTTATCATTGCTGTAGTGGTCCATAGAGGAAAGTGTCCTATGTTGCCTCTCTCTCTCTCTCTCTCTCTGTGTGTGTCTCTCTCTCTCACTCTCTCTGTGTGTGTCTCTGTCTCTGTCTCTCTGTCTCTCTCTATCTGTGACGTTCTTCAGTTTGGTGAAGTCAATGTTAGCAGTGTTAAGTCTGTTCTGTCATCACTTCAGTGACAGAACTCTTTGCATGTTCAAACATTAACTGCTTAAATGGGAATTCGGCAACAATCTACAGTTCATAATGATGTGTGCTGTGGTCTATTGCTTTTCCCCCGTACATGATTTAGCCCAAAAGGAAATTCACAATGATAGCTCTGCTAAAAGCCTTGGTTAAAAATCAACAGTCCATGAAGCTGGTCAACTTTCTTTGCCTTTTTTTCATTATTCTGACTGCACACTCCCAAGCACCACTGTACTCCACTTTTCCTCAATATTTCATAGTCAATTTTAAAGCATGATCATTTCATGTTATGGCAGGGCATCCACTTTTAAAATAATTTATTTAGCTAAAACTAGGCTTCAATATTTACTTATCAACTATCCTTAATACAAAATAATATTGAATGGGAGGAGTCCAATGTAATGTCACATCTAACCAATGTTGCTGTACTTTTTTTTTTACTGGCCACTACAGTCTATTAGTCTAATGCACTGACCAACGTCAGATAGACTGTGCAGGTATAATTGCACCGTGGAGAAAATTGGAGGCTATCCAAGTGTGGATGCATGCTAAAACCAAACCTGACATTGCAGAACTGAGAAGTAATTAGGGCTGAGGTGCTCTGCTCCTTATAGCTGACACCAGATCAATGCCGCTTTTCCACCTTATCAATTAATGACTTGTAATTACAACCATGGAAAATTGCACCTCAAAAAATGGTTGTGCCGGAACCACGCCCCACTCCAACATGACATACCCTATCTTTCAACCGACAATGTCTTGGAAGATGTCCAAGTGCCCAACATAAGGGCTAGCTTGTTTATATTCCGAGGTATTCTGTTCACCACCTGAGCTATGAAACCATTGTACGGCCAACCATAACAGGTTGGTAGACAGCCAGAGAACAAATGTATTGCTCAAGTGAATAGCTTGATTCGGAAACAGCTGGGTTCATCCCATTAAGCAATACAGGCAGAACCTGGTGAATACACACAGCTTCCTAGGTAAATGAAACCAAGCTCTTTGCCCCCTGGCATCCCATCAGCACCTGGGAAAATGGATTTGAAATGAGGGCACCTCCCCCCAGAGCAGATGGAGGCTTCCGGAGCGATTATGAGCACATTACCTGGGACTCTGTTTACAAACAGGAACAATGCAGGCTTCGCTAATAAAGCCCAATCAAACATGACAATTCATAACACCCTGCTAATACCCTTCACAACTCCATCCCTAGAAGGCTGAACAGGTTCTAAAATACCCCATAAGTATGTTCATTTCTCGGAGATGTCCACACCAGATGTCAGCGCCACATTCCACTCTGATAGATAAGAACGTTTTTATCTGATGTACAGTAGGTGCTCATATCTAGGTTCTAACTGTACTTCACACTTCTACTCTCCCTGTTCCTTCCATTTTTTTCCCTCATCTCTCTCCCTCAGGGAGTCCTTCTCTCTCTCTCTCTCTCTCTCTCTCTCTCATACCTCTCCCCAAAAGCGCAACTGTAACAACAGTGGTTTCTAAACAATGGAAGATTCCAGACGACTGACCTCAGTGATGCGAGTCTACCACAGAGATACAAATATTTACCCTGTGTGTTTGGCACTGAGCTCCGCGGCGAGGGCCACCCCGCCACGAGCATAGTTCTCTGATTGGGTTATGCTTTCCCGCACACTGGTCCTTGGACGCGCTGGAAAACACACATTTTGGCTCTCTTTAAATCGACCCGTCGACGCATGTCAGTATATTGAGTGGCGATTTTGCACAATGGAGCACAATAAGGGGCAGACACTGTACTGAAGAACAAAACACAAACTGGATTTCAAGCTTTATTTTCATTTCTCTTTTTTTATCTATGACTAAAAATAGGGATTCATCTTAAGGAGGAACATCAATGTTATAAGCAAAAACCACAAAATATGAGAAATGGATCAAGAAACAAAATGGGGAAAAAAGCTTGTAAACATTTTAGGTGGAATCTCGTGGGCTGGCTAACAACTATGTTCTATAAAACATCACTAAGGGTCTGACATTTTCAAATGCCTGAATACACATTCCTTCTTCAAAGAATCCACTGAGCAGTTGCTTTTGACATTGATCAGGCATAATCACGCTATCGAGTCTCATGTAGAGGGAACGTGCATTACACAGAGAGCACCCCCCTCTGTGCTGTGCTGGAACAAGTGGGGCTAACCACTCAAGGGGTCTGGAGACTCAATTAATGATAAACACTACATACAGGACTAAAAACAGCTGTACTCTACATATGCTATAGAAGCTATTCCATAGACACAGTAGATGGTTGGCTATGGCACAGTATCTAGGATACACAGGGCCCAGAAGTCCCTTTGGAAGGCTCAGCTCAGTTCAGGATCACTAGTCATGACAATATCCAACTAACTCTGAGAGAGTCCATACAGCTTACAGTTGCCAATACCTCTCAAACCCAGAATGACTACTGGGTTTGTGAATGTATACAGATTCAGGTATACGAGTAGCAGACTAGCAGAAGTCATTTCGAAGGAGATAGAGAGTCAAAATGGTCCTACACAAATACATGCATCAGGTATGCATATAGAAAGGTACTGTGTACGATCCCGCTGCATTGAAAAAATGTTTTTAAGTTTATCCAGGGGAAAGTGACCATCCCTGTTCAGTTAAAGCAGAGCATCTCACGGACAGACAGTTCATAGGCTGTAGCACCAACCCAAAACCTCTTTTAGCATTGTGTTCAATGCAGTCACCGACACAATCCGTAATTTCATCCCTTCCCCTTGGGTTTCCAAGAACTGTGGCCATCCCTGTCTTTTTGTCTCACCAGTTTAGGCATGCTTGGGTAGAGGTGACAGAAGGGCGGTGACTCCTGGTGACTGTGGCCATGCTGGATCCAGGGTCAGGGGTTGGCCCTCCCTCGAGCAGAGGTGAGAGGACACAAAACATGGGTCAGCGGTATCGTCCCATTCCAGAAATCTCATTTAACAGATGACCTGCCTGCACTCCAGGATGAAGCAGTGTCACACAACGCCAGACTGCGATGATTCTATCGGAGATAAAGACTAATTAGACTTACAAACCTATTTGGTGCAGTGCATCGTGGGATTTGGTAGGTTGTTTAGATGTGGTATTAACTTGGATGCAAACATGTATGCAAATGTGTGTGTAACATTCCTATACAAAAATACTTTTTTTTAATGTTTAAAATGCAAATCTCCCTTTTTTTGCCTGACCAACTAACTCGGGGTGTGAGTGCGAGGGCCATTCTTGCAGTGACCAAACAGAAAGGCCTACTATATATTATCCTGGATCAGAGGCTCCCTAACACTACCAGCCCAACTGAAAAAAATCAATTTAATCTGATAAAAGGACCAGATTATGGAGCAAATTGAGATACTTTACAATGATAAATTTCAGATGGCAGGGTGGATTAGCACATTGTCCTTTTATCTGTGGGCACTTGGTGGAATGCCAGGCCAGATCAAAGCCCCCATATCTGAGGGACTGGAGAGGATGGGAGCTGAGTGATGTGGTGGCGGTTCCCCCTCCTGTAGGAGCACTGTTTAATCCTTTCTCTGTCAGTGGCACGGGTGTTCGCAGGGGCACCACATGGCCGCGTACATGCCATTTGTGTTACTTTGTTGAATTATTGCACATGGTGCTAGTGTTTTCTGAGAACAGAAGGGAACAAAGGCACTGAAATGTACCCCTCATTGATCTCCGTATTGAGAACATCTGCCCAAACATACACAAGGGGAGGGGATGGGAAGAAGTTGCATGCATACCAAGCAGCAAGCTCTGCTGGAGGACGCAGTCAGGTAGATGCAATCTCATGGAAAGTGCCAGATCATTTACATCCAAGTCAGAAGCAAACAGATTCCACTGAAGCAGTCGAAATGTGTCAGTACCCCTAAAGAACTACAGAGGGCAAAGGTCCTGACTCCTTTGTTCCTCGGGTGCTAGTGATGGGGACTGAATGCGTGAGCCCTGCAGGCCAGACAGAGCAAAGAAGTGATCTTGAAACAGACAGGAAGAGCAGGATTCTACTCGGTGTAACGGCACACACAGAGACACTAAGCAGTTAGGAGGGAAAGCAAATGTATTGCGGGCATCAGCGGATGTTTCATTGGCCTGATGTAAGTGTTTGACATTACATCTCATCAGCTTGGAGAGCAACGTGTGGAGGATTGAACCGTGAGGTTGTCACGTCTCCCGGTGGTGGGTGCCAATGTTAAATACATCTGGACGCTCCATAAACACTTTACCCCTAACCAACTCCACATGTAGCCCCATTTGAGACCAATGTGCTCACATCCACCATAGGTATGTATAGGAAAACTGTCAGCATGCTCAAAAAAACCTTTGTCTCAAAGCTGCTTGGCGTATGAAACTGATACACCATCAGGATTACATTTTGATAAATATTTGAATCTCTGTACTGTACTCCTATTATAATTGTTACAGCGTTCAAACATCTCTTTCTTTGATCTCCACGTCTTCCTGTTATGAAGTTTAAAATTGGACATTTATTTATTAGAGTTGTACCACATCCACACCACCTGGGAGAGAGAAATGAGAGATTTCTACCAGCTTTATTCTCAGCCTAAATCCCAAATCCACAGGATTATAGAGAGAGACGTCTGAAGGTAAAGAGTGCTGAAAACGTGTTATTAAGGTTAACTAAATACGTACAGAGTTGGGTGTTTTGCTACGAGTTCCAAAAGTAGTTGCATCTACTGAAGAGGCTACTGTCAATTCAATATGTCCACCCTTGAGGTGTAAGATCAGGTGACTTCGATATAAATAGGACAACCTCCATCAACTCAGCTCAGTCAAGTCCTTGACAGGATTGAAATGACTGATGACTGACTGTGATGTCACTCAAGATCAACGCATTGTTGTTGAAGAACACGTGTTGCAAGAGTACTGTTTGGCCTTAAGACACTCGGAGAAGATCTACTTCACTTTCCTTCGGACAAGCAGGGGAGAAACACTTTGACCAAAGTAGACAGATCTCAAGACAGGAGAAAGGTTATTTAATGAACAATATTTATAAAGGGACTGTGTCTGAGATATTGTTGGTGGAGTTAAACACTATACTAGAGATTCAAAGAACCAAACATGTCACATTTCAAGGCATTGGCTTGCTGGTTGTATTTAATATATATATACACACACACACACACATATATATATATATATATATATATATATATATATATATATATATATATATATATATATATATATATATATATATGTGTGTATATATATAATATATATATGTGTGGTATATATATATATATGCCGTATATACATATATATAATATATATATATATATATATATATATATATATATATGTATATATATGTGTGTGTGTATATATATATATGCCGTATATACATATATATAAATATATATGCATATATATAACGCAGCAGAAACTTTCACCACAAGAAAACTAGTCTCATAGAAATATGTCTTTCTAAAAGTAGCGTGCGAATCAAGATAGTTTGGCCTATCACCATTGTACTTCTTTCTGTTGTTATTGTTAGGGTAAAAATGGTTGAATGTTTTATTTTTCCTTTTTGCCCATCTTGGCTTATAAAATTCTTAGTGCTTCTTCCATTATGCGATTCTTCTCTAATCCCTTGGAAATTCAGCACACCCATTATAATTACAGCACCAACTGCTGCCTGACAAGCCTCATTTGGTTTAGCTTGGAGAGGTTGTCTCTTTGTAGCTACCTCTGTTGTCCTGATGCTTTCCTTGTCACTACATGTTCTCATCTTTACCTATGTAGCCAATGGTGCCTTCAAAAATGGATATGTTGTTTGTTTACTTGGAGCACAGTTTCGAAAAAGAATAGACTATACTTTGCATAAGGGTGCAGGCATGGTTAGGGGCAGAATACTAATGTGCACTTGTTGTTGCATTTATATTAAAATGTTATGATTGAGCATTTAGCTAAGGCAAATGATTTGCTTTGTAAAATATAAGTCTTTCCGGATCATCATTCCTAATTCCTAGTTGTTGTTGTGGTTTCTGAAACATAGAGACATACACACTGTCTTTTGTCATAGTTGTGTAGAAAATGGGAGCTTCCAATGTAAAAAAAATCACACAAAAAAGTTATGGTTTCAGTGCTAAATACAGCCTCCTCTGTTGAAACGATTCACTATTACATATGTTTTCCAACTCTTCGGGGAAGTTAATACTTGTATGAAGTGATTTAGGAATAGCCCATCTGTCCTTGCGATTTTGGTCATATTTCATTTGGGAGGTCCTGACTCACTGCGGTCATCTCCAGATCCCGTGACACTTCATGTGAGATAACAGGTCAAGTAAACATCCTATCATCTTGCACAGTACTTGCCACAGACAACAGCCAAATGTGCACTGGGATTTGCTGCACAAAAATGTGTCCATACGCTCATGATATCCTCCATGCACTTAAGATTGCCACAGTAACGCTGCAGTGTTTCACACTTCTTCAATGTTTTACAATTTGTTCAATTCATCCATATGCCAGTATAACATAGACACACAACCAATGGCTCATGTAGAATGTATACGGTATTAGCATCCTCCTTTATACAGCAGGGGTATTTGTAAAGACATACTGCCCCTCCCGTTGTCGACATTGTTCTCCCCCCCTCCCCCCGCCGGTGAGAAGGGGTGTCTTTTCTACAAAGTGTCTCCTCCTTCAGTGTAGTCTGTCTGTGAAAAGCAAGCACATGGCTCATGCATTAATCAGAAGACTGGTGATCTCAGGTTGTCTTGAATGCGATGCCTCCGGTGATGCTAACCGTGTCATTATGCAGGCGCAGAAGCCAGTCACGACTAAACAAATATGAAACCGTACCACTTTGTGTCACAAAATTTTAGATTCAACAGAGGTCACGCGAAAGGAAGGAGATCAAGCCCATCTGTTATATTCTCGAGTTAAAAAGGTGGGTGAGTCTGGGGAGGTACGGGATGCGGGGATGGGGGTTTGTCACTCATAAAAATGAAGGGAAACAAACTTTTACATTGTGCAGTCCATGTCAATGATTGCAGGGTCATTGCATAGGGTAGACATAGGCCTCTGTCCCTTGACCCCTTGATTATCAGATTTAATGAGTTATAGACTTACCCATCAAAGGTACCAGGAGGAAAGAGCGTGTCTCATGATACCCCCTAACAAGTGAAAGATCCAAGTGGAGACGTCAGCATTAAGGCCTGTTTCATCTACCTTCAATATTCACAGCCACTGGCAGGAAGGCTGAAAAGGCTCTGCTCCAAGCTCCCTTCCATTGGGAAATACAGGGTTGATTAATGTAAAATTGCATGTCTCATGATTATCCGGACCTAGACCTGTTCTAATATATATTCTGTATCACGTCTCGGTTGGCTATAAACCTCTTTCGCCATGTTTCAACTGCATCACACATTAATTGATTTATTTTCGCCAACAGATGAAACTTTTACCTCAAGGAGAGGAAGAGAGAGCGACAGAGGGATAGAAAGCGAGGATGAGAGAAGCTTCTTTTGACAGTATCATATTTGAATGATTTCAGTAAATGCAGAGAGCTGCACTCCTGGGCAGGTGGGGTCTGTCAGCCGGTTTTCATTAGAAACAGCAGTAGGTGCACATAGGTACAGCATCAGCCAACCATCATGTTGACATGTCTAAGTCACCAGGGAATGTACTCCTTCTCTCATCTTGTTAATGGACATTCCTTTACAAATGTCGGCAGTGTACCTGACTGCAATCCTTTAAAGTTTAATTCACTCTACATTTAGCCAGGTCATAAATACCATATTAGGTAGCAGCCGCATGTTTTATGTGGTCCCTTTGGTGGTGCTTTTGTTTTAATGAAGCCATTTGCAACTTATGAGCAAAAAAAGAGTCGCATATTAGATGGGATAGATCCGTCAAACCTATTCCCTCTTTGTGTTTTATACATGCGATGGAATAAAACGAAGGGGTTGGTGCCCATCAACTGGGTGGGAAGAAGCACTGTGTGAGTTCGCTTATTTTTTCCACTTTCACTCGGAAGGGAATAAGGCAGGTCGGACGATATTTTATTCATTTAGCTTACCTATGACACGTTTTTGTGTATAGAGAAATGTGGTAAGTGCGTGGATGCATTTCAAGGCACTTATGTGACATCACTCCAGAACACCAAATGCTAGACAGTGCGAAGAAATCTGAAAACATGCTCTTTTTTGTTGAATGTTACAATACCAGCATGGAAAAGTAGATAGTCAGCAACTAGATGCAATGTTACAACTGGCAAATCAAATGAGTTTTAGTATAATGTATGCTAAAGATACAATAATGAATGTAAATTTATGGAACAAGTGTCACCTGGCTCTCTTAAGATGGAAGGAATCCATCCAAAATAGCCTCTTTCTTTTCTCCCGGATCTCGCATCAAAGTTATTGAGTGCTCTAAGGAGGGAAACACTGGGATGTCACATCTTTTGTTTCTCTAATATCCCTGGAAAATCTGGTTAAAATCGACGATACTGCAGTGAGCCACTTTCTCTGTCTGTTGCGCAGATTCCACACTGCTTTCACAGCTGTCTCACTCACAGGATGCGGCCATAGTTGGAGGCATGAAAAAAAAAACTGCTGTGATCAACTCAAGTGTAAAGATGAGAAATGAGAAAACAAAGGGATAAACCAATACGCTGAACATTTGACACAAACAACAGTGAAAAGAAATGGTAAGAAAAGAAAGAAAGAAGTGTCTTTGAAAACAAAACGTAATGGCTCTTCACACACAAACAAAACAAAAGCATTCCAATCTGATCTGGTAGATGTTTAACCACTTTAGAATATCTCACTTTGCCACATCTTTTCAGACTTTCCACATAATGGATTCTCTTAAAGATGCTTGGGACGAATCTCAACACGACAACAGTGGGCAGAGACAGTCGAGTTTGGCCACAGGATGCACATCCACCATCAAATAACTAAATTACATAGTCCTGGTCAACGGCCAACCAGAGCAGATGTCCATCCAACACACCCTATAAAAACCTGCAACTCATAAACAATAATATGAAAGCAAATGGGTAGGCAATGACAAACGTGCCCACACAGGCACGTCGAAGGTCATTCCCTCGCCATCTTCCCTGCTCACAGAGTCAGTGAGCAGCTGAGATTGTCTCTTGCCATTCTCGGTCGGAAAAAACATCCGCCAAGACCCGAGGTGGGCGCCCCGTGTGACAACGTGCGACAAGAGCTACCTTTTGGCCCAGAATGGTCGGGGCGAGGCCTAACATGATGTGACATTTAGAACGGCCGTCGCAGGTTTTTAATAAATGATTCAAGCAGCTCACCCAGGGATTAAGAGTTAATGCCATCATGGTGGTGTATCTCAAACTTTGACTTGTATCCAGCTCCATTCTCCTGGGATGGACAAATGGACACAGTACCTCTCCTGTGCTCCCGTCTCCATTATCAAGCAGAGCAGAATGCATCAAAGGCTGTAATGACCCTGTGACAGAATACAAAATGCCACATGGTCATTTTATGTTTTGTTTTTTTTCAGCCCAGAATGCAAGTTGTGATATATTTTTCCAGGGGGTGGGTTAGTTGCACTCACAGCATCCTAAATCCCTTTGGAGTGTCCTAATGTGAATTTAATGACCTGAAGCTGTGCACATGACAGCAAGGCAAGGTGAAGGTGACAACCTTTTCATTTACATGATTTTTTTTGTTTTTCTTGTTTTCCAAAAAGCTGTGTGACCATTACTCATCACAATCTATTATGTAGTGTAAAGAACAATCTATTACTACTGATATGACAATCAAAAGTGCTAGAAGCCTATAAACCTGCTTCTGTTTGGCACTCAGAATGTATCCATGAGAACTCATAATGTTGGGCTATTTATCAGGGACTACAAAGTGTGTGTGTGCGCGCGCGCGTGCATGTGTGTGCTCAGTAGACTTAATGTTATTATCAAATGAAGCCTGATAACTTTAATGGGCACTGACAAAGGACATCCATAATGACAGACAATGACAATCTCTTGATCTCCAAAAATAGTCTAAAAGGTTCAGTTCAAGTTGGCAACTAGCATTAACATGTAATGGGGAATAACCAGGGAGTACCTTTTTTTTACAAACTGTAAAATATGTTTTGAGAGACCAGCCCATTGCCTAGCTACCAGTCAAAACACATGACATAAGCCTAACAACCTGAAAGAGCATATTTTGTCATTCTATGGTTTCCAGGGGATTGGTCTATAATGATGATATATAAGGACCACAGAAGCTTCCAGTGGAACAAACACATATTTATTGCCAACAAAAACTCTTTTCATACATACACAGGAAATCTCAGAGACAAAACACTTTCTTTGTCAACTAAAATTTAATTAATGTTTAAATCAATTACAATTTCTCCAATTAGAGGATGTTACTAGGTTAAGAGCCTTAATGTATCTGCTTTGGAATTTCTACATGAAGTATCTGTGGGCATTTCTAAGCTGATTGACTGTGGTGTCTTCCTTTCCCATATCTGCAGAGGACCACTGTCGGCCTCGGATCAAGACAGAGCACCTCCTGAACCTTAAACAGCCATCATGATACTGTATGTGCTGCTAATTCAGAGTCACAGAGCACTTCAAACCAAGCCCCATCATTTCAAACTAGCTATTTGACCAGCACGGTCATAATGCTGCTCTTTAATGCTCTGGGTGGTCTCAATTGAAAGTTTCCATGATGTGAAATAACAGCATTAAGGCAACAAGGGATGCATTCATATGCGTGTAATTGAATGAATCTAATTTCAAGTTACTGCTTGCTGTATCTGGACCAGTTGTTTTGGGAAATACATGAATTAGGGTTGTAGATTACATACACATTTGTGGGATGTGTAGAACACATTCTTTTTCATATTATGTCATTATTGCAATTGCTGGCATTCAGTGATTGATAAGCGCCTTACATGTCTGGCTGGACTCTGGACTCGATTACCTTGATGGTCTACAATTCCTTTTTTTTGTTTAACTGATGTGCTTCTGATGTGTGTGTTTTGTGATGTACCGCAAATGCCCTAGTGAAGGACATGAAAGTTGTCTAAGTCGAAATAAGAAGTCCAACTTAGCCGTATGTATCACCAATAAGGGGACGGTTATGCTGTGGGCATGAAATGAAACTCATATTGAAGGTTACAGTACCTAGGTGGGATGTTCAGAGAATAATAGAGCATCAGTGTTTCTATCCATCCAGCAACTCACAGCGATGGCACTGCGGCGCTTTGCTCAAATTGTCCTTGATGTTGTTCATCCATCACAGAAACGGTGCTCTGATGGTCCTCCTCTACCATCCATTTCAAATAATTTGTTGATGCACATCCAAACCATCCAGAGGTCAGAGTGATGGAGAGCTGCCGCTGCCCCCAGTGCTAACACCTGCCTGGCCCCAGCCCCCTGGCCTGAGAAGGACTGCCGTTTGCTGCTCCCCAGCATGTAACACTAATGCTAATGGACTCACAGCAGTCCAGGCTAGAATGGTTATTTCAGGCTTAATTCAGCCATTAACATTTCATTAATGCACTGTCCTACTGCTTGTCTGCATGAGTGCCTTGCGCTATTGATGAATTCTGCAGGAAAATGTTCTTACTCAAGGTAGAGATTCCTCACATGTGACTATTTGTGTGTGCATGCATATGTTTGTGAGTTTGTCCACATGTATCTGTCAATATGTGAAGTAACAATGTAATGCATGTATGTAAATATAAAACCTCATCATACTTAATGCCTTAGGCAATATAGGTCACCTAACTAATTCAGCCACAAGACAAGTAATTAACATATGCATACCTTGACTAGGATTCATTTCAGTGTGCTATGGGATATGTGTGTATACACTCCAACAAAGAGTTTTACATAATATTGTAATTAGCAAACTATGATTATTTAATGCACTCTGAATACATTATGATGTCTTGTTGTATATTATGACTAATTAAGAGTTGCATAAATTATTGTTAGCCAACAAGAGTCTTTTCATTGTTGTTAATTGATAAACATATAGTTAAACATTATATTCATGTCACTAATTAAGCATTTCTAACATACAAGTGTCATAAATGATGCAATTTAAAACACTATATCATTGCGGAACACCAACAATAGATTGTGGAAAATTGCTTGTTTTTCTGGATAATATTTTTTTCAGTCACAAGGACAAAAGCCAAAACTATGGTTTAGGCAATAGCAGCCAACATGTAATTGGCTGTCCTGGTTTACTAAAAAACAAGGTGCAACATTTGTCTCTCACCACTTAATTATGAGCAAAGAAAGTATATAACTGTCTGAACAAGCCATGCAAGTGATGAATGCCCTGATTCATCAAATGTGTGTGTGATGTATGAGATGGGCTGATAATCAACATTTAGTTATGCCATATGTTTGGACAGGCCTGCCAAGCACTTGGGTAGAAGGACTCAAAGCATGGAGGTGAGTTTCCAAAGGCAACAGAGCTCGGCTACCATCCAATTACATAACTGAATATACAATATATTCTGTGACTCAAGGTCATAATAAAAAGTCTATGAAAAACATTAATGGGTTGTTAATATAGGAAAGTATAATATAATTCAAGCTATTCTGTAAAGGTTTCCACATGACAATTTGCAATACAGCCCACAGATGTTTAAACCTAAATATGCCACCAATCTCCACATCTCATTTCACCAAGGAGGTACAACTGTTGTATCATGTCAATGTGGCACCCCAAAGTGCTGTAATAATCTCATCAATGCCATTTGAAAATCATAAGCTTTCAGGGCCAGTTGCTGTGAAATGTAACTCATGCCCTTCAAACGTTCTGGCTGTCTGGAGTTATTTAGATACAGTCCCAAATGTAATCCACATGCCAAAACTCTTGCACCAGTAGCATTAGAAGATTGGTTTTGTAAACCGCTGACAAAATGTCTCTTGGACATTGAGTGGAAGGTAAACAAAACAGACAGCTGTTTGTCTGTGCCAAGTCTAGGCCCAGAGCAGGCATCTTCATCTGCCTATTGCCAACATTTGGGGGAAATTTCAAGCAGTTTGGACTGGCATCACGTCTGTAGAAACTGGCACAGAAACACTTATTGTCGGGTAGGACTGCATTTCCATGTCTGAAGAACTGAGGTGTTTTTTCTAGTTTCCTTTTAATGCACCCTGTGCTGCCATGAAACAAGAACAGTCAAATAGCTATAACTGTGGATTTTGAATACAACTCGAAAAATGCATTATCATTCACAAAAGCTAGAAAAATTCATCAAACTTTGATTTCATCAAAGATCATTTTGGTTCTCCTTCCTGTAAGCATAATCCTCTTCAGGACTCCGGATTCATTTGATCTACACTGGAGTTCCTAAAACACCACCAATGACTCTCAGATGGACAGGAAGTAGAGGTACACTTTGAAGGGCTGCCATTTCAGGCAGGGAGGGGGTTTGGCACCTCGACCTGTATGAAGCCATCACTCAGCAACTGAAGCTAAGGCAGGAGGGAATGTCAGTAATCAAGTTAAAAGAACATTTGTAACAAAGGAAATAATTAAAAACACATGTCCCTTTTCACACTTGTTTAACTTCCCATGCAGAGTGGTCCAGGAGCACAGGCAAAGTAGAAAGGTAGAAATCTTGTGAGATTAGACCTTTGATGAAAACTGCAAAATCTGCATATATTATTTTGAATACACATACCACCTTGACTGAACTGTGTACTTGTTGCAGGTTGTGTTCCTAAGACATTTTAGGTGTACTGATTTGTTGATTTTGATGTGCTTCATAGCATACAGTATATATGCTTTACATACAGCATTTTAATGAAAAGCCAAAGTTCTTCTTTTCGAAGAATACTTAAAAGTCAAAGGAAGTTGAAAAGTTACGTTTGTAACTGGGAAACATGTCTGTTTAAGATAAGTGTTACTTATTTCACTTGCCAGGGTGTCACATGCTCCATGCTTTGAAGAGACACATTAATGACAGAAAAGAACAGCGACCATTTCAGAACAGTGAATGACCTCTTTCTAATGGTACATTGAGAATGTCATCTGTCTACTATATCTAATTATGTGAATCGAGTAGTTAGAAAAGTGTCTTAAGGCTGTTTAGGAATAAAGGAGACATTTAAATGCAGTGCACTTTGAAAATTTCAGATCATTCAAAATACTTTCCATAGAAACAACCATTTCTGGCTCATGCAGTCCTTTCAGCTAGAACTCATTCTGTTAATTTCATGCTTTGAGAGCAAGTCCAGTTATTGAGCATACTTGAAATAAACTGTGATTTCATAGTGCCCTAATTCTGCTTGTAAACATACTTTTTTTTTACAAAGTTCGTTATTTTTTGTGTGAAACTACATGGATGTTCTAAATATTTTTTGACACATAATTGACATTATTTATTTATAAAGTCATATTTAATTTCTGTTGCCTTCTTCGGTTTAAAGTCAACGCAAGTTATTCAAGGGGAGTCCTTTTCATAAAGCTGGTGTCAATTTAGAAGTTTTTCGACTTTCTGCTAAGGATGAGATGACATGCTACTCCCATAGACCTGCTGATGGTCAGCATCATGACGTAAGCTTGGTTGCGTTTCGAGGAGTCGTCACGAATGAAAAGGAACACCATGACACAAGGTAGGGCTGCCAACATAAAGTTAATAGTGCATGTTTACATCACAAAAAATATTATGAGATCAAAATCATGTGTGTATGTGATGTGGATGGTATTTAGTACTGCAATGCAACACGTTAATCTAAATAAATAAAACAGCAAATCTGCATGTATTTCCAAAATAATTATTGGTTAATGCGCAGACAATGAATGTCAAATATGGTTAGCATGACTTTGAATTCAAACATTAGGTTTAGTGAGGCTGGCCATGAATGAATCTTGTCTAGTTAGCAATCAATCAATAAAAGAAAGAAAAAAAAAGTTATTTTTCTGTTAAAACATCCTGAATTATTTATATTCAAAGCTTCACTCTTCTTCTTTAGTTTGGCTTTCAAATATTTGTTTTGATTGATCATTAAACATGTCATTCTTTAAATAAACCATTTAGTGTCTGCTACTTTTTTATTTTGTGGCATGAAAGAACCATGTCTTGATCATTTGAAAACACAGCTTGTATTTTTATTAAAGCTTCTTTGAGATATAGGTACATGTTGTCACAGTTGAAGTGGGAGAATATTGTTGTTTCATTAAACCAATCCCCTCCACCCCTTCTGTTCCTACCAGTCCCCCCTTGATACACACCCTGCTTCCCTTCTCTTACGAGTTATGATGTGTGGTTGAAGGCTCTTTTCCCATGCAGTAATGACTGTATACCAAGATTTTCAAGGGCCCGTTCATGACAATCCCATTTTCTGTGTAATTTCATGGTTGTCTTCTTGAATGAAGATATTGGCCGCTATGAAGCAGGAGGTCAGAGTCTCATGCTCCATTTCAGTATTGTTCTAGAATATGTTTCCTTTCAGTTGATGAAAAGTAATTCATCATTTACACCGCCGAATTCTGCCAGATTTTTTTTTCTTCTTTTTTTTGGTAAAAACTTTTTTTTTAAATCCCTGTGGTACCTTGTGCTAGTGAAAGAGATAAATAGGTTCAATACAACGCCAGGCCAGCGATCCTAAGAGCAGGTTAGGCCTCACAGGCCCCACACTGCCCCTTTCTCATGATAGAGTTTGTCACCTCTCTACCTCTCCAAGTCAAATCCTGTCAACTCAGGCATCCTTCAGGATCCCCAAAGTGGCTTTGGCACCCAGTGGGGCATGGGAGCTTAAAATTGATTTTTTTTTCTTCTAGATCTGCCAAGTTCCCTTAAGGGATGCAGTTGACAGCCAGCAGACCCTCAACCTATCACAAAGCAGTGCTTGTGTAAAAGACACCTAGGGAACTTCCTGGGCTTCCAGAGGCCGGAGGGAAAGAAGTTTCTGACGTGTTGAGAGAGGGATGGTGTTGCTAAGAGACCAGCCTTTTTCACCAATCACTCTTCCCTGTGCTTGGCCTCTTGACTGCCCTGCCTGAGTGAAATTAATTGACTCAAGGGCCCCCAAACTCACTTTTAATTGTGCTCCATTTCATCATCTGTTCCTTTTCAAAGTCCAAACATCTTCCGGACGTGTTTCTCAATGCCTCTCTCATGCATTTTTCAGACATATATTGTTTCTTCATATAATCTGATAGAACATCACTCAGTAATCAAGCTTGGTTTCTTTTAATCATCCTATCCATGGCAGGAAAGGAAATAGATGTTCTGGGCAGAAATGGTGCGTGTGTATGTATTTGAACATGAATGAAAGCTTCTAGCTGGGGATTGAACCTCACATGGTCTCCCTCTTCACCAGCTGGCCACAGTAGGTGTCCAGAGCCCAATCAGAAGGCCTTTAATAACATGAAGGAGAGAATCTGGAGAGACTTAAACACGGAACCTGATCATCCCGGCTCATCAAGTCCACGGCTCTCCTGTGACCCTCCTGAATAATATATATCTGGTGCAGCTCCACTAAAAGACAGATTAAGTCATTCCCAGGTACTTATGAGTACAATGAGATAAGATTGGTATCACCAGTAAATCACACATAAATCCGTCTACTGTAGGTTCTCAACTCATTTACATTGAGTAAATTAAACTTTCATAGCACAAGGTGGAGGAACATTCAACCATGGTAAGGTTCCCATATTAGACATTTGAGAAGCAAAGGGGCAGCTATTATGGCTTTCAACAAATACATAACATAAGCGATATCTCCAGACCAGTGGTGGCAATACATACTATCTTCAACTCCAATGAAGACCAGTCTCTTTTTCTCTAGACTACTTCTACTACTGGAGCATTCTCTCTCCCTCCTCGCACACAATTTGGCATGAAGGAGAGTCTGTATCTTATTTTTCTTCATTTAACAATTTTCCTTTCTGTCTCTCATTCGATGAAAATATGCTCATGCCCTAAGCAAACAAACAAACACACACAGTTGCCACATCTAGCACATCTTTGCCTCCGAGCCAGTAAGCACCCAGGTGGCACTGAAGAGGCAAGGAGGGCTTCAGGGAAGGAAAAGCTCGAGAAGTTGCTATGCATGAACAAATCATATGTGCCTGTGATTTAAAGAAATACATGCACAGATGGATTTGGGGTTGTGGGGGGTTGTGACTTAAAGGTACAATTAGATATCCTTGAGCAATATTAAAGATAGTTGGCACATGACTTTAAGAACACATTGTTTGCCATAGTCTTAAACGAATACGCCAACAAAAAAAGATGCAGTACTGTGTACTGTTTGACTTTCATCTTCCAAAAGAAAAAGCCATCTGAAAATTGTACTGTCTGTGTTGACCCCAACCCTGGCTGTAATTGCAAAAGTTTAGGAATTCAGGTAAATACGAACGTTTTCTGTCCGAATTGAAACCTGTTTAAATCTCTGTGCAATGCATCAGGGCGGTGTAGCAAAGCCGGGATGCCCTGGTCCTTTTCTGGCCTATAAATAGAAAGATGGAAGGAGTCACAGGAGGAGGCCAATCCGCCAGCACAGCTGTGGGATGCAGATTTGTTTTAGCAGAAGCTGTGCTACCTGTTATGTGGGCTGAGGAGATGAGCAGCATCAGGTAAATGATTTTCTCGCCACGTACAGGAGTGGGGAAGGGGGGAGGGCGTCAAGGCATTAAGAAGGCCCGCTCTTTACAGCCTGGCCGTTTCCTGCGGAGACTTTCACAGGACGTGACGCCCATTAGCCTCTGCTGTTAGGCCTGCCGTCTCTGCATTACCGACTCATTTCATACATTAAGTGCTTTACCTTCGGGGGCACCCTGTGAAAGCGGTTGAGCTGTGGTATCTCTCTCTCTTTTCACCTCTACTCCAAGTTTCATTTGATCTGCATGAATACAGCGGAGTGCACTAGTTGGTTTTTATCTCTTGCGCGAGGTTCCTCCATGTCCCACCCTAATAGAAATGATCCCACTCACAGCTCTAAAGTTAGCGCAGCTCGCAGGTAACCCCCTTATTCATTTAACATGGGCAGTAAGCTGGCGGTAGGAGTCACCTCTTTCCCCAAAATCGGGTGCAACTCAGTGCTACGCCACAAAGTGTTTTCTTTTCAGAGTTTTCCACCACCCCCAAATCCTCCACTCAGTAGTTACTGCGAGGTGCATGTGATATCTCTAACAGGGCCACGCTGCTTCTCTCTGACTGCGTTATAGGTCTATGATAACAAAGATTCTCGTGGGACGAACTCGCTGTAGCCATGTGCTATCCCGCAGCCAGTGATGAGAGTGATACGTTTAATTGGGGTGGTCTGCATTCTCCGCCCCTCTCTTTGGATCCACTCTCTGTCATCTGCACCAGAGCGATGGCTGTAGGGGAGAAACACGATCCCCCCACAAAACAGAGATAAAAAAATGTAATACTTCCACATTTTCCACAGCTCCTTTTATCATTATTCAAAAATTAGTTTTTAATGCAATGAGTAGTTCCAATCATGTTAAGGTCTGCATGATTCAGATACTATCATAATTACAATTAGATTACATTACTGCAATCAGAGAAAGGGGATCGTTAAGAGAAAGAATATAAATTGCTTTAGTTTTACAAGTACTGAGCAAGCAGAAATTTGAATTAATCTCCATTTAAACATCTTCTCTCTAACAGAACTGCAAAGCATGCTGGTTTCTTCCGGGCCATCAATACAAATTAAGGGAGAAGTATGAATTTTCTGAGGGTCTTAACATTTAAGTTTTATGCAAGTATCTTACATTTATTTCAGAGTACTTGGGCACTTTGATTGAAACTTCTGGGGAATTCATGACCCTACTTTGGAAGCGGAAGGTTTCTGCACATTGGTCTGTGCAAGTGAATCTGCCGGAATCACGAGCCAATGCCAATGTCCTCCCTGTCCTCTAAAATCAACAAACAGAAAGCATGACTGAGTTGTCACACAATGTGGATAATCCCTGGTTCATAAAAATAGAATAATTACTCTAGGGGATAAAGTAAAACCATCAGTCAAACACTTGATCAATGATTAGGAGAAGAACTAAAGGAAGAAATCCCTTCTCCTCCAGTGAATTAAGTCCCTAGTCTGAAGCACAGAACAGTTATTTCTTGACAAGGATTGACAATGCGTCTCAGATTTGTCATTATCTGCACAAACAACAGTTGGATGCCTCTTTACGGCTCAGAGTGGGCATATTAAATGTAGGCCAAAACAAAGACTACTTTCTGATGGGTTAATGAATTGCAATTCTGTATACAGGATGAGCAATAAATAATGCAGATGATCACCCTGTTTAATATCTGCACAACTTTTGGGATGTCTGCCATTTTCTTCATATCAATTACTTTCTTTCCTACTTTCTACAGTGTTCTTGTTGGACCACAATTTGAGATTAATGCCCGCTTCTAAATTACCACACATGCAGCACATTTATCAGCTCAGAGAACAATCCTGCAGATTCATCCTTCGACTAAGTGCCAGAATATTCATGAAATAAAAAGAGTAATTTTGTCCTCCATTGATGAAAAAGGGATTTCTGGATTTTGCATATTCCTTATATGTTATATGATGCTTTAATGTTTTGTCCAAACAGTACTTGAAAAGTTTGAGTTTATCTATTGTAGGAGAAAGCATGCTTAATTTCACTACAAATATTGAGTTATATTTATGGCAAATAAGCGTGATACATTACTGTTGTACAATGTGATAACAGAGATAACATTGTATTCTGCTTATTTGTAAGCCATGGTGCATAGACTCATAATAGACAACCATTCAAGCCTTGACTTCACTAATGACTAGAGGAGTAAACAAAGCTTTTAAAATGAGTTTCTAAATCAGGGCAGGGAGAAGAAAAACTCTTGCCGCCTTTTGGTCTTGTGCATGCATGCTCAACACCCTCCTTAATCAACCATTAGGAAGGAGTGAAGATGTTATGAAAATGCGCTCTGGCCTTTGTTCCGCGTCTGTCATGGCATTGACTTCCCTGACACAATGCTACAATGCATGACGGATCAAAGTAATTAAAGTTCCAATAATTTACCTTCCTCTGTTCCGTGTCAAGTCTGCTAGACCCAGGCTTTCTGGCCATTATTGATTTCCTCACCACTATCAGAGCATGATCCTTAAAAGGGGGTGGGGTGGGGGTGGGGGTGGGGTGGGAGTGGGGTGGAAATACATTTTAATGACTTTCCACGCTGATATAGTAAGAGCGCTACAAATATTTAACCATTAATGACCACTGGCAGATGATGGACACGGACTGAGAGCCGCTGCACACCACGCCTCTCCTTTCCATCCCGTCGCTGTTCTCGACTTTGCATAGATGACAGCCTACACACCGACACGCAAGGACGCTCCCGCCTATTAAGTTGCTACGCGGGTAAAGTGACCAGATCTGTTTGTCTCCTTCACCTTGTCTAACTTTAGAACCCCGCAGAAACTCAAGCTTAGAAACACAAATCCACTCCCGCAATCCAGGAGATTTAGACACAGACGTCTGATTCGGGCTGCGCACGGATTGGGAAATGACTATCGGTAATACTGTCTGGTGTCTGGGCGTGGGATTGATGTGCTGCGTCTTAGGAGAGAGACTCCCTGTGTTCTTCCACGTGGCCTGCTCACCGACGAGTCGGAAAACTTCACTCACTCACTGTAGGTTCCCAGCTCTCTCCCAGTCCTTCCTCTCAGCCACGACAATGTGTCATTGTCATCCTGGTTTCAGCAGGTTTCCGTGGTACAGGGGGTAAGCCTTCAAAAGACCCCCTCTCCTCCCC
Organism: Plecoglossus altivelis; assembly: GCA_036571765.1. Taxonomy (NCBI): domain Eukaryota; kingdom Metazoa; phylum Chordata; class Actinopteri; order Osmeriformes; family Plecoglossidae; genus Plecoglossus; species Plecoglossus altivelis. Next base: position 6,925,341 of record BROE01000010.1, on the reverse strand, counting down.
TGATGAAAGTTAAATGGTGAAGTATTCCTGTTCTCTCATGTGATTAGTGTGTCACACATTAAAATGCCATATTAAGTAATCCCATCCTTCAGGCTTTACATCCTCCACAGGTATTAACTTAGAGAATAATCCTAAGCTATTTGGAAGTAGGGATGCATATAAAGATCTGGCACTTCATGTTTGAAATTCGATCTGCCTGGTAGGTGCGATATTCAACTGCTGGAGACTTCCAGAGAGACAGCAGTGAAGCGCAGCGATGTCTCTCACATTGTCTCCACCCAGGTTCTGATTCATGATCTGAACACACTATTTAGATGTACAGTAAGAAACTCATTCGCAGGCATTGTTTTTAGAAGCACTTGACAATTGAGTACACTATAGTCAAACGCACCATACTATATGTAGCATAGCGCACCATAAGCATTACGAAACACAGGCCTGCACTATAAAAGTCCACTGTTTGGCCCTGGATTACATCCGCACACGCACATCCTCCGTGTTGTTCGTTTTCCCTCCACCCCCTCCCCCGCACCCCCCCTGTCCCCCCACCCTGCCCCCCGTGTCCATGAGAGGAGGTCAGAGCCCTGTGGCCCTGAAATCACTCATTATCATCATATAAATGTGTCATGCTCTTCATTATTTCTGGTCACATGGCTGCTCCTCCAGTCTAGACAAAAGCATCTCTTGAATGCCTTGGTGTATGTTTAGGTAGGTATCCGATCCATGCCCTCCTGGGATGATGAATGGGCTTCAGATCGCTTCCCCGTACAATGTATGCCACAAGTTACAGTTCAAACCCCTCTGTAAGCACCGAAAGTTCATCGCAGTCTCTATGACCTCGCGAAGAGAAGATACCTGAAGCAAACCATATATCATGATCGCCAACGTAGGAGAAAATATCACAACAAGAATATGTTAGTGTTGATGGACCATCTCGTATCAGTGTTGAAGTATTGATGTGAATCATAAAATACAATTTGTGCATAAGTTCTAATAAAGATGGGGCAGATAATGCGTAATTCTCTACCAACAAAAACCCATTTGAATTTATTGCACCAGTGAACATTGTCTATTCACTATTGGTCTGTCAGATTGTAACCTGGGGCACCAAAGACCACAAAGCAATGCTGTGACATGCAACTGCACACTACCGCACACTACTGAGTGATAACGCCTTCCCCTAAATGTACCCAAAGCAATATCAACTTAGAGCATAATATACATAAAACAAGTTAGTGGAATTTACTCATTTTTCAGTAGATGATAATGGGAATCTACAGTAATCTAATGTTCCACAAAGTACTACTTTATATTACATTCCACTGTGGAAAAAGCTTGTTACTTTATATTTGTCTCTGACAATACTAATGTGGATTACCGAAAGAAAAGCATGCTTTATTCAATTTCCATCACCAAAAGCTTAGCTCACGTTTATAATATTATGAGCATATCTGCTCCATTGGATAATTCATACCTCAACCAAAGCTTACACCTGCTTGAGAGAATTAGGTTGAAACCTTAATAGATGTTTAAACCTGTCAAACAAATGAGATAAATGCATTCAGAACCTGTTCCTCTGTTCATCAGCTTAATTCCGTCTGAGGGAATCCCTGCCCACACCTGCGTACAGGGAAGTCCCTGCAACCAACTTCTATTAAAGCCTCAACACTGGCGGGCACTGAGGCACAGTCAAAGGCAATTAAAAAGCTGAAGCAAGGTCATGAAGCTCAGCCCATACACCCAGGACTGATACTATTAGGGGGGCAAGCACTGGTCCTGTCCCCCCATTCATTATTAAAGAGACAGCACTCCTCTGTTCAGGGGTGTCGGATGGGGGAGTGATGAGCTCGCCTTGCTAAAGACAGTAAGCGGATGTTAACTTCCCACTGAGAGAATTTCTCCAGGTCGAATGCAAAGCGTTCTACTAATCATCCGCGCCATGAAAGTGCCAGCTGCGGCCCATGGTAGGATTATCATTCTCATAGACCTCTTACCGAGCTTTTAGCTAAATGAAAAATCTGCCGTAGCCTGGGGAGAAGGCAGCGAGCAGATAAGAAGGAAGAGTGTTTACTAAGAAGCTGCGCCGGTGCAAATAGAACAGGTTTTTTCTTCCTTCTGTGATGTAAAAAAAAAAAATGGTGAGGGAACCATTAGGTTAGTGCAGGAGAGGGTGCTGAGAAGAAGGAAATTAAACTTAAGAGAGAGAAGAGCAATGTATTTACACGATTCATTTGTGACAAGTTCTTATGGGCTCATTAATTTAACATTTCTCTCTACCTTCTGTCCTCAGGGCAATGCGATTTGTTATTCTATAGTTCTTAGTTTCTTACCGATTCCTTTCCATCATTGCCACAATGCTCCATCCTGACTCATAACCCTTTGTCTTCGACTGCTCTGGAAACAATCTAATTTGAGTTATTATACTGCACAGGAATCAGCCACCTTTGTTGCACAAATAAAATAATCTGTTTTGCAGAGAGGCGGGAAGGGGTTGGGTAGGAGGGTAGTAATCTTATGAGACACTCTGCCCTAGCCCTGCGCTCTCACCTAAGGGTAATGGATCTCTATTAAAACTCTATTACTGACATGTGTAAAAACGGAGCTTTGAGCCAAACATGGATAACAAGGGCAATGTATTTGGAAGTCAGTACCAGCTCCCACTGGACAGTGGCTCTCATTACAGAGCCATCAGCCCATTCTGTTTGCCCGGACGCAAGGGGGAATACTAAAATAACAATTAAAGAGCTTTGTAGCCGTCCCACCATAGAGCGGCTGGAGGTACTGGGGGCTTCCCAAGGGGGCCCTGGAGGGCCAGGTTCTCTTGACCCCCTCGCTCTCTAATCTGACTGAGACAATGTAGCAGTGAATTGGAAAGTGAAGCAGTGTTGTCAGTAGGACTTGGTTTATTTCATCCATGCCTAATTCACTCTTAACTCTGGCCTTCGTGCGCAGAGGGAGGCGATGAAAGGGTTGATGGGAAAAGTGCAAATCATATACAAAAGAGGAAATTCATAAATATTAGCAAGAAACGTAATGAAGCTGCTCCTTGATTTTTGATGCTTTGGTACGGTCTAAATCAAATAAACCAGAAACTCTGATGTTGGACCAATCCAATTTCACTTCCCACTCATTCACTGCCATTGCAAGATAATAAAATGTCATTATGTGCAGTAGTTCAAAGTGATGACTCTGATTATCACTCAATGCTGAGACATTAGATACCAACATTATTTTGAGCTGGACATGGTCTACTTATTCTTGTTTGTATAATAGTTTGGGGTTAAATATGGCCGTAAGGATATTCCAGATAAGTCAAGCTAATGGTGAGGCTCGTGGTATGCTCTGGGTACCCATGAAATGTTTTGATTGACCTTCCTAAAGTTATCTTGAAACATCAACACAGGTGGACATGAAGTGCATGTAAACATAAATATGTCATTCTAATGTACTATATGTTTACGAAATGTTATTCTAAATCATATTATAAATGTATAATGTGTTATCATTTTGTTACGAACTCAAAAGGCGAACAAGGAGGAAATCCAAGTGATGTTTCTTTCATCCGTCTGGCATTTGTAGCTAGATCTATGGCAATCACACAGAAAAATAACACATCACAGAGAAAAGCAGACATGTTCTCTTTTTTTCCCAAGAAGAGGTGGTAGACTGGGTTTAGGAGGTGTGCCCGAGTGCAGTGCATGTAATCCGTATGACCTGGGTTCAAGACCAGCACTTTTCATGGTGGGCATCACTTATGCAGAGTGTTAACGTTAGACACTGACCTCACCCCTAGAGCACACCTCTCCTTAGCCCTTTGCCTAAACTCAATACTGAGGTTAACTGAGACTGTAAAGGAGCCATGACAATTGCCTTTCGAAACCAATTTAAATGTATCACATTTGAAATCCTTCCCTTGTGAATATATCTAAATATATTCCATCAGAAGAAGAATTTCAAATTTATGCCAAAGGGTGTATGAGGCAACCAGTCTCAGGAGACAACAATGTATTACTACTGTTATATGTCTAAGAGACCCACTGCTAAGAGGTTGAGCAGCACAGTGTCAAACATGGGAGGCTGCATGTGTGGCTTACACCTTTAATAAAACCTCTTCATCCTACTGACACTTCTGTCATAATCCTTCAGATAGAAGTCAAAATGGCACAACTTAGAATCAGTCCATCAGTCTCTAGCTCTCTCCGAAGCTGACCGTATGTAGGCTGTCAAACAATGTGGCAATGCCCCATGTGATGGTGTTTAATCCAATTGGCATAGGAGCCAAACTTGTAAACTAATCTATGCATTAGCCCAGCTGGCACAGAGAGCCCACATGCTCCCCTGGAACCTGAGTTAAGAGCCATTTTGCAGCTAGTGATAAGCACACAAGCCATTGGGAAGTCGCTTTAGCTTCCATTCTTCTCTAGCACAATCATCTCAGTACATTTATCAGTCTACCTGTCTCTGAGACCTATTCAAGATTAAGGTCAGTCGAAAAAGAGTCCTCTCAGTTCTTTAAATACTTTCAAAATTCATAAGTCAAGAGGCTTAGGCTTTCTCAGCACAAGTCTTCATAACAATGAGAATTCTAATATTTAATATAGGAATAGCTGACAGGAGATTTTTCTTCTCCATTCCACCCCATCAAAGTCAAATATCCTTACAGTTTGACACTTGCACTCTTTTACTACCACGTCTGACGGACATAAATCCTGCCAGATCACATCACATGCGTATTTCAAGCCAAAAAGAGGTACAAGCGCATCTCTACTTTCACATCTTCACATTTAAAGTAGGAATAAATCTTCTGAATACGCACACAGGCCCGCTGCTCGGTTGTTTCCTGAGCTTTAAGTGAAGGCCTCTCTTTGAGGTTTGTTGTGCCAAGTCGGGGAATTTCGAGGTCTAACTTAAAACTGCTGCCATTTTTCAAAGTTGTGTTGGTACTAGTCCTTTTTATCACTGAATTCATTATAGTTGAGCTTTTAAGCCCACGGCACTGCATATCTGGTAAACAGAGTAAAAATGATAATAATGTACAATGGGTTACTATACTGTGAGTTCATAGAGTACCAGGAATCAGCCTTTGGCAAAATGACTCCACAAACCAATGAGTATTTTGCTAAAATAAAAAGATCTGTAAAAAGCCATTGGTCAAATGCTCTACAAATATTGTGCTAAAATGGATTGTATCCCTCAATATATAATACATAGTGTACAGTGCAGCTCCACGTGTAGTTTTACAAGTACGTTACTGTCTACTGTATGTTTTCATGTAAATGCCAAAGTGGAACCATCAAGAGGAAGCATTGGTTTTGAGAACTTGCAAATCATAGTGTATCACCTTGTCCAATAAAATAGACCTCATGGATAGATTATACAGAATAACAGAAATAACTGGCTATAGTAATGCGCTGCTATATTCAGTTAGGAAAGAGTTGGAAGTGTCCCTATAGGGTTCTTTAGAAAACAAGTCTAGACCCTTTAGCCCTCATATTTGGGTCATTGTATTTGTGTGAGGGATCAGAGGGTCTATCATGAGGAAACGGTGGAGGCTCAGCTCAGTTCACCCATAAATATGCCAAGCTGCTTTTTTAAGAAGAAAGGGGAGATTTAGACGAGTAATAAATTATTCTAAAATGTAACTGATATTTAGCTTGCATGTTGTAGAAAAGTCTTTGGTCAATTGAATTAAGACTATCCTCAGTTGTAATGAAATTGTATGCACAGACCTGAAGACTGGTTTCTTAATTCAGACATTAGGATTTCCACCACTTGAAAATAATACATGTTTTCTTTTTCTATTCATAGAGTCAACTGTGATACAAGAAAAGAGCTCTTGTCACATTTGATATTAGGCCCTTATCCAAAGATTACCATTATTGAAAGTTACCTTCATTGAAATAAAATAAAGCAACAAATGATTGCCCATCTCAAAGAGGGTTCATTTTGGGGTATAACTACACACATATAAATGCGGTATATAAATGTAATATACAGTGTATACAGTATGTATAAATTAATATCTTCATGCCATTTAATGGCATAGTATAAGGCCCTTAATAAATGCCACTTCAATTAAAGCAATCATTCAACATGAAAATGAAAAATCGCAGCAGCAAATGACAGCCTAATCTCAGTTAGGTGGATTTTGCACAGGGAGGGAAAAAAAGTTCCTTTGAGTACAGTAGCTCAACAATGCCTCACAATCACCTTCAGGCCATATTTAAATTTCCATTGAAAAGTAAACCTTTTTTTCCACGGTTACTGCAATCAAATGAAACCTAGCCCCTCACTAATTAAGTGTGTGAATATCTGGACTCTAATTAACATATTTGTGAGACAGGCAGACAGGGCTTTATAGCATCAGTGTATGTTCACAGCTTGAGCTGTGTCTCTCAGACCTGGGTTAAAAGAAACTCCAGCGCATTCAAGCACAGGTCTTCCAGCCTCTCAAAGAGGGAGAAACGGTGTAATTGGGTGACCGTCTTGTTATCCCTTTGTTGGTTGCAATTCCCTCATTAGCATTTTGGAATATTTTAAATTATAATCCAGAATTAGGTTTTACTTTTTCCAATTAGCTGGGGCATTAAAAGAGGAGATGATGGGCTCGAGGTTTGGGGCAAGCATAAATTACTGATGTGTTAGACTATGTGCTATCGACAGGATTGTCCTCTTGCACTGACTGGAAGACAGTAGATGGTATGATATGCATATCAATTCAACCAACAACGTATTGCTGAGACCACTTGAAAAGTGCGTATCGAACTTATGCTAATGCTGCTTTATATAGGAGAAAACCTTACCTGTTTAAACATGTCCCCATAGACAGGATCAAAAATCGAAATGTCACATTGTCAACTTCCCAAAGCAGCTATTGTGGTTGAAATCACTGATTATCAAGACCGATTTAATGTGTTAGTGTTGAAGGGTTTTTTTCATTATTGTTTCTAAATAGTGCTACATAAATACTGCCATTTTAAAGTAAACTCCAGATTCTTAAACTGCTTTCTCTTTGTTCTGATTGTTTTACTGAGTCTGAGTATTGTTGAAATTTCCTGATGTTTCATGCCAAGGTTATGTGGTTGAGAGTCGCGCGCGTGTGGAAAGGCGCAGTGGCCCATGGCCTCCCAGCACACCCCTAGTTAATTGGAAACGTACATTGTCGACTCAGCCAATGTTACTGTCTAATCAGGCTGAGTTTCTAAAACTAAGTAGATTTCATTGAATAACATTTAAATCATGGGTGACCCAAATTGAGTGCGTACAATTCCTGGCCTTCCCAAGCCAGGTCCTGGACAAATCTGAACCATGAGAACACATATCAAATAGAAGTAACAAGTTAAGTGTGTCATTGTTTGTTCCAGAAATAAAATCTGTTTTTTGCCTTTGCCATGTGTAAAAAGTGATTTTTTTTTTGGTGTCTTTTGAACCCAGAGCATGTGGTTAAGTGAGTGTGACTGAAGCACCCACGTGGAGACGTTGCTTATCCTGTGTTCACCTAAACCTCTAAGGATCCTACGTTTGTAAGGAGACATTTAACATCATTTCACCTCTAACAGGACTTACAGTGGCACTGGGCTCAAATATGATGTTCACCTCATGTCAGCCCTCTATGATAAGACACAAAGAGGGCCACACAAAACCCTTCACATTCCTTTGAATTGCTTGGCTTTTTTCTTTAAATTGCATTTGTTCCAAATGTCCTATTAATGTGCAAAAGTTGAAGATGTCAAAAGTAATCTGACAGCTAGGTTTTAGTTAAAGCATACGTGTCATACTTTGGTTCTATTAGCAGGTCGTCCATAGCTCTATTAGTGACAACCAAGTCACTGATGTGTCACCTTAATTTAAAGTTAAGCACTGTGACAGTTTAATATGGCGGAAGATGAAAGCCTACTGTTTGGATGACATATCAAACCTTTCTCAGATGGGTAATAAATAGGGCTTATTGTTTCAGTCACAGAGTGTGGGTAACTGTCCTCCTTCCTCTAATGTGTCTTTATTCCTCTTCCTAGTGATTGATTTGAAATCCTGGCGTTTTCTTTACCTTGTAGTTGGAGGGTTCTTTGTGTGAGACGAGGGGTCCGTCAAACCTGGTTTAACTGAGCTGTCAAAAACATATTGGGTGGGGAAGGAAATGGAGAGAAAAAAATACACAAGCACACACGTGCATCCAAACTTCTCTGGGAGTGAAAGACCTTGATATCAGTGTTGTCTACACAACCGGAGTGCCCACACCTCCCAAAAAAAGAAAGATACTAGCAGCACTAGCTAGCTATACTACTCTCCACACGTATCATATTGTATTATTGCATCCTAATAACATATCGTTAATTCATACCGATATGACTTTTGCATTCCCTAAAGCTGACAGTATTTCCAAGTCATCAGAACTCAAGACTAATTCATACATTCGCATTATAAGACACCGGTAGGCAAAATGAACACTGTTTTGGGGATTTAAACTGGTTTTCACACTAGAGTGTACACGTCCTTCCTACAGTTCAGAACGGGATGATGAGCTTTATTTCAATCACTGTCAGCTCAGATGAGGCATCCCAGAAGACAGTTTCTTATGTGACCACTGGACCATATATACAAATGTTTTCAATATGTCTTCCAGGGCCGGCAGAGATTTTGCCGTGACACAGTGACACACAGGTTGCCGCACTCAACAGAGACCGGTTCTACAAACATAGCAAAGCCTCGACAGCTACAGGTGGGCAATTTTGACGGCTGTAAAAGGGCCTAGGGGACCCCTCCGTCAAGATAAGCAGGTCTATTAGACCAGGGCTCGATGCTAGGCAGTCCGTTTGTTTTGTTCTTTTATGTGGAGCGCAGAATGAGGTGCCGTGAAGCTTGAAAGAGTGTCTGACATCTGAAGTGTTCTGATAGCTCCCTGCAATGCTCGAAAAAATTAACTCCAACTCCCAGATCAACCCTCAGGAGCTTAATTACATCAAAGAGAGGGAATCTTGTTAAATTCAATCCAAACAAAAAAAAATGATCAGTAGTTTTCAAGGCTTTGTTTGACATTGAGAAGACATGAATGAAAAAGGGAGTGAGGGAGAGGGAGAGAGAGAGAAGCTCACATTCACATGCGGTGAAACTCCAAAGGAGAAGAAGAAAAGACAGAGACAGTCGAGGGTGGCCTGTCAGAAATTTGGGGTTATACATGGCGCTATTATAAGGACACATCACGTAGAAATAAAGTGACCTAACTGACACAGACCCTACAAATGTCTAGAGAAGAAAAGTGCCTACAAAGGTAGCTTTGCATGGGCTCCCCTCTGGCCATTCTATTGACAGAGATGACAAGGGTCCCACGATGCACTATTATCCTTGACCGTCGAGCGCACATCAAATGTGCAGGGAGCTGTCCCTGTCAGAGTGAAGAAAGGCCCTCAGAATACGCAACACAGAGCCAGCTTGTTACATTAGGTTCCACCTAGGTTTGTCAAAACACAGGGTTATTCAGTGTATACACATGCCTTCAGGGATCCTTCTTTCAAAAAGAGAACGGAATGAGAGGAAGACAAGAAAGGGAAAGGGTGAGGAATCAGACATGCTCTTGAATCTATGGCTTGCTCTCTCTTCAAGGAGATGATGCTCTGCATATGTTTACGCAAACCTTTACTTTTTCTCTGAAATGGAAAAGAAAAAAGAGCCGCTTTGAAGAAGACAGATAAAGCAAATCGCTCCTCGGCTATAGAAACGCTATCTTTGTGATGTTAAAAGTAATTGATAAACAAGGTCTTTCTTTCAAGGGAACTTGTCACAGATTCAGGGTTAGGGATTTTTCTATGAACAATGAGAAACTTTACTCTTGTCCCCTGCCTTCGTTCGAAACAAGGTCTCCAATTAAAAGATCTTGACTTGGGGCATCTGCTTTCTTGATGTAGCCAATTGCCTCACCAAATATTTACACCAGGTTTGAAAAGCAAGCAACCTAGTCCCGTGTGTTTTCAGACTGGAAAGAGTCTCCCTTATTTTATTTGGTATATAAATACAAACATGCATACATGCATGCACCATAAATACATAACGTGCACCGTAAATATGCTAATGTCACATGCACCTTAGGTTATCATTCTTTTTGCTGATTTCATAATTGGAAAGTTGTCAGACAATCCAGCTCTATTGAGCCTTGCGAAGGTTTGGTAACTTCATTACTATCCACCCCCTAAGCACTCACACACTCTCTGTATGACATATTTTAATTTATGTCACTGAAGGGCAGGTCTTAACCATCCTAAGAGAAGATGATCCATGTTGTAAGGTGAAATCAATCATGGTATTACAGGGAAAGATGAAAAAACTGAGGGAAGTGCATGCATTACTGCTGACAAAACTATTTAGTCGGTACATATTCATATTCAGTTTTGCAATCCACCTCTAGTAAACAGTTGCATTGAAAGTAATAAACAAATCGTCTGTTTAATAATGACCCATTAGAGTTGTGAAAAAGCAAAAAGACTTAAAAAATCAGAATAGTGTTTAATACGCCCTAAGAAACACTACTGAAGAGTAATATGCTCGAGCTCAATAGAACCTGTGCCTTGACCATGATGGACCTAATAACAGAACACGTTCCACAGTGATGATTGGCTCAGCTGGAGACAGTCGCTAGCACAAGGTCTATGTCATGTGATCAAGCTCCTTAAGGAGCCTGTTCATCTGGAGGGAAGAGATGGCCATCAGGATGAGCCAAGTTCGCGGCTGATTTAAGGAGTTCAGGAAATCCAGAGCACTTCACCCAGGCTGGCCCCAGTCCACCACAGATGAGCACACATACTCCCAGGGAAATGACAGCATGGCCGGTCCTGGTCCTACATCATTAGGAAACATACGCCACGACCATGGGGATCTGGGGTACAATTTATGTTGGACTGTTGCCAGTGACTGGACAAATGGATGCTTGATCATTCCAGGTTGGGCCTCTGCTGTTGAACACTGAGGAGTGTTGCATTTACTTGCGTCACGTTTTTCCTGAACCTGACGGTACGGTTTGAATGAGCAAATGGCAGACCTCTGACTTCAGTAGATTGATGACCTAAAACAGGGCGTAGGGATCCACGCAGGAGCTCCATGGCGACATACTAAACTGTGTTGGTCATGACCACGAGGCGCTTCGGGTTTAGGTCATCAACGGTAGAGTTTGGAGCTAATAAGGACATTGTGTCAGAATAAGATCAACATTAAGAGGTCAGACCTTACCCAATCCTTCAGAAACCTTTGAAACGTAACAGATGTTGCCCAAGCTGTCACAGATAGGTGGCAAATAGTGATTACAAAATAATCCTACTCACAAAAGACACAGTTTACTGTACTATGTATCTCGCGCAGCCACGGCACTTGCAGCCAACATTCTGAGCTCCGTTCAGAAAGAGCTTCACGTTACTGTCAGTCTCACTCTATAATGACAATGGCCATAGAGCCTGGGGCTGGCGACAGCGGCACAGGACAGCTGTAGAACTCCTAACAGGGTAGTTGACCTTTGAACATAAGATATGGAAGACATGTCCTGGTGGACGTCAGAGTATTGCCACTCCAAACCCGTCATTGCGGGGCTTTTACTGATCCCCATCAACCAATGGCCCAAGGGTGAGATGCTCCCCTACCGAGCATAGCTGCTCGACTCTCTCCACTCACATCCCCCACGCTATCCCACCCTTTCTCCCCCAGAGGCCGGACCTTCATCCCCTCCGTACACACGCTCGTATCTGCGTATCCACTGCACTCTCCAAGGGAGTTTTCTCCACAAAGGGTCAGTGTCTCTCTCCCCACGTCACAAAGCAAGCAGGGGCCTTCTCTTCCTCGGATTTTTGGAGGCAATTTGTTGAGGTGCCATTGGTAGATTTCATCTGAGGTGTCTTAGGTGTATTGAAATAATAGCACATGAATTCCTGTTGGATCCTGCACTTATGTGGTCAGTAATGTTTGACTGATCTTACTTATGATAGTATTTATGTCATTGTTGCTTTAAAAAATCCTCTTCAGTTGAGGTAATGCTTTTTATCATGCTGCACACTTAGACTCACAAGTCTGGAGAGTATCATTGCACAGTTCAGAGAAACATACTTGCTAGGCTTGTGTTTGGTTTGAACATAAAACATAAAAAACAGCGCAATCAATCATAAGCGTTGGATCTGTCTGAACCTCATAATTGGATGTGACATGTTTGGATACATATTTTTGTCTCCAAATATAAAAAATTCGCCCCAAAGAAAATGTATTCCTGTGAATGCCAAAAATACTGGCACTGTATCATTTAGAGAACTAAAGCCAAGTACAAAGTTACACTGGAATTGCATTAGCTGAAATAATCAGAATTACAGAGATAGATAAAGTAAAATTTAGTAACATCAAGACATGACTCTCATGAAGAAGTAGACCCCTCATTCAACTAACTTTAGCTGCCATAAGTTCATTAACGTGGCCTTGAAGGCATTGACAGAGTGTGTATATTGGCATCGTCTTGAAGGGTGGAACAGACTTCATAATTTGAAAGAAGAAACAACAATTTTATTATCAAACCATATGTCACATGCTTTAAATTTAAGTAAGTAACAGGGAGAGGCTGAATCTAAGAATGAGGTTGATTGTGCTATTGCCCTGGCTTGTACACTTTCTGTCAGAGTAACATTTTGTTCTCTGGCTGACTACGGTCTCCACTGCTTTACCATTCCAAAAGAAATCTTCTGAACTTTTTCCAGCATAAGACCAAAACAAAACAAAAAAGGCCTAGTCGTCACTGCCAGCCTAATTTGCTTTGTTCCAGGTTACCTGCCTTCGCCATCAGAGTTGAAGCAGGGGGCCACTAGGGGCCAGTGGGGCCATTTTTACTCCCATGCACCCTCTCACCACTGCCTTTAAAGTCCTGCACCGAGCCGTGCTCGGCATTGAAGTTTGCCTTGTACCCACATGCAAAGCTATCATTATCCATGCCTCTTGACAATCCGCCCTGCCATCTTTGTTACATCTGCAGCAGTAGCCTTGGGCTACGACATGACTGTATGGTTGATCTGTCTCTTTTACATATCGCTCTTTCTCAGCGAACAGCGTGCGCTGTGTTTGAAACTGGGAACCCAGAACTTGGAAAAGCTCTCACCTCTACTTATGTGACACCTCTGCATCCATCCTGTTGGACGTCGTCATTCTGATGACACCTTAAGAAAGCGCTGACATAGATACTTGACAGACTGCTGTAACATCATCAATATCAGACTATAACAGCCTCTCAGGTACTTATCCTCCGTAGTGCTTCAATGTATTCACAGAACCAAGGAGTGTTTACAGTTGAAGATCAGGATATCCTACAGCTCTTGTAGTGCTTTAGGCTTTTAAAGATTGGTCACTAACCTAAAGAAGGATAAATTCAATGTCTTCAGTAGTATATAGTATTCTATATACAATGGTACTGCATTACAGCTTTTGCAGCTAAACAAAGGGGCCACTTTTAAAATGCCACAAAGAAAGGCTGCATTCTCATAGCTATCTACCAATACAAATTATTTAAACTATAATATAATAAAATAATAAATACAAAGTTGTAAAAAAAGAAAAGTGCAAATGTATATATAAAGAAAAATAAGATGTCTGTATAAGAAAAGTATTCAGTATAGTACAGGAGTAACACATTACACATGGAGCATGCAGTCAACATGTGTAAGGCCAGCATCACTTTTGTAGCAAAGCAAATCCCAGAGCGCGTTTTTCCTCTCCTGAACACTGACAGGCCACCGCTTGGGAAGTCAACTGCTCTCATCTTGTTCGCCAGAGGAGGTAGCCTGCAGCTGTTACAAGCCAGCCCCTGATCTTCACATGAAGGACCAAGCACAGTCTGACTACCGCCTTACTGAACAGAATCAGAGTAAAAAAGAACCCAATGTTCAGAGTACATGCGTGAAATGAAAGTACTAGAATATGGCTCAGCATTTGTAATGTCTTTTTCACCCTGCTCATGTACAGCGATCATATTTCCAGCTGTCCACCAATTGTGTTTGTCTTCAGTTTGAACCTGCAGTTTGGTTTGTTTATCTATGACATGTCCGACTTGATTCATATCTCTTCTGGTTCTAACTGGTTCTAATATTCCCTTACACCAAAACATGTGGATGTTGATATTATAAAAAGACCACACGTGGATATGAAACCGTCTCAACGTAAATGGCAGGCCATTATATTCAAGGTGTTTCACATTATTGAACCCTCGGTGGTCCTGCTTGCAAAGTTTTATTTATTTTCTGATTTCTGGCCCAATTGGTCAGAATTTTGCAGTTAATCAGGGGATGAAGTTAGGGCCACAAATCTCTCATATTTATGCTTACATTTGCCATTAGAAGATAAAAGTGACATAGCATTTTACTTTTGGATTTGTAATGGAGTAATTGTTACAAAACCAAAAGCACCATAACTCATCTGTCACAACACAGAGAAAAAGAGACGGATGTATAAAAAGCAGCAATCCCAACTGTCGGGCAGTTGCGTCTATTTCAAGATCAACATTCTTCCCCCCACTCTGTCAAAAATGAATAATTAATGTGTTCTGTCCGATTTAATTTGGAGCTAATTAGGTCAGGAAAGTTTGAGAGTGAAAGGTATGTCCAGGTCACGTGCCTCTCTCAGAAGGCAGCCACTTTCATGTGGCAAAAACTTGAGCGGAGAACAGAGGATCCCGGGGCAGGGGAGCCAGCAGGACCAGCGTGGGGACAGAGGGCCGTGGCTGTGGACAGAGATAATAAAATAGAGCGGGAGCCTCAGAAAGCCACTGAATGAAGTCACCGGGGAGATATTAACCATGGGCCCTCACCAAAAAAAAGCTGTCTGTCTTTTTGTTTGTACTGTAACCGCAGAGAAATAATTATTCAGTTTTAATTACTGTTTGGAACGCCACTGTGTCTGCGGCTTAGGACGTGGACTGTCTCTGGATGGAGAAGTTTGAGAGGCAAGCGGCTCTGACCAGAGCGCAGCAGGGGCAGGAAACTCATAGGCAATGTTATCACCTTTCACATGCACTGGAATAATTGACTGTGCAGACTTTGATCAGTGTACAAATACTTCTCTTACTTATGTCTTATTATTACTTTTTGGCACTGCATAGATTTTCACTGAGAATTTATTTGGGAACGTTGGTCTCATAGTGTTCCTTCTGCGACCACAGTGTTAATAATTACAGTGGTGTTAAATTCAGATTTATATGTATACAGGTTACAGCTACGGCTAAACAATATATATATTCATTTAGTGTCCAGTCTCATCAATGCTTTGTACCATTTCCTCAAGGACAGAAATGCGAGCACGAAGTGCCAAATGTTTTACTGAACAATGTGAAGCACCTCTCTCACAAGGGGCAGAAGGAATGCGTTTTACTTTCCATCGCCTTTGAAATGCTGCCTGCATAAAAAACCCGGATGTAATTTTTAGATTTGTAACAGGAATATCTGTCAATGACTGGAAACCTCTCCCTGTGCCAGTCAAACAAAACGTGTTTACCATTGTTCTGAAACAGACGGAAACCAGGAAGGTAAGCAAGTCTGACATTGAAAGTGCGAGTGCAGAGGAGAAGTCACACAATAAAATTCCCATTTGCGCAACTTATTTCCACTCTAAAGTAAACATGGTCTGAAAACTGGACGCATGTGAAAAGCTATCTGTAAATGTTTGCCATTTCCAAAAACAGAAATGCAACAATGTAATAATTATCTCCATTTACATTTAGGGATTGTAACTCCAAAAGCAAACAACAACCAATATTCCCTGTAAAAGGTTGTTTGATTAGAACAATGAGTATAGTGATTAGATGAATGATATGACTTAAAGGAAAAAACAAGCCGGTTCTCCTCCAACTAGGCCATCTAACCTCCTCCAAATGCAGACAGAGAACAAGAAGGAGTCCTAATCCTGATCCCTGTGAAAAATGTCTGCAGGAGAGCGATCCAAAATAAAAGTACCACGTTAAGATGGTATGACCTTAGCTACATTATTCAGGAACCCTCTGCTTGTACACCATTTGAAGGGAAGTTGATTCTCTTTCCCCCCCCAACTTGCTATGCTTGAATCTCAGGTTCAATGCATTCCTTTCAATGGCTTAACACTCGGCAATGGAAATATAATTATGTTTTACAAGTCTAACCCTTATCTTTGCTCTCCTTCATTTGCCCACTCTTTCCGTACTTCCAAGGGATTTTCAAAAAGCACTTCAAGCTATGTTAGGACACTGCTCCGCGTTTCATCTAAAGTACAGTGCATAATCGTTCAAAAGAATGCCGTGAACCAGACTCCATTTTTCACAGGCCATTTAGCTGCACCCTTGCTGTATTGGAACTTGAAAATGAGCAGATCTGGGTGTTTTTTCACCTGCATACTCTGACACAAACACGCCAGCCCATAACACCGGTGCCAGACAGAAAAGGTGAACTCGGAACGTTCAAACTTCCTCCTCGGTTTCTTGTCAGCTCCTGCTCCTTCGTTAAGTGTTATCAGGCCTTGCGACGTCTTCGTTTAATCAGTTCCCATTGTTTAGAAGTGTTGTGTTCCTCATTAGTTGCTATTGTTAACAAGCACGTTTAATTATGCTTCCAAGCGGACCATCATTGAAGCTCCTTGCTCACAGGAAGAGTCAGAGCTCCTTCTAATCAGAGACGCAGAGAGCACTGGAGAGAAGAGTGTGGAGGGGGGGGGGGCGAGAGGGAGAAATAGACTTTTAAAAACAAACATACCACTCCTGAAAATACCTGCGCCGGCGGCATCATGAGAACGTTTCCCTGAGAATCCCCCCGATCTGACAAACACCAGAAGCAAACAAGATAAGGAATCCAAGCGCTGCGACAAATTACACAGCGTTACATAATATGTTCAACCTACCATAAAGGTGTGGACGCTAGGTAGGAAAACAGACCAGTTGATCTGAGAATGTGGCATCTTAGAGGGATGAATGTTTTCTGTGTCAAACTTATATCAACATGCTTGTTTGTCCCCTGTGCAGAGACGAGACACTGTTTGTGGGGGCTTGGGGGCTGTCACCGTGTAGTGGAGTAGGTGTGAATTATGCAAATGTTCTGACACATACTTGGACAGGATTCGCAAAGGAATATTCAGCAGTCGCACAGCAGGCCCAACAAAACAGGGCCCTACCTTGAGGCAGGAGCTTATCTTATTTGCTGCTTTTTTAAAGTGGGGGATTAACATAAGCACCTCTGCCATTGTGCTCCCTCTCAAAATAATTTTATCTGCAGCGCTCTCAGCGACAATCTGCGTTTATCAGGTAACTGAATATCCTCTGCGTAGATGAAATGCGCCTTTGAGGATCTCCTCCATTAACCAGGTTATATTTAGCAGTGCACCACTTCATTTTCAATATTGAGAAAGGGAGCGGGTGACACAGAGTGGCCAGGGGGGCCCAGCAGATAAAGACCCCACGGTTAGGATCCTGAGCCTTAGTTGAAAGGTAAAGATGAAGAAGTGAGCCTGTTGTACAAAGGCTTCTAGAATGACGGCGCTGTGTGACACAATCTGCCTATGTTGTATCTCCTGTACTGTAGGTTTTACTGTAGCTATTTCAGACAATTGAGATGATTCGAGTTACAGTAACACGGGTCTTTCCAAAAACTTTCCCGTATCTCTTTCTCTCTCTGGCCCCTGTGCTATCTCCATGTAAATGTAACCTACCTCCCCATAGTACTCTTCCCATAACAGCTTTTTTTCCCTTCTGCATAAAGGACTTTTTAGCACTCCCTTTTGGCTTCCCCCTTTGCCCTCTGGAAATTGCCCATTAAAGGGGTTTTTTGGCAGCTCCGGCTGACAGGAAACAGAACAGGAAATGATATAATGGTTTCAGAATTGAGCGCTTCTCCCATGCCCAGCTGCTCTGAGTGTGACCTTTGAGTTGACTGGGAGCTGTAAGGTGGCATGTTTGGCATCGGCTCTCATACGAGGAGAACGTTCTCGTGAAGAGTTCCTGTGCTGTGACAAGCAGAAAGGGTGCTTTTTCTCAGTCGGGAATGAATCTAGATTTACAGGAAGCCACTTCAGTTTTGAAAAGACAGCACATCATCTAAAACAGTACAGTTTTGGTTTTCAGATAATTATACATTTGCTGTCCCATTTGTGATGTTTAAGTCTTTTTAAATTACTTTTGAATAATAGAATTGTAAAAGAAAAACATGATGTACACATTTCTGTAGAAATATAGGATACAGAAGAGCATGGGATAAGTACATACTCCTCATATGTATGAAGGCTCTATTGTTTTGCTCATAGTTGCAAGCAAATGCAACAAACCATGGCCTTTCCCCTCTGCTCTGAGCTGTCAGGATGGAAGACATGCTTCTCCCAGGCTGACTACCCTCAACTCTATGCATCCCACTTCCACACTTACCATGATAGCTGTGCATTACTGTCACTCACAGTCTCTCCCCTCACACATAGAAACACACACTCACATGCACACAGACACACACGATACACCCACAGCCCACGGTGGAAAAGGTAGCGTTTAAACGCAGCCGTTGATGTCATGGCAATGCAACTGTCGCTGACTAGTTTGGTAGATTGTGTTGGAGCAGACTATGAAGTAGTCAAGCTCATCCTTTTCATATTTATAGCGTGACTGATTTAAGATGGACCGATTGTAGAATTTAATTATAGGGGACACAATGGCCACACAATCCTGTTTTCTTCTCCAGCCCTCTTCCGAGGCGCTGACACGCCACACACTCTGGTGCACACTGCCACTGATGTTTTACACTCCAAATGAGCTGTGCTTGCACAAGAATTTAATTTGATCTGCTGCTGTAATTGTGCTCCAAAAAAAGGGGACAGTGCAACTTTAAATGTAATATGCACAAAAAGTAAATTAACTGAAGAGAGCCCTTGTGATGTGTTGACACTTGCTCTGTGCTCTTACAAAAAATTGTGATGATAAAACACCACAAAGAAAAGCGTTATGAATTTTATTAATGACTGTAAGACAGTATGCAAAACATCAAAGGTCCACAGAAAAGATTAATGACCCCGTGTGAGACTGTTTAATTACCTCGAGCTAATTAGATTCTTGACCAAATTTTTAATATCTGCATTCCCTCCAAAGCCTAATTGAGATTCTACCATATTTATCCATCTTGCGACTAAAAGAAAAATACCTTAGTGCTGATTTTTGTTCTTTATTTTGGACTATGGTTACCATTTATGAACAATTATTAAATGAATTGCGGTGGAGCAGAGCTTCCCCAAAGGTACATGGATAGAGTGTATTTCCCCTTGCTTATTTACTCTAATGGGGGTGGAGGGGTGGTTATCGATGAGATCTCCTGTTTCTAATGAAGTGTGCTGATGCTAATAAACAGACTTAGCAGAGCTGTAGACTCTCCTTGTCGTACAGTAAGTCTCTTATCTGGACCTGCCTGTGCGACGCTCTCCTGAGTGTTCTCTGAAATTATACTCTATCCAGCTCTTGTTTGGCTTTCCAAAACCTTTCTGCAGATAATGCTGGGGATGTTTACCACAGTACACAACCTGATTGGTTAAGCTATTCTGTTTGAACCCCTCGACCTAATTATCTATCGATGTGACCCTCGCTGGAGCAATTATTGCTTCACGATTATCTAGGTAAAGCAAGTCAAAACTTGCTGCCAAAGTTTGGAAACAGTCTAGCTTGTTAGGATCAGTCAGAATGGCAGATTGTCTGAGTTGTTTCTCAGGGAAAAGGAGCAGGGTAAACTTGTAACATGATGGCTAGCCATGACTTACACAGCACCATCTGCTGTCAGCGTGTTTCCACTACAATACTAACACGGGTAAAACAACATATATTGTGGTCAACTTGGACTTGACCAGCAGATTATTTATATCGCTCTGTCTAGAACTATCCACAGCAATCCTAGTCGTGACTAACCCTCCAATTAGCCAGCAAACAAACATTTACATCACATGCGCTCCCTTGTTGCCTTGCTCTGTTTTACACACCAGCTACAGTGAGAGAGAGACGGGGTGAGGGATGAGGGGAGGGAGGGGAGGGAGGGGATGGGAGCAGGGGGGATGTAAATGGGAGTGGATCACCATCCCTCACTGGTATTTCATTAAAGGCAATTAGAAAATGAACGCTGTACTGTCCCATAAGACTCAATCTGAAGAAAGAGAAGAGTGGTATTAGCTCATTGAGCTCAAGTATGTATGATCGCTTTCATCAATAGATAACTGTTCCTCTTCCTTCTCTCCGTGTCAAAGGTACCATTTTAACAATCACAACAATTAACACTGTCAAAATAAGCCCTGTTGACTTAGCAAGAGGGCACAACACTAATATAGTTAATTAATAACAATACTGTGTTTTCCCTTCGAAATGTATTTTTCTCAAATGGCAAAAAAGCGACATACAGTAGGGCAACTGTGACGGAAATAGCAAGACATCTGTTGTTGTATTTATGCTAGCCTCGGGTATCTACCTTCCAGCTATACTTGCTTCTCTTCTGTTCTGTGAACATAGAACCACATTGACTTCACATTTGTCTAATTCCCTTATGAGTGCCTCAGTAAATACAGAATGACCAATTTAGAAAAAAAAAACAGTTTTCATGGTGAAATCTGACCTTTTTTCCTACTGTAACAGTCTGGTGAAGGGAAAAACGTTTTACTGTAAGCTTCAGTTAACACAAATACAAACGAAAACATACAAATGTCTTACAAATGGCAGCCTCTTCACCTTAAAATATGCAGCTCTGTCCATCTGTGGGGGCTTGAGGGTGAAACAGTTTTCTTTGTGCTGCATATGTGAAAATACAATTACGCAATCCCTCGGGAACCCTGCCTGTCACGTTGCATTTACCTTGGTCAGGGGGAACGTGTGCTCTCTGCCATCACCCCTGCCAGTCATACACACTCCCTGTCAGTAACAAAGCAGCAAGACTCATCGGTGACTTGAGTACTGATATCTCCCAAATGCCCTTCGATGAATACAACTGCACCCAGAGTATCATGCCTCCACCGTCTATATGTAGTCAAACTAACTCTCGTGCTGAAAATTCCACAAATTCCCAGACGTGAGGGGTAACAGACAACGTATGAGCGTTGATAAACTGCAGCAATCCGCATTGGGAATCTTCTACAAACTTGCATGTTTGGGTCTGGTAGCACACGCATACACCAGCAGCATCGGAATATCGTCTGTTCATTAACTGCTTGAATTCATGTCTGAGACCGAAATGTGTTTTGAGGGGCAGATAGCCAGAGTGGGTTTCCTGAGGCTTGTGACCTCTGGATGGCCTGAGGCCTGCAGACACCGTCCTAATCAAATGGTGGGCACTGGGTCGAGTCTTTGTGTTAAACCTTTTGTGCTCCGACTAGCAATGGGTGAACAAGGGAGAGACACTCACGCAAGACTTGTTACAGGTCGCTGCGAGGGCAGCACTGCTCTGGGCTCCTCTGTAATTACAGATCTCAATCTAGGCAGAATGAGGGGGGAAATAATTGACGAATCTTTAAATGCATCTGTCATTAGCAAATGGAAAACAAACAATAAGTGCTTCACTCAAAAGTTGGGATACAATTATTATTGTGTGACGATAGCGGGGTTTGGCAGCGTGACTTACAGAGTTCTCTGATGTGACTGGAGCTGTTCAGATGTACCCTAGTAAAGGAGCTGTATCTAGGCCAAAGCTTTTAATAAAAATTGAGTACAAAGTCAAAGTGCAGTGATCAGATCACAAGGAAGAGGAAAATCAGAGTACATCAAAAATCCTGATATTTTGAGGGTCTCATTTCCTGAGTTAGTACACTTCCTAATAGAATCAGTTGCTCTGTAAATCAGACCAGTTCAAGTCAAAGATGGGGGGAAATTACGGATGCCGCCGGTGATTTTACCCTTTAGTTTTATAAAACGGAACCCAATAAATGGACTAGATAAGGATGAAAGTTCTTCGCTTAAAGCTCTATGTTACTAAATGAATATGTTATCCATCTTGTGGACCACTTATTACATTTCTGTGTGGTTAAATGTATTTTCCCTTATTTTCTGTAAT
The DNA here is from genome assembly GCA_036571765.1 of Plecoglossus altivelis. Taxonomy (NCBI): domain Eukaryota; kingdom Metazoa; phylum Chordata; class Actinopteri; order Osmeriformes; family Plecoglossidae; genus Plecoglossus; species Plecoglossus altivelis. The sequence continues at coordinate 6,903,325 of BROE01000010.1, read as the reverse complement.
TCAAATTATGAGGAAATAAGACTATGATAGGCTGAGTCACTGTACCAAAATGCTCTCTGGTCCTAATCTGATCTGTTCCCTTTTGAAGTAGTATATCTTCATCTTTCAGATAATTCTCTGAGCAGTGACGGTAAATGTGGAGAAGTTGAAGCAAAATGGTGACATCCTTGTCTTGGAGCAGAGAACATCATCTTATCAATAAATGACATCATTCGACTCCAGAAGTCAGACTGTCACATCAGAAGCACTTGAGGTAAAGATGTATCTATTTTCCCATTACGATTGTCTGAGTTCGCCGGATCCAGGAACGCCAGGGACTTGTGTCTCCAAGCATCTGTGCCTACAAGGAGAAGGAAACTTTTGCCATGCTAGGGTCTTCCTTTTCCCCAACAGGCCAGAATACAACATCAAAACATTTTCAACAGCACTTTGTAGTGCAACACCGAATACTTTTTTTATCTCTGACAGGCTCTCTCCATTCCATCATTGGCCTTATTTTGTAGCGCATGTAGGATAGCTGAATATGTTTCCCGTGCCAACCAATGTACCATTCCGTCATCAGTGCAGATAATGTAGGAAAGTCACTTTTCACCAACAAAGAAGCTCTTGTTCATTTGAGGTGGAAGTGAACTTGGGGTGGATACCTAGAGATGGTAACAAGCCTTTGTTGAGGAAGTTCAGCAGCTAGTTACTACAGTACGATTCACAGAGAACATATCAAATGGTTCACCTCAAGGTTGCCATTTTTTTGAGCATCAGAAGTATGTTCACCTCCTATTCATATTCACCTCATATTCGCACTTGCAAGTCTGCTTACGATCTCCAAGTTCCCAAACATTTAGCGCAAACACCGAGTCTAAAGAAGACACATAAGTATAACTAATATAATTTAAATACCACCCATCTATATGACGTCAACATTGCATTTAGTGTGACTGACATAGCAACCTTAGGGTTGGTCTGAAAATGGCATTGTATTTGCCCTACAATAGAGAAGGAGTATTGTGGCGATTGCTATCTGTAAAGGAGTTTCAGGAGGTTCCTGTCACATTGTGTCTCAGTGTAACAGATTATGTTTGGATATGTTTTAGACTAAACACATTACAGAGCAAAAGACACACCTGCACTTTATCTGATAGGGAAATCCACAGTGCAATGGGAACCAAATACAGTTTCCCAAAACAGTTTCCTGTCTACTCACAGAGCATGAAGGTGTGTGTGTTCTTTGGGTGGGGACATATTGACCACAGTATGTTTCTCCGAGGAACATACTGTAGGAATGACATCTTTTAATGATAAAGCTACAGATAAATTGTTTATGGTGCTTTTACGGAGACCATATTCCATCCACTCTGTGTATTGAGTGAATAATTCAAAGAAAAGCCGTTTGTTTCAGGAGAAAGCAGCAGCATCTGAAACATATGGAGGGAAATCACATTGAAAGCAGTGCGCAGTAAATTAATAGTAACAGATGCCAGGATGTCTGGCTACAGTTTTTTTTCTCTCTTTTTTTGTTGCTTTGTTTCTCAGAGAGGTCTTGCATTCTTAATGTTTTGAAATAATACTATTATAATTGTCTCCTAGTTTACTTCAGTCTCACTCCTGAAAACAACATTTCAGGGTTCTCACAGGGTTAGGAAGCTTTAGGAAATGAGTCAACCGCAGATCCCAGAATGAGTTACTGTATGAGTTATCAGGACTATAAGTTAACGTCAATATTTGCCTCCACTGAACCTTAATCATATAAAATAAATGTCATTCTAAGCCTTGCTTCCTACTATTGTCTTCTGTGGTATCAGAAGGACCTTATTAAATGGAGTAGGCTTTCATTGGAAATGTTTAATAGGCAATAAAGTGTCTTTATAAGCTAAACATCACTAGTAAAATGTTCTAGATATCACAGACATCTTACCTTCACAGTCCTTACCACTGTCTGGCCTCATGATGGAATTATTTATTTTATCTTGATAAGAAACACGTCCATTTGTCCTCAGTTCAAGCGAGCACAGTAAACCTTGTCTAAAAGATGTGAGATAACAAATTCAAATCAAGGTAGAGTCTGTGATCTTTACACTGATAACAATTATCTTCCAGGAAGCCTAATGACAACCACATGTGTGCAGTGTATTTGTAATTAACGGTGCTGAGCACTGAGCAATTAAGAGCACGGTTTTAAGATAACAAAGAATGATGATGAGACGTAAAAAATGAATAAACACGTATTTCTCCGAGAAGTGCTTGACCTAGACAAAAGAGAAAAAAGGTATTAATATTGTGCATTAATCTATTCTTAATGCCCATACCGGATGATTTGCAGGGTCTGTAGACAGGAGACTAGTGTGGCAGCATTATGATTGAGTGTGGGGCCATTGTGATGGGGAGAAACAACAAGGTAATTAAAGCCAACGCGTGCAGTTTACGCTCTGTCATCCGTGACAGTGTAAGGTGTCTTCCATTCCAGCCCTAATGGAAAATAAGTCAGGTAATTGTCATTGTGCACTGGGTGTCATCATTTATTAAATGTGTAATTCATCTTCACACCAAAGTGACGAAAACAGGTATACCGATTTATTAGAAATCACCACAGTGATTCCCATACAGCATGTACTTGTTTGTGCTGGCCACAATGCACCTTATAACATCAAATCATTCTAACCATAAGCCCTTGAAAAAAACACACACATGCAAGCACACAAAGGCATTCACACTGGGACATTTTCTTCACAAATATGGACTCCAGTGGGGGGACTGGAGAATCACTGCGTGAACACAAATCTTTTTTGAATAAGTTTGAGAGCATCAAAACCCCTTGTACTGTATATTTTTCGATGTTCGACGGGTTGAAAAAGAGATCACATTCAGTGTTTTCTTTCCCAGTTACAAAGAGGCACATAAAAAGTTACAAGGTTGTCCCCTGTGGGGTTAGATTTCAAACAGCACCTGTCAAAGCAGATGGGGCATTTAAATAAGATTCTTTTAGAGGTATTTGTTACAGTGTAACTCAAGATTACCTGCTGTGCTGTGCGATGCTTTAACTGCTGTCGCACTTTCCTGTGAATCTGTTTAGGAAAACATCTAATTCGCATTAAACACCCTGACCGCAAATTACCAACCAAGAACACTGCATTTATGTTGTTATCATTGCCGGCTTAAGTGCAAGTAGTTTGGTGTGAAAACACAGTTTATGTTTTGGGGGAAGAATACAGGCGCCTCTGTCCTTTCATGATAGAAACAACGTTCTGGACTTAATCACTGACTCCAACAGCAATGGGGCACTCATGACTTGGAGGGACACTGTGAGACCCCACCTGGAATGTTCAAAAATGCTCCCCCCCCCCCCCCCCCCCCTCCCCCCCATGGTCACATGTCATTTTAGCTGTCTCTCCTCATCCAGGGAGGCCTAACAAACAAACCCACCTCACAGAGAAAAACAAGCTCTCTAATTGTCCGCAGTCCTCTCCACTTATGCGTCACACTGCGTCCATCATGTAATTCACAATTTGATAGAAATCAACGCCAAGTTCAAGGGGGTGTTATCGCTGACAGGCGAGGAGTGGCCATAGAGGAGTCTGATCCCCTCTTGAGATGACTTTGCTGTCACTTTGGCAGCTTCCGTGTTTCACCGCGTTTTCCCATTTTCCCGCCTGTGACCACCAGGGACCCCAGCGCGAGCTCGGGGTCAGCGCCGATGTGTCCTCCTGCGCCACTCTCTGCTCCAGTCAGAGCTTTCTGATGACAGAATGAGAATTCCTTAATGCACTGGTGGGTTCAGCTACCATGGCTCCTCTGTCATTTCCATCTGCTTTTTTCCCCCCCAGCCCTTCCATCAGAATTGAAGATGCCCTCTTGTTCTTAGCATGCTAAACTTCATTCAGATTGTCACACACTTAAGAACTGACAAAATGCTTTCTCAGTCCACTTCGTCAGAGAATAAATAAATAAATAAACATCTCCTTTGTGGCTGGAAGACAAGGGCTATCAAGAGACGAACAAACAATCTGAAGAATCCTAAAGGGACATGACTAATACACACACAGACGCACATACACAGAGACAGGCACACACACAAACACTTAGGATATGGGGTTTGTCCCAAAAGGCTTATAATGGAAATAGGCAATGTGACAAGAGTTAAAGCTGTGACAAGCCAATGTCCCAGATAATGGGACAAACACACAAAGCTGTCCAAAGTTGCTCGCTTCTGATCTGCATTTGGTCGTACAGGTCTAATACAGTGCAACCAGTTGGGGTTTCAGAGAGAGGGTGGTGGCAGGGCAGTCAGGGTAGATAACCCTCTTATCCATTGGAGTGTCACTGCTAGGCTCTATGACACACAGCGAAAACATACAGCTTGTAGACTAAGACCGGAAATCAAATCATATTTGTTTCATTGTAAATGAAAACCAACCACGAAAACAGATAAGACAGTCAGGGTTGGACTGATGAAACCACACATGTATGATTGAAATATGCATGCATTATGAGGTATAGCGAAAATATCGTATGTCCTTGCAATGTGGGATTCTGCAATAGTTTGTTTGTGACTGAAGGACAATTGGTCCTTAGTGTAAAGTGAATGTTTGGCTTTTAGCGGACCTTTGGTTGCCAAGTCCTCTGCAGGCTTGGGGATGTTACCTTCAGTGTCATTCAGGCCCATCTTAACACTAATCTTCTTGGTGCAATGGAAGAGCTTAACAGCTTTGCAACACTATCCCTTCCCAAATGTCATTATCACAATGAATTGTACGACTGTCTCCAAGCCTTTGTTTGTCATTTCTTCATGGAAAGTTAACGGCACTCCCATTGACATTCACAAAGCCCTCTCCCCACTCATTCTCAACACATCAAAATAATCTTGTCAACCACTTCTGATTGCAATTTGCGTTTAGTAAACAAGCTGAATGGTACTACGTTGCACTTGATCATTTCACATCTACCATTTCAGTCACATTAACAAGGTCAAGGTAGAGTTTGAGGCTGGTAAAAGGCAGTGAGTAGCATGTAGCATGTTAGCTAAAAGGAGAGGCAGATATTGTGGAGACAGCTTCGAATGTCCTGATGTATCCGTGTTCCGCTTTATTCGGTATCTAAATAAAGGACATATTTCTCTGGGACATCAGTCAACTACCTGAGACCTCTCACCCTGTTCCTGCTCAGCTGGAGAAGATAGTGGATTGTTGGTGATCCCTGTCGATGCTCCTTTCCTCTGTACCATCTTTGTTTACTCTCACACCGAGTCTATGATAAGCACTTTGGTAGACTCAGGAAGCAGAGTGCACACATTCCCTCACCTCATTACCCCTGCTACCTGATGACCCAGCCTCTCTCGCACATGTCTGGTTCTTTATTTATTTATTTATCATACCCCCCCCCCTCCCCCCTCACCAGACTTGGCGGGTTACTGTTTTAATATCATTGGTGAAACATGATTATTACCTCTTAATGCTGAAATTACGGGGGCCTTCTTTTTGTCTTTCCCAGTGCTACATTTTTCCTGTGCTGCACCCCATGGCATTAACATCTTTATCTCCACATGTGCTCCTAGTTTTAAAACCTTTACCCCTGCTGTTTGAAAAATATTTCTCATTTTCCTCCCCCATGGTGTACAGAAATCCCCATAGGCAAACCATTAGTGATCTTTCTGCCTTTCCCAAACACTTATTACTATCACCCGTACTCCTTGCGCTGCCTCATTGGCTTTTGGTAAATTATGCAAATAAGGTGATGTTCAACATATAGTTTTCTGTTTCTGCAAGTGCGCAAGTTTGCACAGCTTTCAAGAAGCAGCCGAGGCCATTAGAGTGACTGAATCTGTCAGCAAGATTTATGCATCAGTGACAAATTATAATGCTCTGCTCCTAATTTTCTCTGCACTTTGCACAGGTTTAGTTAAGTTATGTGTTTGCCTTTTGGGGTCTTCCGACTGAAGTTTTGTGTTTGTTTTCACATAAAAATGTGTCACTTCACACAAACATCTGTAATGTGATGACATGCATGGTTAGATTCACTTGTCTGGATGTTCATGAAATGTCAATTAATTCCAAACAGTGGGTTGGTACATCGCTTCTTCAATTCATTGCAAGCAGTACAGTTATTGTAATGTACTGTACAGTATTCTGATAAGTTTGCTGCACTTTATAATATTACATATGCTTGAATATGACATATGATATGAATACATCTTGTTTTATAATATACATTTAATATCAAAAGCCCCATGATGTTTAACAAAAAGGGGGTAAGAACCTGCGTGAGTCCATAACCATAACCTGCTCCTTGTTTTGATGGAGTTTGTCACAGACAGGATACAACTCTTGCGCCTACAGTACTTTCTCATCACCAGGCAGCTCGTTCAGATGGTGGATGGTACTTTAAAATATCTTATTACGTTAATGAGAGGAGTAATAACAGTATTTGTCACTGTAACGCACCTGTCATTGATTAGGTACTGCCTCTCAAAGAGGAAATGAACTGTAGTCTCCAAGAGTATAAAGATAAACCAAAATATGTGGATAGTCTCAGGATCGATGACAATCTTAGAGAAATCTAACATAGGCATATTTCATGGAGTTGCCATAGTTCCTTCACAGCGTATAATTGTTTTCATTTACTTCAACATGGCTAGCTGAAAAGATAGGGTGTTTCAATGAACAGATTAGGGCCTATGAGTGCAAACAAATGACAAATCCCTCTTAACCCCGTGAGCCTCTCACTCTCTGCTCCCCCCCCCCATCAAACATCACTCTGGCAATGTTATTAAACACAACTTTGTAGATTTACTTCCTTCAAAGTGCCATTTAACCAAGCCCAGGCAGGAAGGAAGAGCTGCGAGGGAATTACAGGTTGCCAGTGTGCCTCTTAGAGGAGGAGTGACAGGGCATCATTTTGCCCAGAGGGCCACCTCCCGTGTGTTGTGACAACCGGTCATTACACCTCGTAGAGATGCTCTCAGCTGCAGGTTTCAGCCAGATGCAAATGGACACAAATGGGCTCTGACTGTGGAGAAGCTAATAACGCCTTTTTATCTACTTTACTCCCCCTTCCCTTTCTTTAAGGTGGAAGGTTGGCATTGAGAGGAGACTGCGAACGTGCTGGATTCAGAGCAGCCTCTGGTGTCAGAGAGAGAGCGGCTGTAGCAGCCTGCAACGGACAAAACTTGCAAAGATAAAGTTGAAGAAAGATTCAGAAAGGCTACGTTTTCTGTCCGCGAATACTGAAATGCTTTCCAGAGTCTTTCCCATTTGAAATTACAATGCAAAATGCTGGCCTAATTCCAAAACAACACCCACCGCTTCCCGAATATCCCACATCACCTCCCACACAAACCATCGAAATTCAACCAAGAGGAGGAGAACAGAGGAAAGTTGAAGTCCATCATTTGCCTGAGAGATATTCTCTGGAAAGAGAAGGTTTTCCCTGGTCTCTTTGTGAGGTCAAGGGGATTTCAAGTGGATTTAAACACACGGAAATACAATCATGCTTGGTCTTGTGTTTATCTAAAAACTACCACTGTTAGCTGACCTCTGTACAGAAATCTTTCAGCAGTTGGTGAATCAGATTTTCGGATTCAGGTAGTTTTGGGCATGATTGTAGCCTAGACAATTTGGGTTAAAGGCCTGTTTACATCATAACCCCTGGTTCATGCAAAGGCTTTTCTTTCTCATTCAGTGTGAATAATAGTATTCTATGTCTCCAAGCACTCAACTTGCTTTTCCAAAGCTTGGAAATGAACGTTTTTCGAACCCTGGATAGAACTGTTTCCAGGTGCAGTGCAGTGCCATGTAAACTGATGCCAACACACCTTCCCTCTTCTCTCTTGAGACTCCCATCAACAGCATCAGGTTCCTGGTAGGTTCTGACCATGTAGCAGAATACCTGTTCTGTACCTCAGACAAGCCAAACACATTTTCCATCCATTGTCATTTTGATTAAAGTCAATGATGCAGATATGTTGAAAGTACTCTTGCAAAGAAATCTCTGCATGCATGGCGTTATTTTTTCATCAAAAAGAACACACCACGTTCGGATGATGAAAGGAGGTGTATGGTTGATGGATGAGGTCATCATCAAGGCACCTCCATGTATATTTGCATTTTTCGAGTCAAATCCTGTTGGAGAAAAGGCACTGCAACACTAGCTGTCTTTGCCTTTGCCTTTATTTCTGTATGTGCAAGGTAATGTCAAAGTTATTCTTTACGTAGGAAAAACTACACGAAAAGGACAGTTAGTGGGTAAATCCATTTTGTGAGTTGATGCAATGATATACAGGCAAAAAGAATACCAGTTACACAGAAGCAATGTTTCATTGGGTTCCACCTTAACACAAATCTCCTGCACAACATATCTTACAAAATCCTTTCATGCATTTTTTACATATCATTTTCCTCGCGTAAAAGATTATAGCTAAAGAATGCCGGAATTTTATTGCTAATTTGCCAGATTTTTTTTTATTGTTTTAGTAATGCCTGCTTTTATTCTGAGGGTCAAATTTGATTTAAATCTCAGTCCATTACGGCCTGTAGAGAACTCTGGTTTTGATAAACAGAATCAGCAGGGGAGGTCTCATTTCGACAGGAGATGCGCCTCTGCTCTCCGAGTCTGTGGCACTAATAGGAGTGCACTGACAGGTGCACACAAGGCACGCCACATGCCGTTTGCTTAGGAAATGATACAAACCCAAGTTACTGCACTAAAGACTTAGGGAATTAAGAGAGGGCGTTCATCTGAAATGCACAAACAAACTTTGACATGCTACTCTGTGAACGAAACCTGCTTCATTACAATAAAACTACTATAACCTGCAGAGAGCTTACAGTTTTAAAGACACATGCAATAACGCGCCATTCAACTACACCGGTGTAATCTACAGTCGTGAATGAGTCGTTCTTCTCTACAAGGACAGCTGTCAATAGTAACAGGGTTTCATTTGATGGTTTTATCATGAGAATTCATTCCAACATGAGAACCCCAAAATGAAAGAGGATTGATTTACACTGTACAGTATCTCACACGAGAGGGAAGCATAAATGCCTTTGAAACGCACACTATACATCTGTTGAGTAAGAAACAACTAACAAACATGGATAATAGCGTATTAGTCTTTCTCATTGGCCGTCGAGGATTTAGAGCTTTATCTCAATACATAACAAGCCATGTGCTCATAAATTCAGACTTCAATTGGATAATTGGATCAGTTACTGAACAATTAAATATAGTAATTTAGTTACGTTGTGATATACAGCATTTACGCTCGTTAAAGACTTGAAAAAAATGTCATAGGCCAGAGTTGTATGAAGAGCGATTGTTGAGACAGTCCAGAACTGTATGACTGGTTCATCTCTTAACCGGTTCATACTGATTCTCTAACATTAGATTGCTGACTTTTGTACTATGCATCTTCCTCTAACAAGGTGGTCCCAGAGGTGACAACGACATGAACTAAACGAAAGGCAGTACAGCTTACTGCAGGAGCACAATTTGATCATTTGCCTTTGAGATACATCTAAAATCGTTCCAAAAAAAAAAAAAGGTATGAATAAATAAATGAAATGTGCATATGCTTCGTTTATCTTGAAAAGTTTGTTTTACATAGCTAAAAGTATGTTTTAATTTGTGGTTATTGTATAATGCATCAAATTACCACACAAAGTCTTATGTTGAATTATGCAGGGATCAATGTTGGGGAAGGTTATATTGGGCAATGAAGAATATCCTCAACTTTCTTTGTGACAATATCCTTGAGAAAATAGGATTGTCTCGGCCAGAACTTCTACTTCCTGGTTCTGAGATAAAGGGGTCTATAATCTGGAAATGGAGTTTTCTTTCAAATATTACGTTTGGGGAAAAAAAGCAGAGCTCAAAGCAGGCCTCTTAATCTAATAAATTGATTTGCAATATCCTTTAAACTGTGAACTGACAAATGTGGCCTCCCTGTTGCTCCGCCTCAACCCTCCTCTCCTCTCTGAGGCACAGCCCATTGAAAAGACAAAAGGACGCCCCAGTCGTTTTCCAAACTATTTGAGTGCCGTACTGTAACATTTCACTGGGACCTCACCAGTGGTCACCTAAGGATTAAGGGCGGCACTCATCGGCTCTGCTCGCACCATTTCTATTCTTTGACCAAAAGCCACAATACACTGGAGACAAGGCATTAACGTTGCAAGCGAATGAAAAACAGATTATCCTTGGATATGAACTCCCATGTTCTTTGATTGCTGGACAGCTGTACCAAAATGAACAATAAGCGGTTGACTTGGGGTCCGTAGCCAGTATCATCTGCAGCAGCAGATTGCAGCACAGAGAAATAAGATCCAGTGACTTCACACGGCCATTATAACACCATGCGGCCTGTGTGTAAAAAATAGAATTAATCTCAGGCCCAACAGACCCGCGGCTCATTCCTAAGTAGCATGTTTCTGCACAGGGGAAGATTTACCACCCATGGCTCCATTCGTAGCATGTGAAATATGTCACCCTTCTTTACGGCATACCATCATACACAAAAACTGTAAAACAAAAAGTGTTTTTCATCCAAATCCTCTCAGGCCTTTTGAATGCAGCATGAACATGACTCTTTGGAATTGGTGAATAATCACCCCCAATGGATTGTGAACCCTAATAGTTTAGTTCTTGTTGCTGGTCGCTCTTTTCTTATCAAGCATTTGTAGCAGGCATACCTGCCTTTGAGGCTTGGAAAGGATTAGAGGTGACCAAAACCTGCAATACCGTATTTAGATTATTGGAAAGAAGACAGAAGAAAGACAGACAAAGCAAGGAGGATAAGGCATGGGAGAATACCAAGCACTGGCACGCGTTCTTGGACCACACAGATCATCAGGGACATTCTTATAAATAAATAAAAACATTTCCTCTCAGTGTTTTTAATAAATGCCACTTGACATTGGGAAGCTTTAGCAATGTCCCTGCTTTGGAGCTGGACTGAAAGAGGAGTTCTTCTGGATCTGGCCAGTTGGCGGAGCCTATCTCTACCCTGGCAGAAGGCATCAGGGATTTCGTGGCTATTTGCCCATCATGGTACTTTCCCCTGCTCACACCCCACTTGGGCAGTATTTTCTCAGTCTAACGTCTGAGTCCTCCTTTCGATTCACAAAGGCAACATTTACATATTTCTCTGTATTAACATGAACCATCCACAAGCCAATCTCAGTCAGGGGAAAATACACGATATGTACCCATTTCATGAGAATATGCTCTGCCCATTGTTGCCATTACGTATCTGCTTTCATAAATGCAAAACACTGATTTCTAAATCTGTAATGCTCTTGGTAAAAAATTAAATGGACATGTTAATCACACTTCCATTTGTGAGAGAACAAGAGGCAGTTCCTCTTGAATTGAAAGATTCTAAAAGGGATGAAATATACAAAAAACTGTGCTTGAAGGCGCTAAAAGCTGGATTGGGGAGGTTAAGGGTGTCTTAATGTGGCCGCTGGGTTTGTGCATCTGTGCAGCATCAGAGAGCCCAGAGCCAAAGCTGTGTTTGACTGGGCAGCCGCAGCTGTGGCCTGCCCTAACCCACTGCGGTTGTGCGTCTCTCTCCCTCTCTCTGCTTCTCTACAGCATGGCCTTTTTGTTTTAAGTCCTATTTTTTACCCCCCTTTGTAAAACTTCAATTGAAAGGTTTTGCTTACCAATGTTGAAACGTATAAATAACTAGGCACGCTATTCCTCTGTGATTATGTCCCCGGTACACCGCAGACTCGATGGAAAATCGGAAATAGTTGCAACCTGTGTTCTCACACGCAGAGCAGCTGGGGTGTGTCAAAGCCCACAACACCACTAATGTAACGTTTGACTGCCAAACCAATACGGAACGCAGGGAATATTCAGTCTCATCTCTCTCCCCCTTAACGACGCTATGATATCAGCCCCTATTTTCCACCTTTTCACACCAAAAAAACAGACCGACCAAACACTTATTCAGAGAGCAACTAAAAAAGCTGCAATATAATTACTGAAACCGGTAAGATATATGCTTGTCTGTCCGATCTGTCTGTAACTCCCAGGTTAGCCTGACGGAGAGCACAGCAACATGGTGTGGTGTGATGGAGACCCAATCATGATGAATGAGCAGTAGCGTTCCAGACCACTGGACATCACTGGCCAGTGCTGAGTAACCCCATTTCCTGCTTGTTGTTGACCCCTTTGCTCCCATCAGCCACTGGCCAATTCCAGGCTTCTGGATCCAGCCCAGGCCAAAGGGGTCAGACGCTGGATGGGAGGCCAGCTCCCAGCCCAGAGAGGGAGCAGACAGCAACCCGCCCTGCCTGAGTCTCACCACCAGGGCCTGGCAGACAAGACACTACTCCGCTCCAGCTCTGCCCAAGCGGCTGGTCCTGCGAGCTTAATTGACATAGCTACATTATCAAGGGACTGGAATCATTATGTAAATATAATATCTCTGACTGATAGGGAAAATTGTTTGATGATGTGGGCATATTGTTATTGTTAATTCCATTATTGTTCTTTTAATAATGATAGTAGCGCTGCTATATCATTAAACATCAATATTTTTTTTATTGTTATAAAACAAGTAAATCAAATAAAAATATTATTGTATTAGTAGAAGCAACATTTGTTTTATGATTGTTTATTTTGTATAATTATTATTAGCACTTTCATTATTATTCTCAGGAATTGTATTATCGTTGTTGCTGTCAGTATTATCAACATTAGTATTAGCAGTATTTGTTTAAGTAATGTGCGTTGTGTAAATGTAGAAATATTCAGAATTTAATCATTTGAGTAAGTCATTCTTGTCTTCTTTCTTGTCTTAGTTACATCTTGTGTTCCTGTTTAATCTCTAAACCTGATATTATGCTATCTCATATGGCCCTTTGATGAACTCTGTGTGAAAATAAATGAATACATGAAGATTGACATTTGAGATTATTGAAAAAATCACATTGTGCCAAATTAGCTTTCTAATGTTTTGGATATCATATTGTACATCAACCTTTTAGCTGAGGGTATCGTTTACATATTGAAAATTTCACCATTATTATTTTTGTAGACCTACACTGTGAACCATTCCGTTTCCCTCATAGCGAGATTTGTAATTTGTGTACATGGCCTCCACTGTTGTTTTAGGCTCTGGTCCAAAGCCACTCTAAAAGGTATGTGGCTTCGCAGAAAGAATAAACAGCCATTCCATTTCACTCCCACGTCTCGGACAGTTGTCTCTACTCGTCTCAACTCTGCCAGCTCCCGAGTCCAAAGAAAAGCACACATAAAACACATACTTTGGGGAAATCAAAAACAGAAGGAACAGCTAAAAAGGTTACAATAAGAATACCAGAAACAAACCCTGGCTTTTTCAAGCAGCCCTGTAACTCTGCGAGAGCATGGTGGCTCTCTGGGAGAAAGAACAGGGAAGGCAGCAAGATCATGCTTTCCTTCTCCTGGGTTTTGGCTTGTCTGAAGGTGATTTGCCTCGACGTCCATCAATTAACTCAGAGAGCAACGTCTCATGTTTGGATCCCGCAGCCGAAAAAACAAGCTGCGTTCATGAGGTATGACTCAACTCGCAGACGCGGGCTCCTTGCGAGCACAGTGAAGCATCGGGAGGGAGAGCGAAGGCTGTACAAATCCACACTGACAGATTCACTGCTACCTGGCCCTTATTGGTCATGTCAATGTTTGCATTGTCTTACACCGACATGAAATGGCTTCTGGCAGACGTGTGAGGCCGAAAGACTCCTGAGCAAAATGTCACCTCCCCCCCTCCCCCTCCTCCCCACTTCCCCTCATCACAAGTAGGATGGGTGGCAGTGGAGGTCAACGGTGTTTCACCTGGTTAAGAGACACTTAGCGCAGTTGGCAGGGTTGTTTTGCGAGACAGTGAGCACAGCGCGCACAGCAGACTGGGTGATCTAGCCTTAGGAGCTTGGAGAGACACAGAGACTGATCTGCACGAAGACAGGAGCTCTCAGTACCTCACTGGTGTCTCGTCTAGGCAACGCCGCCCAGCCTTTCTCCTCTAATGTTCAACACAGCCATCCAGCCAGGGGGGAAACTAACAGCCCAGCTAACTTCCACTAAAGGTGTTCAACCTAACAAGAATAATGGAAACAATCTTATCTGAGAGGGAGGAAAAATAGAGAGTTAAAAGCTTTTAATATCCGCCCCGCAGATCCTGCTATTGTTCAGGAGATGCCTGTTCGCAGGCCAATTGAGACTTTTAGGAGTTCAAAAACACAAGGTATTTAACGCACACGCTCCCCCTCGTTTATTGTTCCTTTTGATGGAATTTTCTTCAAAGCCAACCTCTTACATCTGCACATCATCTGGCTCAGCCCCTCATTTTAGATCTCTCATTTGCGAGTACCTAACATCAAGCCTTTCATTTGCGTGCTGAGGTGCATTACCTTAGGAGAGACGTATCAGAGTTTATTAACGGCAAGAAAACAGGGGATCCTCAGACACGGTGAAATATTCCTCTCCCCAGGAGACTAAACAGAACAAGAAATAACATGAGTGGTAAGTATTAATGTATGCTCTTTGATGTCTGCTTCTGCAAGTCCTGTAGCACCATTAACATTTTAACTGAAACATCACGTTTGTCAGAATTAAATTGCGCATCTGAGATGGAAAGAACACGTATGTGTCTATCACAGAGTCAAGAAAGAGCAAAAGGCCCAATTAGAATTGTTTTTGAACTGGAGTAGCTGGAGTGTGTTCAAAGAGAAGCGAGACATAGAGAAAAAAGGTTGCATGAGACATTAGCTTAGCCCCCTCTAGTGTCCATTCAATGCTCCAGCTGGACTTCAGAATTATGTGTAACAAATACACTAAAACATGAATAAAATACAGTCCATTTAACACTGAACTTTAGTCTAACATTTCTCAAATCTATTTGATCACAGTATTAACACATTGTTAACCAACAGATGGCAACATATTTAACGTGGATGAATATGAAAATAGTAACATGATCTACTGTAGAAATAACCAAGGTAGGCATTCATTCGTCCTATTTTGCCTTTCACAATCACCTTAGTTTTACCTTTTAGCTAATGATCTGGCAGCGATCTTGTCTTCTAATTCAATCCTCTCCACACGAGTGAACTGTGATGGGCAGGGCTAGACAGGGTATGAGTAAGAATATACTCATGAAGAAGATACTACTAGATGCTACTGACCCGCCACTATGACTGAACAGTATATGTTACGTACAACAGTGATATGAAATGACAGTGCTTGTCAGGAAACCCTAACTTATCTAGCCTAGCCTGTTTCTATGTCAAGCTCTTGCACATTAACTACACTAAATGTCATAATTCAACTTGAATTCAGTCATGTTGTAGGGCGTTGTCCTGGAATAGAAACATGGTACTTGTTCCATGAGTAATATTTTGGCAATTAATCATTTGATTAATATGGTTTTAAACACACAAAGAAGACAGTGACAAATTCTATTAACACATTTGCGATCCTGAAAACGATAATTGGTCAATGAACATCTCATTTGTCAAAAAGGAGGAGGAAATATGGCATGGATTTAGCTCTCAATTCACTGTGTGAAATAAGGCGCTTGTAATAAAGAAAGTTTTTATAGGCACCTAAGTATGTTTCATTATCCTTTCATACATTCATTACGCTTTGAATTCTGGCACTATAAAGAGAGCATCACTGTTCACATAGTTCAGCACCAGAACATGGCCTTGGTTTAAACTCAGATTGGAGCAGAACAGTGGAATTACTGCATTTGAGTTCAGGACCAGCCCCCACGACATCTTGACAATGCTAGCAGGGAAACTGGGCCGGAGGGTCAAATCCAGTACGACAACTTGTTTTTCCCTTCGCAATTGTCACATTTGCCCTTCTGACGTCTGCAAACGTTTTTACTTGTAGCACAATGGCAATGACAAATATAATCTCTGTTTGATTGACCCACTTCTTTACCGTCTAGTGGAGCAGGCGAGGTTTTGAGCTGTGTGGTTTTAACGCACGATTCGAAAAGTCTCTTGGAATTCCGTCTTATTGGTTGATAGCAAGCCTACACATTTGATCACTTCATGTGAACCTGAAGAACACTGTAGAGGGAACATGCCCAGAAGACTACCGCAGCGTACGGCACTGAATGCATCGTGTGCTGCGTGGAGTGGAGACCAAGCTTGTGTAGAAGAGCCGTCCAGACTGTGCCCAAACGCAGGAATGAGCAAGGGGCTGCTATGAGCCAGAGGTCCCCTGGTACACAGCTAATGAGCTTTGCTACCGCTCCTAACATGTTTCCCATGCCTTCTCAGGAACACCACACATGCACCGCACACAATCACTCCACACGCGCATGATTACTACACACACACACACCACAGACATTCACCACACACATGCCTTTGCTCTCTTTGTGTCTCTTGTTGTTTCTGTTGGTTGTTGTGTGTCTCTCACACACACACACGCCTCGTTCTACAGCTTTGTCCTGATATTCACACACACACACAAACACACACACACACACACACACACACACACACACACACACACACACACTGTACGGGCTCAATGCATTTTAGACACATACACAACGTATCTGTATGCATGCATGCCCAACACAGGAAATCTCTATTGGCAGTGGGTTATTCACGAAAGGCTGGTAAATAAGATTTTCTACAATTACCAACACTTACACGGCAATGGCCAATAATGTCTTCCTGAGCAAGAAAACAAATTGAATTCGTTTTTATTCCAGTCAAAGAAATCACCTTCCTATAATTGCCTCAAGAAAAATGTGCAAACTGTATCATTTTTTGGCCATTTTGACTAATGATATTGTAATAAGATGTCTTGCAATAGACTTCAAATGGAAAATATAATTACATGCATTAGTTTGTCTGAGCATTTATAAGATCACAAATCCATCAGGTTTTCAGAGCTCATCTTGAAATCCATACATCACTGTCGGGGTTGGTTTGATGATGGAAAATGTGTTCATTTGTTAGCTTTAGTTTAAAAGATGTGCCTCAGATTCATTTAGCTTTTAATAGAGAGGAATAGTTATGACAGCACCATTACAAAATGCAAGGGCTTCAGACAATACACTTTGCCTTGAAAACTTCATCTAATTTTGCATTTAGATGATTACAGGCAATGAGAATATAAA
This sequence comes from Plecoglossus altivelis, assembly GCA_036571765.1. NCBI lineage: Eukaryota > Metazoa > Chordata > Actinopteri > Osmeriformes > Plecoglossidae > Plecoglossus > Plecoglossus altivelis. Next base: position 6,886,203 of record BROE01000010.1, on the reverse strand, counting down.
TGTGCTGAGCACCGTTGTGGGTAACAATGACATTGCTGTAGTCCACTACTGTTGATACTTTCAGACTTGTACATCAGTAGCATTAGGGAGTTGTGGTAGTCGTGGTCTAGTAGTGGTACTAGTAGCAGCAGTAGTAGAAGCAGTTCTGGTAGCACTGCACAGCTTTAATTATGTGTTACATTAGTAGGATATGAGCAGGAAAAGTATCTTTTGTCCAAAGTCACAATGCAATGTGGCTGTTTGCATCTACTCACACTAGCCCTGAACAAATCCCATGAGATCCTGTGAGGTCATTAAAGCACTACGCAGGGCAGCCCTGCCCTCTGTCTCCCCTGAAGTCCACTCCTGTAGTGTTGCCCACTTCCCCAGACACAACCACTGTCTGTCCTCTCTTCCTGCCTGTTGGATTATGCTACAATATGATGTGAGCAGTAAATACTGTTTCAGGCATACTGGCCACAGGTGCAAGACACAAAGGTCTCCTTAGTCCTGCAATACTTTATGTTTCAACAATAATGTGGGAGATACTGATTAGAAATCCTTTTACAAACAGCCACCAACCCCCTCCCATCGTTTCAATTGAATCACAGCAACTTTCTTCTGAAGTTAAATATGAGGCTTGACAAGCAAAAGTCATTTATAACACCGTATTTATGTTGGAATAACAAAGTTAGAGTTGTTGTAGGATAATCCAACTGAATGTTTAATACATGTAGTGAACTCCTGTGGCAGCTGAACATCAGATTCTGTCCATACATGGTCATTTCATCCTTGTTGGATGTAATTGATTATAAGAGAGTGACACAGGAAATACAATTAAAAGGAAGACATTTGCAGTAATTGCTCTTAAAAAGCCCATGAAAAACTGATGGTGTTGTGTAGTCTATGGCCACTGCTGGCCATTTCAGTTTTCAGTCATGGTGTCTCAACTCTTAATGGACATTAAACACTGAACAGAAGAAATATACAAGTACAATTGAGTTAGCAGGCACTTACTGGAGAATGCGCCCGATGCATTTGCGTAACAACACATAAATGTCACAGAAATTACATATCATTAGTAAAGGGTATGGATTCCACTCATTGCACTTACTGGAGTGATATCTTTTTAAAACATGGTTAGCATAGCATTTACAGATAATGTACAAGTTTCTCTTTCAAAGTGAAAACCTGGTTATTCAATAACATCCTAAACCTCCATTTTAGAGTCGTGGTGGTAACCTCTTGTTAGATATCCTCCATACAAGCACATATGACACCTCCTATCCATCCCCACCTCCTACCCCACAGCCAGGAGAAGATCTATGCAGACTGAACTTGGTAAGGAGAGACCAAAGGATAGTCTCTAGGTTAAAATCTCCCTCTACTGGTGATGAAGGGGAAGAAATCGAACACGCAGATGCTGTTTGAGTCAAAGTGTCTTGACTTGGCAATGTTTTACCACTGGTAATAGTCTCTAACCACATTGGGAAGAGACACTTCAAAAATGGTTAAATCCAAAACTAGACCTTCATTAAACCACTCGTCCTCACAAGTTGAGTTACTCTGTTCTTCTGTGTATCAGATTAGATGTGAGCTTAATCTAAGATTTAAACTGGACGGATGTTACACCCTGATATTAGGAAATAATCAAATAAAGGAATGTTCTCTGGAACTCGTCCCATTTATGAATGGGTTCATTATATAAGGTGAGTTAAAGACAGTCATCTGGAGGAAGACACAGAACTCCCCCCCACACACACACACACACACACACACAGAGACCAAGGCAGTGATATCAGTGCATTAAGTATTGGACATCTAGTTAAGAAGACACTCGCTTCTGCAGAATGGAGGTTGATACTGAATACCGTTTGGAAAACTGTTTCATTGCAAAACTTAATATCAGAGCGGGATTCAATCAAATTGAGAAAATCATCCACATCCAGTGATTATAGGATCAAATGCAGCCTAACCATAGAGAAGCAGAGCACATTCTCTACCTTTGAGATAGTAGACAGACATGAAGTGCTTCCTCCTTGTCAGCAGCAGGCTCCTTTTGGCAGCTTCTCCTGCATGATTCATGAAAGACCAGTAGAGGGCTAATTGTTGAAATTAATTTGCGTAAACGACTAAGCAAGAGATAACAGAATTACATCTGCACTTCTTTGGCACGGGTTCAACAGAGATGGGCCTAAACAGCCAGCTGCTTCAAGACAGAATCCTTGCCAGAAATTAAAAGCCACAAACATTAATTAATAGACTTTTTGTTACGTTAATTTGCACCAAAAGGTTCAAGAGTGAAAAAAAAGAATGCTGAAGAGGAGCCGGGATAATTGGAATAAATTTGTTTGATGCAGCAATTTTTAACAGATGAAAAATGGTTTAAAAGATAAATTTAAAAAAGAGTTTAAAAAACCAACAGGGGAGGAGAGGGGGTGAACAGGGTGGAGAAGTCAAGTTTTGACAACCCCATTAATCTCCATGATAATGTAGCTGTTACAATTAGAGGGATTAAGTCCCTGTGCTGCACTGTTATCCATCATGTAGCATGTTCGAGGCCATCTGTCATTGCTCAAGTCAAATTGTGAAGGCTGTCCTTGAGGGTACGCTTAGAAACAATAGCCAAGCTCTGGGAATTCCGGAATACGTAAAAAAGTAGAGTCAGGGAGCGTAGGAACATCAATCTCTGGCCTCCTCGTGGTCTTTCCAAATGGGGAGGGAGAGCCATACTTTGTGCTTGTCAATTTCCACCGTTATCTACACGCCAGGCGTTAATGAGCCATCTCTAACTCTCACTGGCTGCAGCAAATGATCTTAACCAGCTCTCCATCTCCACGCTCTCTAGTCACTGTGTCCACTATGACCAGTGTCCGCAAGAGACGTCCTGTCGTCCTGTCGTTGTTGCGCTGATCTGATCACAGCTGTTATTTGGCTCTTCTGTTTAGGAGTAGTAGTTCTACAGAATGCAGAATGCAAACACAATCTCTTCCTTTGAAGTTTTGACAGTGTATACTCAATATTAGCAATGCTACGGCGATGAGAGGAAGAGCGTTGCTGCCGTTAGCACAGGCTAGCAAGGAAAAGTTCCATTCCAAAGAACCATTCCTCCAGCAAGATTCAGTGGACATGTAATGACTGGCACACTGTTTCAGATGAACTTTCTGCTTCAGTAGACGACATCAATTCTACTCAAATACATCACAGTGCCTCCCTCTACCCCCCTTTCAACAATAATGTCATGTCCATGTAAACACAACGACCAGTGCAGCGCTTATCTCTATGTTTCCTGCTTTTTGCTATTATGTCAAGGGACATCATTACCATAAATTACAGTTGCAATATGAGGTGTCAGGGAGATAAAAGTGAGGCTTGGGCGCACATTAACTGTGGTAAACTTCCCCATCAGCCAGAGTTCATGATCGCCCATCCACACGTACTATTTTATGGCTGACTTGGCTGATGTATGAGGGGAAAGTGTTCAGCAATTTCTTCCCCCCCCCCCCCCCCTCCTCGAAAAGCGAATCAATGGGCGAACACGGGGAGCTGTCATTTATGTTTGCTTGTGCATGTGCCCCTTCCCATCGCCCAGGGATGGCTCACCTAGGTGTCGTATGTCTTGTGTGTTTATATTACCCAGAGGAGCCAGCGCTCGCGCCCGCACGCACACGCTGCTGCCTTCTGTTCCAGCGATTCAAAAGGAATGTCCAACGCTTAACCGCTTCGGCAGGGGCGTCGGAGCCACAACTGAAAAAAAGACACCTTGTGCCACCAGACCGTGGTGTAGACATGCTCTTGCTGTGTAACAACATATCCAGATGTATGTATATAGTCGCATTACTACAAACAAACACTGCTGTTATCCTGTTAACATAGCCACGCAACCCGCGTGAAACAATTTCATCCGCAGTTGAGCTTGTGTCGTGAGTGCCAAACATCCCTATTCATCTCCCTGGCCGCCTATATTTCGGTCTCAAGTATGTAATACCCCTTGATTGTCACTGTCAATTAGCAGTGGAGGCAACAGAAGTTCATCTATCAGTCTTAAAGGTTCCTCATACTCATTCTGACGATCAGGTCAAGTAGCTTAGGGGGCCATTAATTGCAATAATGAAGTCTTCAGTGAGCGATCATCAATGGCTTTGGAACGCTATTAATCCTTTTAGAAATCTATTTTTTCAATGTTTAGCTTTATCTCCCTGCTTGCAACATCTCATTTAGCAGTGCTTAATAAACACCATGGATCCCTGATCCTCTCTGCTCTCATGTGAGGGCCACTTGAAGGTTTATTTTCGCTGCTTCACTGGACAAATAGGAGATCTATCTGCGGAGGCCTGTGCACAATTTACTCTGTATAGAGTCCTCCATTCATTCTCATGCCAGCAAGCAGACAGCTTTAATAACTGAAATGACAAATAAACTGGAAATCATTCCAAGTCTTTTCACTTAACTGACAAGTTGAACACTTTTTGTAATGAGGCAATGAAGTCACCCCTCCAATCCCCCTGCTACCACACACATAACACACACACACACAACACACACACACTAACACATCTACTACCATAATAGGCTCATTTAAGAGCATCAGGTCTTGACGCGTTATCATTTATCTGCATTATTTCGCATCCTCTATCAAAGTACTTGCTGCGCACTACTGCACACATCAAATGTATTGGCCCTATAATGCATACACTACATTTTGAATGCAGATCTTAATATTGACCAAAAGATTATTTTGCGGAAGGCGTCTTTATTTTCTACCTAGAACTTTCAAGGGAATCAAGTCTGCTGGATGTCAGCTGATATTCTCCAACGCCATCCAGAGTTACAAAGGGGGGAGGCCTGACAAACTTGTGTTTTACAATAACTGCGCAGACGTAGAATCGAGAGAGAATTGTGATGAGATGGAAAGAAATGATCAAATGCAAGTCAAGTCCAGGTCATATATGACTGTACAACACAGCCTTCCATTTCAGAGAAAAGGATGGACTTAGTGTGCTTGGGTGGCACATGTGAAATCTTAATGCTTTCATCACACGCCTGAACTGAAATTGTTCATTTTACCTCTAATCGTGTCATTTATCAAAATACTGCTCAAGCACATTGATATGTGTGATTAGACTAACTAGATTTAAGCAAGGGCACAAGGGCTTTGCCATCATTTAGGCCAAACTTCAAGTGAATTCAAAAGAGTGCAACTTAATTTAGCTCAAATCTGGGTTTCTGTATTGCTATCATTAGTTTAACTCTTAAATTTTAATTTTGCTCTTCTCACCCAGCTCCCTAACTACCTTAATGACCTTGTAAATCCAGCATTCATCAACCGAAACGTGTGTAAAAAAAAAAAAAAAGTACAGAAATCTTTAACAGAAACCTACTGGTATCCAGAAACATTTAAGGGTCACTGAAGCAACATTCAGTAAAATAAATCCGATGCAGCTAAAAACACAATGGCCTAACTGAGTCCAATATTTACAGATTATTGTGAAAATGGTCTTCATGATGGGGAGATTAATCTTGTTGCTATAGAAATCTGTCAGTTTCAGCTGGGCATGATGGATGTGATGCCTCACTGTGGACAAATCGACCAGACCCCCCCACCCCACCCCCCACCCCCACCCCCCTGTGACAGCTCTATTGTGCAGAGATGATGTCACCTGTTGTCCATGTAGTGACCTTCTAATTTCCTAATTCAATTTCTGCCTCCTGCCCGCCAGGAGCCTCCGCTAGCACACTTGTATCATGAACTAGTATTAACAATTACATTCTGACTGTCTCAAACCTGCAATTCCCTCTAAATCTAACCAAGTAGTCCTTTATTAGGCTGCCCTGTTAAATCAATCTAAATCTAAGCATAATAACTCTCTAATCAGGTAGTAGGAAGAATAATAGGTTGTCACACATGAGGAAAAATAGGCAATCATGAAATGTTTTCTTTAATTAAGCTCAGTAAAGTAGAAGGGCAGGCCAGGAAGCGAGGACACATTCATCATAGCCAAGGTGGGAAATTACTTCAATTACTCAGGAAGGAGAGAGCGAACAGCATAATAGAACTCACAGAAGCAGAAGAGGGGACACTCTGAAGCATAGGAAGTCCCAGCGACACAGCAGGACTGAGGGCACTGAACTGAGGGAGGCTACCCACAAAAGGTATTACACTTAGTCACTCGAATTCCCTGCACTGCCGATCCCAGCAGAGATCTCCTGTACCGCTGGTCTGTCTGCTCTCACACACCTGGCCCACAAAGAGATGGTGAAGCCTCTCTCATTCCTGCCCTTTTGGCTGGCTCGCTACTCCTGTCTCCAGCGAATCAGACTCCCAAAATGCACCCGTGAGTGAGCAAGAGAGAGTCTGGCTCCCTTTCCTGGTAAGATGACAAGATAAATGACCTCTTACAGTAACTGGATTTATTGATTAGATGAGAGAGACGCTGGCTGAGGAACCAGAGGCTTCAGTGACAGAGCTCCTGCCAGCTAAGCTGCTCAGGAGATAAATATAGAGATTATGAGTTTTGATAACTGCAATTGAATGCCAGACGGGCTGCTTCATAGTGTACAAATAGTTCAGTCTTAGTCATTACAAGCAGGCAGAAGGACAGCAGATGGATAATAAACAGTACACAAAAGAAACACCTAAGAGAAACAGCCCCCGATAGCACGAGATGGAATGATGCACTTGTCTGTGCTGCAAGAAAGATGGAAGGAGGAAACATGCACAGATCTGCTCTGAACTAAAGGATCGATAGTTATTGCCTGGGCACAACAAGCAGCTGTGCCAGATATCCTCCGTGAGTGACCGACGCTAGAGCGACAAACCATTAAGAACAGACGACCCAAGGCAAAGACATAAATAAACACTGCATTTGGTATTGACGTCTGGCTTTCATCTTCAAGATTGAAAATGCAATCATCAAACAGACCTATAAGAGGAAGCCCGACCTTACCTAGACGTGCAAGATATGGCTTGTGTGGAGATAGGAAATACTGAGCCTCCTAAGGCCCTCACACCTCAAGCTCCAGCCCGGGCCAGGGGACCTCAGGACTGGGCTGGGGCCCCGAGGAGCGAGGACTAGTGCTGGAGCTCTGTGGACTAACGAGGACACCTACAGTCCACTCCCCAGCAGTCTCGCCAAGCACCCTCTGCACTCCTCATTAATGTCGAATCAGTAGAACAATTTCACTTCATTACCAGGTAGTGATTGCCCCGGAGCGGGCGGGGCTAGTGTGATTTACAGGTTTGCAGGCATGGGGGCCGTCTGAGCACCCCTCTCACTCGCTCGGTCGCTCATGAAGAACCAGCCCACCAATCACCTGTCTGTCAGCCCCCCATCCACCTTGTCGTAGGTGCTCCTTTTCTTTGTCTATTCATGTGTTCATGTGCCCTGTGAAAATTAAATACGCACTTTCTCAGTTCTCTCTCTCTCTCTGTCTGTCTGGAGCGCTTGCAGCGCTTGACTGACCTGGGAGCTCTATCATAATGCCAGCCAAACGGCAATAAATCATTTCAGCTTTCATCTATTGTTATTGATGAATGGGCAATTATTTGTCATCTAATATGCTGAAAATGATGACCTAAGAGATGGATCCACTTTTTTGCCGCAACAAAGGACAGCATTGATGGATTGTATCCTTAAACTGTTATTACACTTTTAATGCGGTGCTCAGATATGACAGGCTGGGTTGTCTCTACCATCTCTGCTTTTTTTTTTTTGGCGAGTATCATTTCCATTGTAGAACAACGAGTAGCAAGACTCATATTTCATGTAGGGTTTTCCTTTTTTCCAGGCTCCGGCGAGAGGTTTGAAAATGAACACGTTTGCACTCTATACCTGACGGTTGCTGCTCTGTTGTGGAGTAGATGGCTTGTGTGCTGAGGCATGGCTGAAGGCTGTCATATCACACGTCTTCCCTTGCCCATGAACACTGAATGAAAGAGGAGGAAGATAGAGAGATTGACATTCAGAAAGATACACTTGACCGATCATTTTCATTTTCACTCCATAAATCACGGGCTCTGTCTTGAAATCGTATTTCAGACACTGGGAAATAAATGTTGGTTCAATTTGTACTGAGTAAGATGTTGAAATGATTTCAATCATTAGGTGACTGATGAACTAAAGGCAGATAATATACTGGTAGTCCACAGCCCAGTTTCCATCATCAGAAACATGAATAAAGGTCACTACAATATCCACACATGGTCTGCAGAGAGGTAGGGAAAATACTGGTCTGGTATGTGGTCATGTTTAAATGCACAATTATCCATGATTGTATTCCCATTAAAACACTCTGATATATTATTTTCCACTTAGGGGAATTGTAAACAATTGTGAATTCCTAGAAGTACTTAAATGTGTTCCATTTGATGGATAATATTCAATTGTGACTATTTTCTTGATATTCATTTAAGTGTCTGCATTCTAGCATAGGAGACAGAGTCTACTCTAAAAAAGCATAAATTACATACATTTCACCCAGGTAGGTAGAAATCAATTCATCAAATCAATTTAAAACAACATATTTTATATTCAATTAACGTGCTCCATATTTCCATACCTCTGAAATAGCAAGATTCACTGTGAAGAATCAGCCCACAAAACGCATACGTCTTAGATATGCTTAAGAAATCAATTAAGACAATGAAGTTAAAGGAAACAGACGCATTTCCTGGATAAATCGTATTGGCAGCTTTAGGTCTTCAAATTGTTTATTTTCAGTCCTGTGTTTTGGGGGGAGAAAATACAGCAGATCTGGCATACATTTGCCTTGACAGGCCAGCACATTCACACGTGGAAAGTGGAACTGTTTGATATGTGCATGCAATAGAAACCTGATTACCCAGATGCAAATTTAACATTTATATGCATGGTGCGATTTTACATGCACATTTGATGTTTTAACGAATAATGAAGCTTGATTCTGAGCTCTAGAGGGGAAATTAGCTAAATAATTAATAGAGCACTCCAGAGAGCACAGAGTCAAAGGACTCGGCTCACACACACAGTCCTGGAATAAAAGACTTATCTTTCAAATATTACTTGGTACCAGATAATCATTGACAGCACAGTAGAATCAGAAACTAGCGCTGCATGCTCAATGCTACATCTGTGGTCCTCTGAGTCTGTGGAAACCTTTCCCAGTACCCTGGGTGCCAGGGGCAGCAATGGAAGTACACATTCAACAGATCACTTCCTCTACTACATATATGCTTAGAGGTTCTTAGAAACTTGTAATGTGTCCTGGTAGATGACTACTGCCTGGGTGTAGAGTGTCAGGAATATGTAAGATACTTCTAGATATGGGGTATGTTTCCGTAATGTAGGATCATCACCAGAAGGCTGTCGAAGAACGTCTGCCAAACCCTATCATTGTCCACAAAACGGACTTTGGACATTCACTATACAGGTGGCCGTTCTCTTGGGGGAAGCTCTAGAGAGACTGGGACGAACAAGGCCTACATGCTGTGCTCTTACCGAGGTAGTGGGGTCTTTGGGGTGCCCTACTGCAGATCCCATGCGAAAACCATGACTGTGGGAAGCATAGTCGGTAAGGAATGTTGTAAACATTATTTTCAGCTACATTTTTGCCTTGGGAGATTCCCTTTGGATTGCCTTTTTTGACGTGTAGCTGCGTTAAAAGAGGGGGAAACAATTACAGAACGTAGCTCCGTCTCTTGCTTGAAAATAGGCTCCAAGGTAGGCCTACCATGTATGGTCTTTGTAATCCCGTACTTTTCCCTTTGTTGCCCACACATACAGTAAAAAGGCGAATGAATAGAAATAAATCGTTCCTCCGATTTCCTGATTAGCCTGGTCTACCAATGTGGGTATAACATTTTTCCTAATACATTAAAATGCTCAATGTTGGTTTATAACCTGTTCCATTACCACTAGGTGTCAGCATTTTGTGTCAAACAACTCAATTGAGTGCTACAACGATACTGCATATAAACAAACCTAAAAGCCTCAGGGAAGACAAGCAACAAGAGAATACAAGAGAAAAACAACTGCTGATGATTCCTCCGGAGAGGATACGGAAACGTGCAGACCATAGACCAAATACAATTATGCGTTGAGAATAGTCAAATTGTGGAATTGAATAGATGGTGAAACAGACACGGTTCTGAATGAGTAGCCTTAAGTATGCAGAGATCTGTTTTGGTGTTTGGGCGTCGTCAGCGATGTGGTTGGGATGTATCGTGATAACAGTACAAGGTGATCAGGTAAAAAATCAACTTTAGACGAGAAAGCATACATTTGTGAAATAATCCATATAATAAAAAATTTGAAGTAGATTTTCCATGAGTGTTACTTAAAAATGGCCACTAGAGGGAAGGATTCTACAATAAATATTACCCTAGAACCAGCTTAAAGGTTTCAACATTTTGTTAGATTTTACCATCACTAGATACTGAACAGAACTGTTCAGTGAAAAATAAACTGTCAAAAGAGGCTTATCTATGGAGCAATCTGCAGTGCCAGTGGAGAGTAGATTGCTTCATTTGTGATAAATCATCAACTGTAGCATGAGCTCTGACCTTGGCCTTGTGCGGTCACTTTAATCCCTTTAATATGTCACATCCAAAGATACAACACTCCAGACTCCACTCCAACACACTCCACCCTTCTGCCTCTGGTGCACAAAGTCTGACCTTCCTGTCCAATCATAACATGTCACACAACCATGGGGGAACAGTGTGCTTCAGCTAATCTCACAGTTATCAATCCTTGAGATGAGTGCTATTATCATTAGGAGCATATGTGTTCCCTGGGGTTGATAATGAATGGGAGTGATTAGGTGGGGTGATGGTCTGTTGAGAAGGAAGCACTGGGGCAGACTCAACCTGGCAGACAGACACATGATAGGGGGGTGGACCACCTCACTGTGCCTCCATCTCCCTGTTAGGGTAGTGTGGACTTCAGTAATATCACTCAGCAGCAGGAGGGTCATCATACGAGTGAAGAATTTATGAAGTGTTAACTGAGCAGGAATCAAAAGACTCCATTGGCTGTCCCCAGCTAGCGCGAACCAAGAGGTCAGGGTAATCCGTCCAGAGACACAGCGGTTGTAGCGGGAGAAGGGAGTGGAGAAGGGCAGTGTGGGAGCATAAAGGAGGAGGGGACAGAGACCACTGTAGGAGAGGGCTGGGCCAAAGATGGAACGGAGAGAGATGGGCAGGAGGGGATGAGGGGGGCCTGTCATTCACTTTGGCACAGCAAAGGCTGAGCCCTCTGCCCAGCCTCGACCAGACACGCTGTAGCCACTGATGAAATGCAGCTGAATCGTCTGTTTAGAGCGCCCAGCCCAAGGGCGATGAGCTCATACTGCCTGCATGCCTCCCTTGAGTGGGTGGAGCCTATTGCATTATTCATCAGGTGCATGACATCACCCCTAGCCAATCAGCTGCTCTCGTCACAATCACTACAGCAGCCCTCACAGTGTTCACCCTCCTCTGTGTGTCAAAAAAGCCAGGGCCACATGATAGACTGTTATTGAAGCAAGCTGGCAATCTAGACTCTGCAGACTGTAATCTTCTGAAAGGAACAGTCCAGTGTATAGATTCACATACATTAGCACCACTTGCTTCATCAACTTGATACATGAACAAGCCATCTTTTCTTCTACTAATTATAGCTTCACATGACCATAAAGAGGCCTTTGAGTATAGAAATACCACAGAGCGTCTAGGGTAATACATAGCCTGTTATGAACACTGCTGTGCCTCTGGGCGGTTGCTCAGTGCTGCAGCTGAAAACAGCTCACCTTAGATGAACCCAGCTCTCAGTGTGATTCATGGGGACCAAAGCCAGTGCCTGTATGGAAACCATAGCTCTAGCAGGAAGATGGGGCCAGAGATAGACCCAAAAGCTCCAAACCCACCACTGACCAAACCCAGTGTCTCTCCTAGATGGGAGAGCCCAGGCCGAGCCAGGCCAGGCCAGGCAGGCTCCATTCAGACAGAACTGGGACAAAGTGAGAAGCTCATTATGCTGGACAGGCAAGCTGATTAGGTACCAGCAGCTGTGCCTCGGCCTGCCCCTGAACTCCCTCCTCACCAGAGAGATATACCTGCAGCTCCGGCCTGATCTACACCTGGGCTATTACACGCACCATGTACACACTTTCTGTTTACTGAGAGGGCATGATGCAGAATTATTATCGCCAATCAAAGTGAAGTGCCGCCTCTGAAGTTTGCCTTTTGTTCTTGTTCACTGTGTGTTGTCGAGAGGTATTCAACGCATGAAGAATGCTATTTTAAGCTTCCATCGAGAAGGGAGCAGGGGTGTTTATTTGGGTGGGGGAGGGGGGGGGGATGGAGCGGTGTTTGCACAGCGCAGCAACGGCATGTTTAATCTTTCATCATTGGGCTGCTGGAGAGGGACTTCATCAATCAACCTGGCTGCAGTATCTGGTTCCTAGAGTGACAGCCCTCAAGGTCTCCCAGCCTCCCCAGGGGATCATGGGGTCACCTGGGCCTCTTTCTCCTAAAACAACATTTTGGAGAGGGGAGGGGGGAAAGCGCGGTTGTGCGGGTTATCAATCCCTCCAGCTGAGTATCTTTGCCACCACTGTCATTGAAAACAGGTCCTCATATTGTACACACACAGCAACAGGGTTGTTCTTGCTTGAGGATAAGTATGTGCTGTGCGTTATACAGTATGCAGAACAAGCCCAGAACTCCCTTGAAATATGGCTGTGTGGGATGAATGCAGAACAGAATAAATTCATTTAAATATACAGTGATAGAGGAGAAGCACTGACCCTCTTCACCTCCCCTCCCCTGGTGCCTCTGCCAAGAAAAGGAGGAGAGCTGCCAGTCTGTTTAGTACTCTCTGCTGCAATACATTGGTGCCAATTGTGACCGATTGAAAAGCTCTAAAAAACATAATACTAAATGGCAAACAACTTGGTCAGGTGGAACATGTCTTATCTATCTGTCATAGGGGTTGGATGATGTATTGAACCCAATAACTGTATTAACCTTTCAAAAACAAATTTAATCCATAAATGTAAACCTTGCAAAAGCGCAACAAAAGCTAGGTCATCAAGTTAATGTGCATGGCCACTGTGGGTGAAGTGCTTACATAATCAAATCTTCTAAGATCGTAAAACTGTCTTCAGTGGCTCACCAGTGGCATGTACTCAGATGACCAAATGGGCCTTATTTCATAGTCCTGTCAAGGTTAGAAGTAGCAACCAGCAGTGTCATATACAACAGCCATGTGTTGTCATTATTACCGGCTTGCGTTTCAGGGCTCCTCAAACCCAAGGTTGTGTGAGGTCACTCTCACAACCCTAACCCTGCATCGTTGACTGTACCCCCTTGGATGGTCGGAATTCCTTGCCCTTTAAGAAAGTACATTGTGTACACGAGGGTCTGAAAATAGACCTGAGTCCTGCATAATGTGCCCACCAGGAGGTACTGGACAGACACATTAATTGCAAAAACAAATGTGCTTCATCACCAAGGCCATTGGTTTTCATAAACAGCGGGCCGGATGCTAGGCCAGTGTTATCGGGGTGCTCTGAATGAAGCAGTGTTGACAAACTGATACTAACAGTGGGGGCCTGGGGAGTGGGATGGGGGGTTGGGGCTGGGGTGGAGGGGGAGGGTGTTAGACACTGACAGGGCACACGGCCGGGAGAGAGAGGGCCATGAGGTGATGTAAGCTGGCGGGGGGCCAGCAGAGCGGGCGTGTGATGATGCGTGGCGCCTGTCAGACTTTTGGCAGAAGTGGTTGTGAGGGTGGGTGGTGGGGGGGGGGAAAGTGGGAGGAGGGGGCTCAGGGTGTAGACTGTTGAAAATAGCTGCCCTGCCCCCGAACCCCCCCAAACACAGCCCATCCCCAGCCCCGCAAACACTTGGCCTCTCCCACCCAGTTGAAGTACATATATCTCTTGGGCCGGTCATCAGCATCTCTGATCCTGATGGTAATCTCTCTGGCTTGGGACAGGAATGCTGGGGCTATTTCTGTGTCCAATAACAACATGCATTATGGGCCGCTGAGGGACACGGAGAGCCAGAACATCCCGGCTCCCAACAACCCCTTGACCTGCTGCGGTGACACGGTCTCCGGTTCCCCTCCGCAGAGGGCAGCAGCACTCGCTGCAACACATGAAGTGCAGTCGGGTCTGAGAGGGTGGGGAAGTGGGGGGGAGGAGGGGTGTGTGTGTACATGCTCTCCTACTGGTCAGAAGGCATTATCGTTGTTTTATTCGAGGGAGTCGCATTGTTTTCACCGCGGGTGACGCAGGGGAGCCGCACTCTGACGAGGTCCCATGAGATGCTCTGTGACAGTGTTGGAGAAACTCCGGCTAGAACACAAAAACACTTGTCAGGGCTGCTGAATTTTCAGCGAGGCCACTCAGCAAGGGCACCTCAATGATGAAACAGAAATTGTGTGCTGGAACCAGTTGAGTACAGTCTTCTATTATTGGAAAAGTGAACTCTAGTTTGTTGTTTCAGCTCTCCAAATTGATATTTTTGATAACATATCTGAGATTGCAACACTGAAAAGTTAATAACATACCCAAACAAATCCCAGCACCTGGAATGAGACCATGTGGGACATTATAAACAGTCAATTTGGGAAACTACCATTGGCAAATCAATTGATTCGGCAAGTTAAAATGTATTCTCATATGTAGTGCCAGAAGATTAAAGCAAATTGTGGAGGGACACGTAATCTGTCTCTTCTGCTTCACCCACCGGTCCTGTGTAAATACTAAAGTGCTTTATCACCATATTTGAAGCCTTGGTAAGTCAGCTTGGGACCGTGGGTCTCCACGGCCTGGTTGTGTCGTTCGTCGTCCGCAGCGGCACCCTTGTAGACCCCCACCAATTCCAGCGTTCTGAGGGAAACGCTTTCTGTTGCACAAAGTCATTAGCATGTGATCACACAGTCCTCAAGTGGCGGCATTGTAGTCGGAACAGATGATAAACAGAACATTGTGGGGGGTATTATTTCTTCACTAATTGCAAGACAATCGCAAGCTGGTTTACAATGACTCCGGGCCAGTCACAACCATGACTTTTTATTTCACCTGATTTAGACCATCTGATGAAAATCTCTGTATACATGACTGTATAGTGTATGCATAACCTTTTGTATAACAGTATGGCTTACGTTAGAGTTTTGTTGTACACTCTCTTCTTCTAGTTAGGGTTATTCTGCTTAATCTGTTGTCAAACCGTTCCAATTACAATCAATTTAATAATTAAGGAATAAATTAAAGGATAATTCAATTTGCTAATGTTCCCTTACACAGGCAACATGTATTTTTCCTCTCTGCAATATAAGAATGTAAAATGTCTATCAATCAATTGAAGCAGTTTCAAGTTTCAGGATTGCGGAAGTAAATATGTGTTCTTCTTACTGATATCCCTATTAGAGCGATGCAGGTTGAGTTTTCAGTGGCAGGAAACAATAACACTGGATACTTTCATTCTTTCCCTAGATGAATTCCCTCTGAGGAACAGTGTGTTGTCACAGCAGCATCCAGCTTGTTCAGCGACACAAACGCAAGGGCCAGACCATCGCTTTACATGCGTCACATGCTCCAGTTAGTAACTACAATACTGTATTAAGATGACTACATCTGTCCCAGTGATGAAGGACGTCTTCATTCTTTGCAGGGATGAGGAGTGGTGTTAATGTCAATACCTGCACTCAGCTTGTTTGATCAACGGCTGCATCTGCGCCTTTTTGGCAGATGAGCCATGAAAGCCTGAGCTGGAGGAGAAGCTGCCGGAGGTTTATCTGGCACAGGGGTGTTGAGGCTGCTGTTATTGATCTTAACCACCAGCCAACAGAACAACTGCAAATGGGCTTGATTGAATGCACAGCTTTCCCAGAATGATTATTTTGCTCTCAAAATGTCGAACCTTTTCATCAGTTACCTGATATGTTTTCTATTGAGACTGTTCTTCTTGTCCATTGCTGAACTGTTGCTATTATTTATCCGAGAGCTCTTAAATAGAGAAGAATTACCCATTTTGGCATATCAGTTCAGACTAGCCACCTTACTTTTCGAGGTAAGTAATGACAACTACAATGTAGGGTACAGGGGTCTGTGCAGGGCACAGGCTACAGAGAGGAACATTCAGATATGGGCAGAAGAACATTGTGACCCACATACTGTCTACCAGTCAGGAAATATATTACTCTTCTACTGTACAGACCACTCTTATTCCCCTCCTCCCCTCCCTCCACCTGCCAAGAGTCAGGAATATTAATAAAGTTGCACACACGCTGGCCATGATGCAACAGTGCCAAGGAACCATTTTCTTCCTCACCACAATTTACACTGTCACTGGGTGCAGATTTATATCTGTCAACCAATGTTGTATCAAATAAGGAAATACTGAAATAATTTGGGAGGGAAAAAAACCTGTAAGGATACATTTTTCAACAGCAAGTATCGGGACCGCAGTTTGTATTACCTGTTGTGCACAGATATAATCAGGTTTTTCAACCCAAAGCTTAAATATGGAGCACGTGGCTTTAATGGTGGGTTAGGGTTGTGCCAGCAGAGGGGGCAAGAAAAGGCAGAGAACACAACATAATTATGTACTTCAATCACACGTTTGACAGTCAGATTCAGCTGACTCGACAGTCGGCAAGCTTACAGAATTGTCTCCGCTAAGAAACTGGACACACCACACACACAGAGACGTCCACCAACATACACACACATGAAAACCTGGGATGACAGATCTCTGGTGCTGTGGAAACAGTAGATAAGCGTCTTCTCCTCTGTGGCTCAGTTGAAATCGATAACGCAGTAGAAAAAACAGAAGAGCAGAGAGGAAGGTCAGCGTTCAAGGATTTGACCTTCAAGACCGCGCTCAACGTAGCCCAGATTGTTAGACCAATTCCCTGCACATATGGTTTTGTGAATTGAGGGCTGTTATGGCTACCGTTGGCGGGGAGGGATCTGTGAAGGGAGGAGTGTTAGTGTAAGTAGATCCGCTGTTAATGAAGGACAAAGTCGAACTAATACATTGTCATACAGTTATCTCAATCATTGACCCAGAGGAAAATTAGTCTATCACCACTGTATGTCAAAACATACTCCTGAGGATCCGTTTGCGACACTGGGTGAATCGCTCCACAGAATTTGATTTGAGCATCTGAGTCCCAATGAAAGTCAAGGCAGCTTTGTGAAGAAAGAGAAAGGACACAGTTCAGGGTTCAGGACAGCGAATACTGCCAGGTATTACTCAGCTACCTGCGTGCCTGGCAGAGTAGGGCTTCTTCTGCCCTACACTTGGCTGTCACTAGATATTGATACAGGCATGATGCAGATAATGAGATTAGACCACAGCCTGAGGCCTTCTCTCTTGGGTTGGCAGGCTCCCACATGCAGAGGGTTAATACACTGCCAACAAGACCAAGTGCCAAGGACTTTGCAGTGCAAACAGATTACACTCTTATCTTGCCTGGTGAGGGCCAGGAAAATCTAACTTTAGCCAAGTAGTGGTTTTTGACAAATTAACAAGTATGGAAAATTAAGTAAGGCAGTTAATTGCACGGTGAAGGGCTGAAGATTAGGACTAGCACACTGGTCGATGACTTCATGCGCATAGTGGATAAAGGCTACAGAGGACCAGACCGGCAATCTTTGAATAAAATAAAAAAAAAGTGTCCATGGAAAAGTCTTAAAGTAAATTTCAATTCAAATCATAGCATTTTCCAAATGTTTTGAGTTAAAACACACTTTACTGAAGTGCTGAAGTTGAAGTGGCCCTTGTACCTTCCCACACACAGCCTTGAGGGGCACAGTAATACTGCTTGGTTCTGCAGAGGAACAGTTCAGTGTTAAATGTAACATCGACAGCCTTCAGATGAAATACTCTAATATTCTAAAGCCGAGTTTAAAACACCTGTGAAACTGGAAGACAGCTTGATATATATACAAATATATACACATGCAGTATATTGTGTGTGTGTGTGTGTATTATATGCCTGCACATAGTCCTGAAAGTAGATGGTTTGATAATCTTCAGTATCTAGATTGGTAGAAAGAGCAATTTGTGTGAAATAATAGGAATATTTGTGAATGAATATGTCTTTCTGGGCAGGGCTATTTACATTGCTGGTTCCCACGCTGCACTCTACTCCTGCCCCATGCTGTGCAGGATGGCACTCTCATTGTAATTAAGTCTGGAATGATGGCGTTCGGTTACTCTTTCCCTGAGTGAGTCTCCTCATCTCCCGCTTTATTAATGAGAAGTACTGTAGCCACGTTAGTTCTAATAATATTGCCAAATCGATGTACAAGCAGTAGATCTGCTTGTAGGAGAGCAAACGCAGGACCTTGGGGAGGATGAACTAGCTTGGTTTTCTTATAGAGGTAGATCAGCTTTTACTGGTCGTCAACAACTCCACAGAGCCAAGCAAGCGAACCGCAAAATCATTCAAGAGGTGGAAACACTGCTAGGATCCAACTTTTATTACACTGCATGATGAATCAAGTTCGCCCCCCTTTAGGGTCTACAAGAGAAAGCAGATTGACCTTCTTTACCATGCTGAAGAGATGTCCTCGCCTCCGGCGAGTTGCCACAGATTTTTCCTTTTGCTTTGTGGATTTTGCGCATTACATAAGGTTTCCCTCAGGGACTGCGTTCAAGGCTGATAATGTTGGAAGGGAATACATTATTTTTCATGACACCAAATGCTCCCTGTAAATGATTCCTTTGGGTCTGTTGATGTTTAGATGCCTGCCCCATGAAACATGATACTGGAGGTCTGGGGTTACCCTAAAAAGTGTCCAGACAGAAGTGAGGACTTGCACGCTCATTGGATCCTGTCTAAATCTCCATCCCCATCTGTACTGTAACCCAGGAGCCTGTGTGTGTTTGTGTACGAGAGAGTGTATATGTGTGAGAGCGAGTGTATATGATTCTCATTTACATCTACAGCACGTCTCCATACGTGTGATACGTCTTCTATTCTGGGAAGGGTTTCACTGCAGGCTGCATATACTTCCACATTTAACACCTTCTTCCTATTTCAGGAGCTGGGGAACAGCTTCCTGGCAACCACATTTGCTTAATTACAGAATAGAGCCCAGTGTCTGGGAGCCGGGGGCCAGCCCATAGCCCCTCTGCTCCTACTCAGTAGACTCTGTTTAAGATTTTTTTTTGCCATCCCTCTGCTGCAAGTGCAAGTACCTCTCCTGTTGGCTACGCTCTCCATTCTATCCATGCAGCGAGCAAGCACATCATTTGTAACATGCTGAAATACAGCCAGCCACGCAGCCACGCTCTCTATTTGATTACCACGGTGACAAATGGGGGGTCACATCTGTAAATGAATACCTCTTAGCGTCATCAGACGATGGACACACCATCAGAGTGAAAGAGCTAAGCCCACTCTGGAAAACATATACTGTTAAGTGCTGAGAGAAGGTAGGCAATCTTCAGGATGTCTGGGGTAGTCATTTCCTGAACACATTAGCTGTCTGAAGGAGCCCCTCTCCACGCTGCCCCCGGAGGCTTCCTCATTGACTTAGCAGCCGTGTACATCGCTCCGCCATGCCTGGCTGGAACACACACCCCAGTACATCACTGTCAGACAGCCGCCCTTCAGGAGCCGCTGTGACAAACAGCTTGAGAGTGCTGCGCCGCTATGCAAACGGGCTACACACACACACACAAATACACTAAAACACAGGTCTAACAAAGGCATTTGTTTCAATTACTGTATGTTGTTCGTAAGCACCAGGCTGGAGCACATGAATGCAGGAAAAGGCACGAGACAATTACCCTGAAAAGAGCCCTTTGGAGCGCCGTGACCAGTCATCTGTCACTAGGTGCTTCTCTGTTACCTCCCGCTTTAACTGGGATTGATTACAGCAGCGTGCGTTATTGCTGGCATTACTTTAATGAGCATCCACTGTGCTCAGGGAAAAAAGAACAATAAAGTATAATAAATGAGACACTTTAAAAAGGTAAGCGGGAGATAGTGGAGTGACTCAACCAGACCCTACAATGCGTCACATGCCACACATTGAGGCGTGAGGTCGTGCCTCGCAGACGCTCCAGTGGAAGATTTCCCAGGGAAGCAGCCAGGTAGAAGGTGTGTGGTTCTCATCACTCTCACCTCTTCTGCCGTGCCTCTTATTGATTGTTGTGCCAACACAAATCTCAGCAGGCCGGTTGCTGCTGCTCTGCTTAGATATCTGCCATGCCCCCTATGGAGAAGTCTGCCTTGGGTAAACATCGATCCACACGCAGAGGTGCTTGGCTTGTGTTGGCCGTGCTCCAGACAGATCCTGAAGGGAGCGTCATGCACATGGATTGTGGGTACTACGTGACCCGTAGGTGTGGTAATACGAGATGCTATTTGGTCATACGTAAGATTAGAAAACGGGACAGACACCGCTTAAGATATTGTTAGAAACAGTTGTTGGCACTGTTACTGATATCTTTGCAACCCTTAGCAGATCTGGGCAATATGCACAGTCGTCGACAAGAAACCTAAAGAGCCTGTTTATGAGCTGGTCATGCCAAAGGGCCTGAGAGGGCAACTCTTGAAGAACAAGCTGGCACATTATTCACGACAAACTAACGGCTGCTCCTTCAGCATGTTTATATACCGCACACTGAAGCATGATCTACTAAACCCCATTTTGGTAGGTATACAAAGGGGTTAGACATCATTGAGTATCCCCGCAGTAACAATGATCTGCTCTCAAGAAATGCCCTGGGATTTTCCTTCTCGCGCGTGTGTGAATGGAGTTCATTACATCATACCAGGAAGTTGGACACCCTTGGAGAGCTCCATTTGGTGTTTTGAAAACGCCAGCTGTTGAGCTCCATCCACGTATTGAACATCTGTACTGGACATGCCTGGCCAAGCACTGGCTCCAGAGCATCTGGTGGGCAGATCTCATTTCACAGGGTTACAGTGAAGATCATATCATTTCACACTATAGGAGTCAGACCATTTTTTCTTTTCTTATTTAACTTTTTAAGACATTTTTTCCTCTGCGAGAGCCATTTTTTTGTCTTGTATGAATGATCAAAACGCATTCGTCTTGAATAAGGTCAATGGCTTCACGTGACAAGACAAGGGGTCAATTCAAAAGGTGTTGCTGTTTTGTGTCTCTGTCTGCAAGGTGTTCCCCACACAGTCCTCCGGTGAAGGTTAATTCACATACAGACCTGATGCACCTGAGAAAAGTCACTCGCTGTGCTAAAGAGTGAAGCCATCAGACGCCTCACATAGTGATTCCTGGTGGTCTGCAGTCGGCAGTGTCCAATTTCAAAGGCTATGCAGCAGGGAAGATTTGTGGTTGCCTTAAAACGCCTGGGCAGCCCGCCTCCTCTTTCCCCACTGACAAGCAGCCCAGTCCCCTGTCCCTCTACCAATTACTGCACAAGGGCCTGAGCAATTCAAAAGAGATGAATTAGAATGCTCCCGGTTAAGCCTGACACACATATTCCTCCACAGAGAGGTATAACAGCGATGCATCAGAACAGAGCCCACCCAACAAGTGAATTAATATTTCATCAGGCAATCTCTGAATACAAACACTCAATTGACTTCACTTTCCCTTTGAGATATTTAATGAGATCAGCCTGTTGCTTTGTTCTTGGGTCTTCATTCTCATGGAATTTCTAGAAAGTTTCCTGGGTCACCCATTCCTATAGCGGACACAAAGCCTGTTGGAACATACAGTACATATAGCAGCCAAACAGAAATGAAGAACAGATTTGGCATGACCAAAAGCATTAACATGGGCATATGGAACATTAACACAAGGGGCCTGAATTCATATACTGTGAAAAGTGGGTCACATCCCTCTGACTGAGGACACGCTGTTCTTGAGCACTGCAGACAGCGACTTCGCCGTTGCATTATACAACTGATTTGATTACATCAGTTTAGCCTCCGATGGGAATCAGTGATGTATGCATCCAGAGCAGAGGAGAGAGTTTGAGAGACCTGCATAGAGAGAGAGCACGCGAAACAGAGAGAGAGAGAGAGAGAGAAACAGAGAGACCTGCATATTTCATGGTTCACACATGAACATGCAACGCTTGCAGTAGTGCAGAGACGCAATGTGCCTCATCCTTCCACTAGGTTTTCGCGAGATCACTGGGCGATAGCAAGACATGTTATGACACTAAGAAATCAGGGATTAGAAGTCTACAAGAAAGGCTCTCAAATTGTGACCCAAGTAGGGTTTTCACAACTCTGTCCTTGCAACACATTCCCTTCCAATGTGCCCTCAACAAGAACATGGATCCTCCAAAACGTCAGACCTTCTTTCCTGCGGGTCTCCACTCCAAATTTAATCTTGCACACTTGATTTGAACAAGTAGGTAGCTGACAAGAGAGATTAGGTTGGCTGCTACTGGGATGGAAATGAAAGCCTGCGGAAGGGTAGCTCTCCAGGTTCCGGGTTAGAGCCCCCTGATCTGGGGGTATGAAAACCTAAAGAAAAAGCCCCGACCAGCTGCATTATGTAATTTCCAGAGCGAGTCTAGAAAACGATTGCGTCTTCTCAAAAGAATTGCGAGAGAGCGAGCGTACGATGACAAGGTGACAAACACCCACTATGAGCCATCTGACGCACCACATTCAGCTAGTCTTCACACCTCACAGCTTAGTTGCACCTACGCCTCCAAACAAGACTGGCATCTAAGGAGGAAGCTTTTCTGCTTTTCCTCTCATTTAAAATCACTGAGAACAGATGGCTGGAGTCCCACGGTCCCCTCTGCAGGGGCTCCAGCACTGAGATTTCAACTGGGCCTCTGCAAACCAGTCAACCAGGGGCAAAAATCCAAGCTGGTGCTGTAAAAGAGTCTCGGACTTCAAAAGCTGCAAGAGCAAGAGAACAATCTCCCCGTTTCCTGTCTGAATATACCTCTGCACTTGATTCAGTTAGGTTCACATCGGAGCACATTGCTCGGAACTCTTATGTAGACGAAGACTTTCCTACAAAGGACATGTTGCAAGAAAATTCTTGAGTGGATGGAGGAAGGGATTAGCGGTGTGGAAATACAGTAAATGAGAAATGGGCCGAAACAATATGAATGAAGTGCCTCTAAGAGCCTGTGTGTGTTCATGGACAAGGAGTAGGTCTGATTACAATACTGGCCTTCCTCGACAGCATGCCACTGCTCTAAGGAAAGGCCTCAGCTGTGAGGCAGGAGCCTGTTGTGAAGCTAAGGCACACATCCCCAGTCAAAACAACCCGGCCAGCCTGAAACAGATGGTTCTGCCACCCTCCTCACTCCCCACCACCTCCCCCCCCCCCCCCCCCCCCCCTCCAGAGGCTCAGTGCTGGGCACACACACACACCTCCTCACCCCCTATTGCTTACCGGTTTGTCCAGTTCTTAGGAAATGTTTGGGATTTTTTCAATGCTTTTTTCAATTTATTTTTTTTATACGGAGGCCGACTGTCAAAGTGGGGAAGGTTTGGGTGAAATGGGCCGCGTCCAGAGATGGTGAGATCATCTGCGCTGGCGCCACTTATCTGAGCAGGATCTCGGACTGCCCAGGACTTTCCTGAATGAGCTGCCAGTGCTTTTCCACCCAGTAGGGCTGGGAAAGGAGCAGTGCCTGAACGTTCTGCTGAGGATCTCTAACTGTTTTCTTTTCAAAAACTGAAAGAGGAACTTCAGCTGTTAACTCCGAATGAGCAAGAGTACTTGGAATGTGTGCAATCCACACCCTCTCAAGGTGTCTCTCCTGATAACATGCAGTATATTTAAACACAAAGTGTCAAAACTTTATTGAAAATGGTGAAACGAACCTCCTAACGTGATAGAATATCAGCAGAAGGCACTCGAATAACATTGTCTAACTTACTCATTTATCTTTCACACACTGCCTCTGACAGCAATTCAAGTCAACTCTGGGATATAAAAGCCAGCTCTGTACAAAGTGTAATGACTTGTGTTTACCCACAGTGACAGCTAACCCCACACACACCCCCCCTGCCAAACCCCATCCCCTCACCCCATCCTCGTGCCATGGATTAGCTAGACAACAACCCTTTCCATGCTTCCCAAATGGACACAGAGGGGCCTGGTAATTCCCTTTTGGTCTGAAAATATGCAAAACGCTGATGATGGCAGCTTTCAGATCTCATTCAATGGAACATCTCAGACTGTGATCCGATGAACTGGCCAGTTTGTGGCAGGTCCCTGACTTAATGAGCAAGGGAATTATCCCTGTACAATGCTTGCTGTCTGTCAAGCTACGAAGGCACCTAACAGCAGTGGGAACTTACTGTAAAATCAACCCATGAAAACATGCATGTGAGGAAACAGTGATGAAAGATGGTTAAGATCGTCTAATATGTTAGTCTAAATTGCTTGATATGAGTACAAAAGTTTGCTAGTTTAATAATCATACGTGCCTGCTTTATTGTCAAAGGGATAACTTGTGTTCTTTTCTAACTAGCCCCATGGCAGTAGCATTGCAAATAGGATGTGTATTTTGGGTTGCTGTGCACTGGATATAGTGCAGACAATTCTGTTGTACAACAGCATGTGTCATTTCACACATGCTGTTGAATGGAATTATGTAGTATGTTGTGTTAGCTGAAGATATTACAAATCACAAGGCAAATTAAACCTTGGCAATAAGCACATGATCAATCACAACTGATTTGGGGTACCTATGGCCTGTTTAAAATAGTCTAATAGCTAAAATAGGTATGCAGCTTTGACGCCAAAGCAAGTTGCAAAGAAGAAAGAAAGAAAATACTGTTTAATGAAAGGTGTTAAACACATATCGCAATATTTTATGTTTATTTAAAAGTCCTCAGGCCAAAATGCTTTTACTGGAAATCTTTCTCTTGTGCGTTCAACTGCAAAACTTTTAGGAAGTTGGTATATCACTGGTCCAAGAATGGATTTGAGACAGTGGAGAAAATCAATCAGATATGTTTAACCTCTATGCACCAGTGGGAAGGGTTTTTCATTTCAGTATGAATTGTTTTAAATAGGTATGTATTATTGTGCTACAGTTTATCTTTGTAGTTTACAGTCTGAGACTACAAACCTAGGGTGCTAGACCTAGTTTTAACTGGCGTCGTGGTGTCTGTGAAGATGATGTAATCTCGTTGGCAACTTGGTTGTAGTGATAAGCCTGTATCTGTATCTACAAGGCTTCCTTGTATTGAAATAAAGCTTTGTTTCTGCCCTGGAGAAATGGCTCAAACACAAGTCAAATGAAAAAATGTATGTTCACAAATTCAAAAGCAGAGCATTGTAATGTAACTATGGCATGGGTCTCTCGTGGTTGTATCAGTCCATTTTGTAACTGTACGTTTTGTCAGTTCTATTAGAAGTAGATAAATGCGGATTGCATTTGAATGCATTGTTCCAAACAAGTTTTTCAAAATAATGACGTTTTGTTGCAGACCTCTCATGTCTTCGATAATTTCATGCTAACATGCCTCAGAGATGTCAGTGCCACAATAGCTGGTGACCGATACTGACAGTGGCTTTGCTTTTAAAACGAGAATGACATGCTCACTTTGAGCACGATCAAAGCCTCCTCACTGAGACGTGATGTCTGAGTACACATGGGGACGGACAGAGCTTCCTGCCAGAAAAGAGGACCAATTAGGTCGACATCTACTGGGCTTTGTTTACAGGTGTGCTGTTCCCCACAGGAGGATCAAAGCAGTTAATAAGGGCAAAAAGGCATATTTTGTCAATCTTGACAGAGGGTTAGTAGATTGGTCGTTTCCATACAGGGTTATTAAATGAGCACACTAAATTAAATTGTACCTTGACTAGAGGAGAACCATCTATAAATAAACAATCCAATAATTTGAGGACACATATAAAGAGTATCATTGCAGTAAAATGCTATGGAGTTTAAAATCGTATTTGAAGCATCCCTAATATACAAGGAGATAAGAGGTTTGTAATACCCTTTCAGTGAGGTCATGGTGATCCAGTAGGCAATATAGTGGAAGAAAGTTGAGAACTGTACAAGTGTTTACAGAATCAAACCATCAATCAATCACAACATGCACATTTGGTTAAAAAGCTATGATGCCACGTGCCTCATCAGTTTTGAAAGGGTGAAAAAGTAAATGAGAAGTACGTTAATTATGTAGCCCTCTACTGCTGCATGAAAAAGGGCCAAAGCCTTTTAAAGATGCATGTCAGCCCTGCATGAGCATACCTGCCTGAGCGCAGCTCTAAACCCCAGCTAGCATCATCATACGTAACACAGGGATCTGTGCAACCCTTTGAGGAGATTTAGTGTCTGATAGTTTCCTAATGGGATTAGCTCCAAGGTAAACCTCAGAACCATTATGCCTTCCTTCATTTCCCTCTCTGACACAGAAGTGAGGGAGGGAGGGACTAGACTTCCTTCCATTTCACTTCCCTCAGCACTTGAGAATCCTCTTCATGTTTACTTACAGAGATGATGAGTTGAGATGCTCCTCTTGCAACAGTGGAGAAAGTATCTGTGGGAGGGTATGTATGGCTTATGGCGCCAACACTTCAAACTGTCTGCCTGGTACTTTAACCGAGAATGTATCCTATCAAACAACTACAGATACTTTATGTTTCTTCTTTAAAAATGTTCAAGATAAGATCTTCCAGCATTTAGAGGGGAAAACACTGCATTGCTTTAAACAGATACTTACTTATGGTCTTGCACCTCATCTTCAAAGAGCAGGATCACCCTCAGGAAGTGCAGGTGCTGAATCACACTGATAAATCTCTCTAAAATGCTTCACAAGTTGGACAGGCCTCAACAAAACTATCAACCTAGGGGGTAAGAGTAATATAGTACTGCATTACAAAACCAAATGTGCCTATGTGTAGTCTAGTGGGCCCTGTTTACTTCTGTGGTGGTACATTTTCATTGAATAAAACAAATTAAATGGGCCACAAGATCACATTTAGCTGAAAACAATACTTACATGTGCTGCACGGATGTTGAGCATTTCAAAAATCCTAACAGTTTTTTTGGTCTACAGAGGCCAAGAAAGCGTGTGCACTGCTTTGTAAGGAAAAGATACTGTTGGTCAGTCTATAATCACTGCTTCTCCTTGGATTCATTTGCATACATTAAACAACTACTCTGTTTAGGCAAGAAAGGAAAAGTAATTGTGTCATGGTGTATGGAGAGTGCTGCACACTATTCCTCGTGAATTTCAACACAAGACGGATAAAGATGCACATCTCCAATTCTAATTGGTGGATCATATGTCCTAAAATGCGAAGATTCTTTAATTTACACCACGGCGAAAACGTCCGACTCCTTGTGTTATGTGATTGGTCGTCATCCTATCATTGTTCTGCTGTAAACTGCTTTGTCGCTTTCCATTTGCCATACAGACAGTCAGTCAAACTTGCATGCGATTAGGCTATATACTTGAGGGAGGGGCAAAAAGGAACTAAAGGTAAACAATCCTCAGAAACGCCATATTGAGTTGAAACTAAATGCGGTTTTGTCAGCCACGGAGCCTCTAAAAGCTACAGGATACGTTTGGAAACAATATTTCACATGCTTTCGTACTCGGGGAAAGAGCTGTCTTGTCATGTCAAATGACAACAGTCTGATGTGTTCACGTAAAGGTAGTTTCTAACTGAAGTTTTTGAGCTGTCGGGTGCACCTTGGAAAATCGAACCTAGGACCATAATATCGGTAGGCTACAGTACACGTGAGGACACCTCATCCGAAAGAGGTTGACAACTGACAGTGACAACTTGCGTCGCTGATCTCAGAACAAAGTGGAACTTCGCCTGTGGAATGGAACTCTACAGCGAACCTTGTGTCTTTTTGGAACATATTTAATTGCGGATATTCTCGCATGCTAATGCACGATCAACGTTATGCGAGAAGTTCCGTCAACACAGCGTTTGCTATAGGTAGCTCTGCCGTCTTCAAGCTTTCCAAAGATGTGGAGCTTTCGCTTAAAGTAGCCGCATAGCAAGCTAGTTATCATTGAAGTATCCAAACGAGTATAGCTAGCCAAAGCTATGGTCATTGCTTTAACGCGGGTCCGTAGGAGGTTAGATTGAAATCGGTCATCGAACGATATCGCCCATGTAACACTAGCTTTACACATTACACCACTATTTATGTAATAACGAAACTAGCGTGTTAGTTGGCCAAGTTCGGCTGCTGGTGCTTTCAGCATTGTTCAATGACTGATGAATGGATTTGAGTTCACGTCCAGGCTTCCTGTCCGCGATCGGTGTTTCCACGAGTCGAGTCAACAAGTCAGTCGCTAGCTCGCTTCAGTCATCTTGTGATATCGCATCTAACGTTACGCACACAAACGGCCACCCTTAGTAAACCGCGTTTGGATTTATTTCACATTTGAACTCCAATTCCCTGGACATGTTACGGTACTAGCTATTGCTGGTTGCCGCGGCATAGCTGGCATCGGGGGATATTTTCTGAGGACTCGGGCAAGCTACAGTACTTCAACTGCCAACTGGAGACTGTCAGTGTCAATAACACACTGCACTGACCATGTTGACATACTAGGATTGCAGTCTTGTAGCGATGTTTGTGTTTTTGTCCAGACGTTCACCAAACTCGGCGGAGGAGCAAAAAATTGTAGCTTTGTGATTTCCTCGAAATCAAAGGATTACATTTGGATGGAAAATGGTAGCTGCTACCAAGCTGGCGTTCGCCGTTTTCCTCGTCTCGTGTTCCTCAGGTGGGTGTGGATTGTGGAAGCTTGCTAGATTGCTCGATATGCTGGGGTCTGTCTTTGTCTATTATCGCTAGCAGGCATTCTGTAGTGCAATGGTTTGAGATAGCTGTATTGTCTTAAAGTGAGTCGATTGAATGCTTTGGATTGACATTTTAATTGAGTTTGAGATTTCAGTGGTCAGCAACCGTCCGGTCAATATATCGTCACTTTCTTAATTGTAAAGACACCGAGCAGGATTACTAGGTAGTACATCACTAGTGTCCTTACTGAAAATGTAAACCCAGGTTAATGTGTGTGTATATATTTATTTTAATTTTTTACAATTTTACTCTAAAAGTTGGTTGGTTATTTTTATTCCAAGGTTTGATGAGTAAGCCATCATCAAAGGATGCACCTTGTCCTTGTCACTGGCATGTGAAGTTGTCATAAAGACCAGTTGTCCTTGATTTAGGATATATTTGGTCGGATGTTGTTGGTCTGCAAATATTACACTGCTCAGAACCAGCCTATTATGTAATTGTCAAATATTTTCTGGCATGTAGACAGCACATGTAAGTACTAGCCTACATTTAAGTAAATCTTTTTCACGCCATGACCCTAATGCAGTCTGCATCAACCGATTGTGATTGTAGTCTGAAGTTATGCTTTGTCTCCCATTTAGTACTTAAAAAATATTTTTGATGTCAAGGGTATTGTTGAGAAGGGGCATACAGCCGAAAATATGTGGACACTGGGTTTAGTGTTTTGGTTTT
The DNA here is from genome assembly GCA_036571765.1 of Plecoglossus altivelis. NCBI lineage: Eukaryota > Metazoa > Chordata > Actinopteri > Osmeriformes > Plecoglossidae > Plecoglossus > Plecoglossus altivelis. The sequence continues at coordinate 6,856,802 of BROE01000010.1, read as the reverse complement.
CATGCATTATAAAGTAACCTATCCTTTACTGGTCAGTAATCTAATGGTGTTAGGGCCCTAAATTGGACAATGGCCCACACATAGATTGATCCTCTTTCAAATAAAGCTAAAGAGGTTACACAGCCATATGCTGAGGGTAAAGTAGCTCCAGCCCAGCAAATCCTCTGCACAAAATGTATAAAGGTCACTGTTTGCTTCAATAAATCCTTCAGTACAGTTCATTATTAATCCTAAATCACAGACCTGGTATTGTTCTTAGTAAGAATGCCTACCTGGTACGCAGAACCCCACATCTGGGCTTGCCCATGACTTAGATTTTCTTGCGTGTTTGAATGTCTTTTCGCATCAAGATCAGCCTCTGAATCCAGACCTTCCAGTCTGACATGAGAGTGAATGGTTTCGGGGGCGTAAAGGACAGTCTCATGTGTGGAATGGGTTACCCTAACCCTAACGCTTCTGGGAATAACATGGTCCCTGCTGGTGTATCTGAAGCTCAACCTTTGTAACTGGAGTGATTTGTTTTAGTCTGAACGGCTCTGTTTTCTTTGTGGATGATAAACAGCCACATCTACAGTCGGTTCTACAGCTTTTTCCCCCCCCCATGTCCATTCGTTCTCAGGCCTGTAGACCAGCATCATGCTGTCAGTTTCACACACAGGCCCATTCATCGCATTTAGGTTGAGGTAACATTGGATTGAGTGTTTGGATGTGAGAAATTCACACATTGAGTCGATGGAGAAGACTTGGGAAGAGTATATTTTGTTGAATTATCCCTTCTTTTTTCCAGTATGTTTTTATTCATTTATATATTTATTTATTTATTTGGGGGAAGGGGAGGGTCATGATTTATGGGAGCTTACATTTTGTGACCAAAGTCCATTTCTCTCCTTCAAGCACTAGACTAAACTCTCAGGTGCAATATTTAGCTGTTTCCTGATAGGTACAGAAGTTGGCATGTAGCCTGATGCTGTGTCCCAGTTTTTCCAAATAACTCCTGCTTGAATAATGCAGCAGGCTCCAAAAGCTCAGGTGTGTTTATCATGACAAGACTCCTTTCCCATTGGGCCTTCCGAGAGCTCTTTTCCATGCATTTCCTGTCTCTTGTCACCATAAGCAGAATGCGTTGCCTCAGGGAACATCGTGACCAAAGTTATACAGTCTCTCTGGGATTCAAACGTATCCTGTTCCATACATGAGACATTTCTGTTCTTGTGGTAGAAGACCCATGCTGAATGCAAGCTAGTAGTAGCAGTAGCCCTGCTTGTTAGTGTTAGACCTTTGGTGACAGATGGATAATGTGAAGAATTCCATTCCATCTAAAAACATCTCGGTCTCTTGTCATCAGACTATGGTCCTTTTTCTGTCGTATATTTTCGTTCCCTGTTGGATTTTGCTAACTACCATATTGCATAACTCTAGGGGAATGTCAAACAGTCTGTCATTTGAGTCAGGGGGCAGATGAAAGGTGAATTGCCTGGCAGGGATTAAATAGATGTAATGTAAATGTTAGCTATCGAAGTGTATAGATATGCAGTGTGGTCCTTCATGAAGACATTTAAAAGGTAGCCTACTGTAGGAGAGGGCAAAGAGAAATCTTTGGAGCAGATCGTCATGTCCTTCGTTGGCGAGTCACCTTCAACCGTCACCAACACGCAAACAGTAACTTGTTCTACAACACACATGGAGGAGTTAACGCCGTTGCCATGACAACTGCCATGCATATGGTCATCAGTTGGCTTCCAGGATGATGATGATGATTGTGCTCATGATTCGGCGATGACACAAAGCATTGCTACGCAACTGATTGAGAATCAAACCCAGATGTGTGCCATCATTCAAGTGTAGCAGGAGTTTATTCAGTGTCAGGCAGGGGTGGTTTGATACGCATTTCTAGGTGGAGACACCAGATATCCCCATTTATTAGCCCTAGTATTGATCTAGTAATAAAGCAAGCAAGGTGATAGGCTCATTTAAGCAAGGCTTGAACCATTGGAATAGGTCTTCCTGTGGTCTACATGTGAACTCTTGGACGTGGCATAGCGTGGCCTTTACTGTAATAGGTGCATCATGCAGATGTGGCTTGATACTTCTCAAAAGCCGGCCGTCTAGACAGACTGGCTGGACAACCACCAGGCTTTGATCTCTGATTAGGCAAGAACTGGAAATGTTCTTTTTTTGTCTTTGTGGTTTTTGAGTGTTGTTCGAATTAAGTTTCATTCAATATATTTGGTCATTTCTGTTACCCAAAGCACAAAGGGAAAATTGTTGGTGCCTTTGTGGTCCAATTGTTTTAATGGCTTTTTTTCTGTTACAATAAAAAAGTGGTCAGGAAGGTTACGGTTAGTTATTACAGAAGGGATTGATACTGTAGGGTGTAGCATTAACAGTGGGATCTGACCTGTAGATTTTAGTTCATTGACTGCTCTAGAGAACCAGGACGGAACCAGAGACTGTTAGGAAACACTGCATTTGAGAGAGTGTCATCGTAGTTCCTTAACCTCCCTATTCTCTCACAGCTGTCTTACTTGAGCTGTAGTGAATTGTATTGTGTGGTTCGTAGTCACCGATTTGTTTAAAACATTTCAGTTCGTGCCTAAGATTATTATTGAATCACTTAAGTGTTTCTCATCCCTTCCGGAATTCTAGCATTGCAACCTCCAGATGATCCCCCCCCCCCATGTTTAAAACGTGTTCGGGTTTTTTTCCTTCCTCTTTTTTTCTTGTATCTACAAGAACACTATGCTCACAGGCTTCCTGTTAGGGTGCGAGCTCTGGAATGAGGCACATGGGCAAACTGTACAGTATAGTGGAGGGCTCAGTGGGAACCCAAATGCCCAGCCTGAGGCAGCATTAACAGCCGGCCATCAGCAGTATAGCCTAATTGAGGTGGAGACCAATCGGCTGTCGGACATTCCAGTGGGGATTAAGGGATTGGATACTGTTGCTGAGTTTGGTGGTTTTAATGCCTGTATGGAAAGACTGCAGCCTTTGTGACCAGCTAACCTACCCCACCAACCCCTGTCACGGCTCCTGCTCGTGGGCCGAACCGCTATCTGGCATCACGATCACCAACGTGAAACTACCGCTAAACAAGAATGTGGTTTTGCGGTCACGGACGGCGTTACAAAGAACTTGTAGATAAACACGGGTTACAAGGGAGCACAAGCCCTTTGTTACGGCGCGGTGTGTGCACAAGCCGGCGCTGATTATTCTTTTGTGAGCCATCATGAGAGATTTGTGGCTGCTTGTAATTTGACCTTAAGCACTCCTAGCTCACTGTAAAGGTGCCTCATCCTTCAGCCTGTCACAGGAACAGTGATTAAGCCTAACCCCAGGCAGCACTAGCTTTTGTATCCTGGTGACATACAGTAGCACCCATACTGTACCCATACCTTATACAACTGTAACTCAACCCTGGTATGCTGCACAGGGATCCTATGTGTTGCAGTGTGCACACCATTCAGCCCCGCGGTCAACTCTTTGCACAAGTAATGCAAGCTGGCTTATAGTCAGCAGCAACCCAACACTCTAGCAGTCCCAGATATACGCTGCTCCTTCACAGCGCTAAGAATCAGCCCCAGTGATTTTCCACGGCTCTTTCTCATCCAGGATGGTTTAAAAGCCCATGAAGGTGTTCTGTAGTGTGGGGGGAAGGAGGGCCTAGTAATGCAGGGCTGCACTGCAAATGAGTGGCACTGAGTCACCTGCAGGGCAGCCCAGGTCTGGGGGCTCCACCACCGTGTTGGGTCACGTTCTGTAGCAGCAGAGCTGTCGATGGGCCACATGTGACCAGTGATGTTAGGATTCCACCTCTCGGAGAGAGAAATCACCTCACTGTGTGTGTGTCATACCAAGTTGAAAACCGACTCGAGGGCGTCAGTGTAGATGTCAGTGGAGAAGAGATGGATATGTAGCCTCTGTGTAGATGCATGGACATGCTGAAGAGGGTTCAGCTGTAGTTGGGAGGGAGACGCATCAGCGTGCCAGAAGCAGGGTTTCCTGTCGTCATCGTTAAGGACCTTAAAACACCTGCTTGAGGTAGGAGGAGGTTACAGTGAAACAACTGGTGTCTAGATTGTCCAAATGTAGTCGTTTGGCAGATGAAGGCGAAGCAGCCAGCCAGCTCCTGTGAGATATCTGCCAGAAGCAGAACAGCTGAATGATTTGTGTAAAATGAGAGCTAGTCATTCAGGTTCTCCGTTCAGCTAGCCGGGCTGTCCAGGGACATGGGCAGCGGCCACTCTTCAGTTGCCTGGAGATAGCTCCAGGGCTGTGGAGATGAATTCCTTGCTGTTGATTTCCCATGCTGTTTCCCTAAGCAAGCTGTTTTGCCTGAGGGTAGGTTACCTAAAGGCCAGTCCACCAAAACATTTAGAAAACAGCCTGATAGACCGAGGAAAGAATTCCAGACGCTGTGTGAACGGTGCAGCCACGGTTACGGAATCCTTTTATTTCGTTGGCCTGAAGTTTCGGTCTTCGCCGTCATCGCTTCCTTCTGTCATGTTAGAGGTGCAAGTCTGCCAATTCCTAAGATTCCTTTCCATAAATAAAGCCCCACTGTTCTGTTTGATATTACTCTACGCGTTTCTACTTTGCTGGAATGTCTGTGTGAAAAACCCGATGACACTACTGGAGTTGGGTATATTCTCCCATCAGGATTTGCATTTTTTAAACCATCACATCATCCGAGTAATTCCAGCCTCCTCTTGGCCAAGTTTTGAACAGATTAGTCTCAGGCTTATAGAACGAGTCAGCCAGCCCTAGTCCCCATTGTAGCCGACCACTGCATTTACGCTGTCATCTATTCTTGGTAGGCAGATCAGAGATCCGCAGCCCTTTCGACTTTGTCCAAAACAGTGTCCAGCTACAGTACCTTTCTAAGATAAGGATCTTCCCCTCTCCCTCCCTCTCCATCCGTTTGCAGACCTGTCCGTCTGTCGTTTCTCCAGCCCCAGCAATCCTCAGGCTTCCATGATTACTTTCTCCCGACGTCACCTTTGGCTGGCAGACAGAGAGTGAGTTTGTAGCGTAGCTTGTGGCAGGCAGGTCCACTGGAGAGAGTGCCAAGCCCTCATACTCCAGCAGCCAGTCAGTGGATCCACTATGCAAAAATGCCAGTCAGTCCAAACGGCTACAGCATTGACACGAACTGAACTAAGGGCAGATGTTGGTGCCCTTTGGCAAATTCACAGCTGTTCCTCTTGAATTGTAGCCAGGGGCCACTTAAACCTGCTCTGTATTGGTGCAGAAAGATTGCCCTCTTGTTTCACTGACTGTATGTATAGACTTGCTGTCGGCCACCTGGGCAGTCGGATCCATGGCAGATGGTTAAGTTCAAAACATTAATGGTAGGTATTCTTCCTACTTCTTTGAAACCAGAGATCCTTGTACATAGCTTTGTATCTTAACACGATGGGAGATACACAGAGGGAGCAGAGCTTCCATACAGGCTGCTGGTGCTTTCAGTCTGCGGTCTGGAATGTTTCTGTTGGTGTAAACACTTCCTCTAACCTTATTATTCTGGTTAACCACTAAACCGCATAACATTCAAGGCCTACCCACAGCAAGTTGTTTTGTAAATGATTGTGACCTCTTCATGGAAGCAGTTTGTCCCCAAGACACTGTGTATTTGTCAGACTGGCTACATTTGAAGAATGTCATTTTTGATATTCTATTCTTTCAGTGCTGATTTATTTGTTTAGTTTACTCATGCTCCTTAAGTATCGAGAAACTTTTTCGCAATTTGTTTTTTTGTTTTTTTGGAGGGCGGGCAATTAATTTTCCTTTCTGCAAACAAATATGCTGTCCAGTTTGACGCTTTCCGACTTCATGGAATGTGCTGCTACAAAGGGTCATTCTGTGCCCTAGCAGCTAGGCCCTAGCAGCTAGGCCCTAGCCTGACGTGTTCCAGTACGTGGGTGGGAATGTGCTCTTAAGGCATTGTATCTGCTTCGCACAGTCATTGTGTGGGCTCTGCACTCACTGTCATTAGCAGATTCTAGGGAAAGTCAACTGAGTCAGAAGATTGATTCAGCAACGAACAAAAAACAAATTCCTCCAACTGAGATAAAGATCATAGTGCATTCAGGCAGGTTGTTTCATTTCCTTAAAGAAACCCTTTCAGCTTGGTTCACGTGGCGCTCCGGGTTGATATGGGTCACTCTACACCATCTGGTCCTAAGCTCTACCTTTGGCCCCATGATGCTGTAGTAGACTCTGCTTCTCCTGGCTCGACAGTCAGTGATGCAGCCAGGGCACTCATCTGGGCTGTGGTATACTAGAGAGGGCAAGCTGCCAGGTGGACAGGACCAGGACAGGTGGACAGGATCAGACCAGGTGGACAGGACCAGGACAGGTGGACAGGACAAGACCAGGTGGACAGGACAAGACCAGGTGGACAGGATCAGACCAGGTGGACAGGATCAGACCAGGTGGACAGGATAGGTGGAGAGGACCAGACCAGGTGGACAGGACAAGACCATGTGGACAGGACCATACCAGGTGGACAGGATCAGACCAGGTGGAGTTTAGGAAGCTAGAGCTGTTCTTAGCTCCAGAGGGAGACCTTGGAGCAAGGATGAACTTGGATGGCTCTATTGAGATGGGGGTGATGGCTTCCTTTCATGACCAGAAGCCTATAGAACTAGGTATAAGGAGCGTTGGTAAAGTGTAACCTGAGGACCTGCACCAGTTTCTCTGTTGTAGCAGATCAGGGTTTGGGTTTAAAATAATCCTGCTGCAGCTTGACCCGGGTTCTATGCCTTGTTTACCTTTAGCTGCCTTTTATTTTTTACTTAATCCTGACAGATTCAGTATCCTGCTAAAAAATACATGACATCGCTAAAGTTAGCCTGTTACACAAGCAGCGTTTGAAAAGCCATGTTTCAGTTGGCCTCGCCCGGCATCCATTCATGCTTTAGTAATAGACAGTGACAAGTAAGACATGGTTAGTTTAGTTCTGGGTTTTTTCCCCCCTTTCTATTTTCTTTTTGAAGGCATATTGTGGATGGAGGGGAGGGGGAAACTTTGATTCTTGGAAGCTCATTTCCAGGTAGTCAAAGTAGTCCTATTTTGCACACAGCTGCCTTGTTCTTACTTGACAGTTCAGCACAGCACGACTATGCACCTCACTGGATATTTCCAGAGAGATTTCTCCTGACAACAACCATGGCAATCTGTTAACATCTTGCTAACTTGGGTCGTGCCTTGTCAGCCTGGTTGCATTTGATTTTCAGCTCTTAAATGTTCCGTTTACTCTGAACGCCTTCTGACCTTAACCCTCACGCCCGCTCTCTCCTCCCCGCCGCGCAGGTGCCATCCTGGGGCGTTCTGAGACCCAGGAGTGCGTCTACTTTAACTCCAGCTGGGAGAAGGAGCGGACCAACCGCAGCGGCATCGAGCCATGCTACGGTGAGAAGGACAAGAGGCTCCACTGCTTTGCCACCTGGAAGAACGTCTCCGGCTTCGTGGAGATCGTCAAGCAAGGCTGCTGGCTGGATGACGTCAACTGCTACGACAGGTAGGCCTGCCGGGCCCCCAGCTAGGATCAGCGGCCGTCCCGTCCCCCCTACTGCCCTGGAGGATGGAGCATGATGCGGGGGCATGGAAACCGAGAGCTTTGTTTTGTGTCGTTGTGAAAGGCTAGAAGTGGCTATTTTTTCCAAGTAGGATGTTTTCTGAGCATTCAGAAGTTGTTGATGTTCCTTGCTGTTTTGATATCAACACATTTGTGGGCGTAGTGAAAGGGAGTACAGGCTAAACACTGTTCTAATCCTTTGGCAAATTCAGAAGATAACAGGCCAAGCAGTCTACTGGAGGTTCCCCCGACTGTGTCTGCCCATGGAAGGTTCATCTTACACAGTGGCCCAGGCGAATGCCAACTCATTTGTTTACAGTATATGATCTGTTCTATCTTTGCCAATTCGGAAGGAACAGGGGACAGAGCCGGAGTCTCTCCTGTAATTGTATCGGCTGGCTAATGACGTGCATGCTAAAGAACATTCTAGATGCCCCCAAAACATCTGACCTGAATGAAACTACTTAAAGTCCTAGCTAGTAGAGCTTTTGTGCTGGCAAGCACCGCAGTAAGCAGCGTCTTGCAAATGTCAAATAATCGAATGCTAGAGGCAGAGGGCTCTTACTATCGTGTCCATCTAGTTGCTGCTGCCCTGTCCTTGTTGACTCCACTAACCATTTTAATCATGAATGTCTTGTATGGTTATGGGTCATTGTATGCCACACACTGTAACACATATCAGATCTGGTTTTCCTCCTGTGAACTGTAGGCCTGGTCGTCCTCCCTAGAGAACCCAGATCAGTGTTTGGTTGCCTGCACTCAGCGTGTGTGTGTGTGTTTGTCCCACAGCAGCGAGTGCGTGGAGAGAAAAGGCAACCCGGACGTGTTTTTCTGCTGCTGTGAAGGGAACATGTGCAACGAGAAGTTCCTGTACAGCCCCGACACTCAGACGGTGCAGAGTAAGTGCTCCTGGTTGCCAGAGCTGGCGGCCCTGTCCACGACCCAGTTAGACACACACACACACACACACACACACACACACACTAGCAACCCTCCCACAACCTGAGCACCACGGCAGTAACCTAGGTCTGCAGAGCTGTGGTTCTGATAACACTGGCAGCCTGGCAGAATCCAGCTTGGCCTCCCATGGATCGGGGGGTGGGGGGTGGGGGTGGGGGAGCTGGACTACAAGGCTTAACCACTCGTTTTGTGGGTCAGGGGGCTCTTTGGGGCAGTTATTTTTGGCTGTTGATTGATGTGTTTTATGGAGGAAGTTTCAACCATCAATGCAATTCTAAAATGAAGTCTTCGTTTTAGAATTGCACGTTCTACAAAGCAGAGACATGGTATTGTCGTTGTGAAAAAATGTCGTCTCTCAACTTCCGTATTTGAATATTCCAACCCCCTTTTCCTTCCCGCACTCTTTCTCCTTCTCCTCTTTTCTTGGCCCCAGCAACCTCCAACCCGTTCACCCAGAAGCCTCAGCTGTTTAACACCCTCCTCTACTCTCTGGTGCCCATCATGGCGATCACAGCAATCATCCTTCTCTCCTTCTGGATGTACCGCCACCACAAGCTGGCATACCCACCCGTGCTGGTCCCCACCCAGGTATTGTTGACCCATCCGCCCCCCCCCCCTCCGTCACACAGACAGACATTCACACGTCGGTTGTGTGTACATCAACGAACGGACCCATCTGCGATTACGCCCACTCATCTTGGCTTTGTAGAATACAGGCAGATGTTGATGAATACTAGTTGAGCTTGAATTAAACGATCCGACTCCTCTCTGCTGACCCGCCTTCCGAGTCCCGCTGCTCCTCCGTCAAAAGGAGATGCCTTCTCCGTTCTCAGGTCTCTCCGTCAGTCCGTTCTTTTTCATTTGCAGTCTCCGTGCGCAAGAGTGAGAATTGTGCCCTATATGCCATTTATCTTCTTTCATATCTCTATAAAAAACAGAAGAAAGCCAGAACAAAGGTGAGAACATGAGGTTTTGGAGTTTTTCTAAAGCGCAGTTCAATGGGCACAAAGGTCACCAAAATACTCCTCGTCTGCTAGCTGCCCTTTGCTGTGCTTTGGTGAAGAAAGCCCAGGGTTGGCTGGCAGCTTATTTTCCGCGCAGAACTCCGCGTCCTGACCTCCCGCTACCCTCTTTTTGTCATCTATTTCTGGGGCGAGCCGAGCTCGCCGCGTCCCCGCAGCCCAGCCACACTCGCCACGGATGACCACGGAGCACAGAAAGGTCACACACACACACACATACAAACACACTTTGATGAAATGTGGTGAACGCGTTCATATTAATGATTAAGGTCAAGGGGTGCAAGTGGGTTCTGCTTGGTTACTCACACACACACTCGCGCGCACACACACACACACCACATACTGGCATGTATTCTTGTAAGGTCCAGATCCCCAGCTACAGTTCAATCCCAAGAAGGAAGGAAAAAAGAAGGGAAGATCCGATAAATAATGCAATTTCACTTTGCTTTTTTTTCCCGCTCTCCCCATCTTTCCCTACCTCTCGCACACACACTTCTCCCCTCTTCACAAGCCTCCATAGGTCTCCCTCGCTCGCATTCTGCCACAGGTTATGCTTGGGAGCTATAAAAAGCCTGTTTGGAGGCAGGCCCTGAGGAGCGGCAGAGTTTAATTAATAATGCAGCTCCCAGAGGCCGGCCCTGCCAGCCTGCGTGCAGGTGATCTCTGACACCGGCCCATCTCGCCCACTTTTCCTCTTAACCACTGCGTCCGACCTGTCGGATTTAGTACCGCTGCCCTAAATGTTTTATTTGTATTTTATTTTTACCCCCTGCACTGGTTTTTCAACATGGGGAGCAGCCCTCAGCGGAAACGAACGCACCCTGTTGATCCTTGAGGGAAAGGGCGTCCTCCTCCGTTTGAAGTAGCCTCTCTCTTCTTTACATAAGAGCCTTCAGCTCTCAGGATGCGCCGCTCTGCCTGCCGCCGCCGCACAAAGACTTAAAAGTATATTGAAATGAAACGTCGCCATATCGCCATGGCAACTATAGAATGCACGAACTCACTGGCTGCTCATTTGTGGCGGAAGGGATTGAGATTCTGTCCTTGTGCGGAGCGGACATGCGTGTACTCGTGATGCAGGGGGTCATTCTAATGTGGTTTCAGCCGACCTCTCAAGCTTGTACCTCTACGCAGTGTTTGTATGTGTCACTGTGCCCTTGGGGGCTAGTTCTAACAGCCCAGCTCATGCAGGTCTAGACCTGCCTAGGATCTAGCCCTGCACCCTGCTGTATGGAACCTGAGCCAGGGGCCGCCTTGTACATTATTGATGAGCCTTTCGAAAGGCAAACACTTTATACGGTGTTGTTCTGAGCTTTGAGATGGGTGGGGGGGGGGAGATTATGGGACAGATAAACAGATGATGCATTACCCACGAAGCGATGGAAATGTTAACCTTGCAGCCTCGTTCAGTGTAGTGAAGTAGCCTCATACCCCCAGCAGTCACCTGCAGTTTCCAAGTCCCTCCAGAACTCCACTTGTGATGCTGCGTGTTGGGGAGCGGCCATGGGCTGGCCAGGCGCACGTCCTCCTGGTGCTGGGGAGAGGGCCGGGCGCGTCCGGAAACGAGCCTACGTGTGCTCCATCGCCTCCACCGTGGCCCCGCGCGTCATGCTGTGACGTCGAGGTTGCCACGCCGACCCGGGCCCCACGTATTTGTCACAGGGGCTTCGTTTCTCCCGTACACGTGCGAGGTCGAGGGGAAGCGGGGGGGGGGGGGGGGGATGTCAGTGGCTAACCAGAGTCATCGATCACCCCCCCCCCCTCCCCCCTCTTTCCCTCCCCCGGAGAAACACTGCAGCCATTTCACTCTTGCCCTCCAAAACAATAACTACTCTCTGCCTCCTTTACCCCCTTCTAACTAGCACGCCTTTCATATAATGATAGAGGTAAGATCAGTTCCATTGAATTTAAATATTTTTTCAGTGGGTTTTGGCCATTTATACCCTTCACATCTTTTTTTCATATATATATTTTCCTTATTTTTGTTTACATGCAAATGCTATATATTATGCTCAGTATGATTGAGTATTTGTTTCTTTAATTATAGATGTAGTTTTACTTATAATTTTTGCATGATGGATGTCTAACCCTTGTAAAAAATGCATAACGTGAACCTCAAAGAACCAAATGCATGGATTAAAGGAAAGCTGTCATTGAATGCACTGTGTATGAGCATGGAAACCTATCTGTGATTGTCTTCTGCAGTTATGTCTGGTGTAATGCACTCTGGGAAATGCAGTTTGCTCAACTGCAGTATGTAGTTCTGTATTGCAAAGCCTGTGTTGACAGATGAGTTAGAGAGGTGTCAGTAGCTAGTCTAGAAATAGGCCGTGTCTGTGACTTTCACCTTGTCTATTGAAAAAGAGGACGTTATTCACGTCAGTAAAAACGAGATGTTCAATATAGTCATGAGTCATTGCAAACATGATGAAAGTGAGATTTTGCACCCTTTGATGTTTGTTTGCTAGATCTGCGAAGCCTTTTACGTGCTGGTTATGAATGGGGAGCTCTGGCCCACCATGTGTAGTCGCATACCACGTCAGCGAGCACGGAGTTCGCGCACACGGACCTTATTGATTAGAGAAGCAGCCATTTCCGAAGCTGCCTACCTTTTTGAAATGGATGGACTTCTGGAGCCCAGCTGAAGGAGGCTGGGGATGCTGGTGCAGGGTGCCAGTGACAGGCCACAGATATGTTTTCATTTCCCGTGGTTTGCTGACAAAGTGTAATGCGCCCCATAGTGTCAGCCCCGTGATCATAGCCACGGATCTGATGACAATCTCACCGCCCCCCCCCGTCCGCCCCTCCCCCCTCCGACTGTACACGGATCACAGGCCGGAATGATGGATGGGCTTCAGAACAATGCTGGCGCAGATGGAAAGCAAACTGTCCCCCCCTCCCTCTGTTTTTCCTCTCTCCCCTCCCATGCACTCCCTCACCTCCCTTGTCCCACCGCTCCCTCAGGGTCAGCCCTTCTCCTCGTCCCTAGCAGATAGGAAGGGCCTCCGCACTGGTGGAAACAAATTCAGTGTCTCCTTCGGTCGTTCTCCTTTCATCCCGATGGCGTTGTTTGTTCGTTTTCAAGGCCGCTTCCATTCCTCGAACGTCAACGTCTGGCAACGTCTGGCTAAACAGAGTTGGCTTCAACCAGCAGGTATCCCTGCCATGGTTGCAGCCGTTTGCCCTCGGACAGAGCCGGGCCCACCACGGGATGAGTGCGAGGTCATCACCTCGCGCTGTCCTGCGGGTGTTAAAATAGCTTCTGTCCTTGTCGCACTTTTCTGTCAGAAAGCGCTCGTGTAAACATTGCCCTTCGCTGCGAACGCTCTCCCCCTCCCTTTAGTCATTGCCGTCGGCTCGCCAAGACTCATAACCCTTAAGATTCAATATAGCCCGTAAAATACTGCAACATTGTTCCCTTCGCCTTCTAAGGACGCGTCGTAAACTGGGAACGAGAGTTACATCTTATAGTTTTAGTACACCCCCAGGTACACGTGTCCATTAAAAAGGAATATCATTTCTGGTGCCGTCTTTACGATATGTATCGGAATAGAGACTTTGGGGGAAATTGAAACGTGGTTCCCTCACTTCACTGTGACCCTGGTCAATGTCAGCATGCTGCCTGTTGTTTACGACGGCTGTCCATCCTAGCGTTCCCCTAGACTTGGGATGTCACCCTCCTCCCCCCACACTCCCCCACTCCCCTCCCCTCCCATGCCTCCAGTCTTCCATCCCTCTCACTGGCTGAGCCCTCTAGTGGGCATTCAACCAAACATTTGGTTATCAGCGCAACATGACATTGCTGGATAGACCAACATACAGAACCATTCATGTTGCTGATGCTCGCACTCTCGTCATCTCACTCTCTCTCTCTCTCCCCCCCCCTCTACTCCCTCTATGCTCTCTGTGTTTATCTTCGCCTGAAAGTCACACGTGGAAATGATTAGTTTAATCCAGGGCACCAGCTGACTTAACCCACTTTTATATTTGGAACGCTTGCTCTCACTTTGTTTATATGAGAGGGGCCGGCCTTAAGCTACCACAGAGGGAGGCTTGACCCATCAGGTCGACTCAGATCAGGTTGCTCCTCCTGTAGCCAGTGCAGCCACATAAAAATACACGGGACTGGATCACTCCCTGCAGCCACGCCCTCCTTGTTTTTAGTCGAACAGATCGAGTTTGGATGTGTAATACTGTATGTGCGGCCCTCCAGTCATTTGAGTCACACGTGGGTTTGCTACCGCTAAATGTGGCCTCTTTGACTTGCCAGACATGCCGAACCCTACCTGTCAATGATGCTAAAATATACAGTACATCTGATTTATCTGCTTTCATTTAGCTTACACTCGTGGATAGCTCAACTTTTTTTGTGAAGTAATTATAAGCTACTGCTACCTTGTCTAGATCTGCCGATCAGATGAATTGTTGACGGTGTAGACCTGTCAGTCATCCCCTCTTATCGCTGCAGCTGGAGTTACATTCTGTTCAGAGTGGCAGTGTGCACCTGGACTCCTGTGCAAAGCTAATGTAAGCACCAGTGGCCCTTAACCTCACACTGCCGCGCATTCAGATGGAACTTTGACCCTTGTTGTTTTAGCGTTGCGCTTTTTAGTGCTGCCAGCAACCCCCCCCCCATCCCCCCCTCCTCCCCCAGTGCATGTGGGGCGCAGCAGCACAGATAGTGCCTGGTAACGAGTGTCTGTCCTGCTTCCTCCCCAGGACCCCGGGACCACCCCACCCTCCCCCATCCTGGGGCAAAAGCCCCTGCAGCTGATCGAGATCAAAGCCAGGGGCCGCTTCGGCTGCGTGTGGAAGGCCCAGCTCCTCAACGAATACGTGGCTGTCAAGATCTTCCCCATTCAGGTATCGGTCAAACGCACCAGCGATGCTTGTTTCAGACCTGGAACAAGCTCGTAAACGGAGCCCCTAACATCTGTGGCGTTCGTTTCGGCACCTGATACTCGATTGTGTGTTTTTAGTTGTTTTAGTTCCCCCCTCCCTCTCATCTGTGTAGTGATCCCCCCCCCTCTCCAGTCAGTGTTGGTTGCGTTGAGGTAAAACGTGCGTGTTGTTTTTTCGGGCGGCGTGCCAGGACAAGCTGTCGTGGCAGAATGAGTATGAGATCTACACCCTGAGCGGCATGAAACAAGAGAACCTGCTGCACTTCATCGGCGTGGAGAAGAGAGGCAGCCATGTGGATATGGAGCTGTGGCTCATCACAGCCTACCATGAGAAGGTACTGGGGTCACAGTCAGGGTCTACTGTGAGAAGGTACTGGGGTCACATTCAGGGTCTACTGTGAGAAGGTACTGAGGTCACATTCAGGGCCTACCGTGAGATGGTACTGGGGTCACATTCAGGGTCTACTGTGAGAAGGTACTGGGGTCACATTCAGGGCCTACCGTGAGATGGTACTGGGGTCACATTCAGGGTCTACCGTGAGATGGTACTGGGGTCACAGTCAGGGTCTACCGTGAGATGGTACTGGGGTCACAGTCAGGGTCTACCGTGAGATGGTACTGGGGTCACAGTCAGGGTCTACTGTGAGAAGGTGCTGGGGTCACAGTCAGGGTCTACCATGAGAAGGTACTGGGGTCACATTCAGGGTCTACCATGAGAAGGTACTGGGGTCACAGTCAGAGCCTACCGTGAGAAGGTGCTGGGGTCACCCACAACGCCACCCTTCACTGTCACAGTCAGGGCTGTTACTAAGAAAACAGGGCACAGCTACACACCTCTGTGGATAATGCGTTGGTGTACTGACAACACTACTGTACCATACACATATCAACTCCGTGAGTCCGATATGTTGAGAACAATCTCTGGCGAGCAGTCATCAGTGTACCTACACACACTGGGTTTTGTGCCTGTCTTATAAGCAGACTACTTGTAGGGCTGCCTGCTGTTATTTCATTCTCACTCTATTAGAACAGGATGCTGTTAACAATGTTCCACAGGTCTGGTGCACCCTCTGGTGGTAACCCTATGACACAACAACCTCATGTGGTCCTACTAAGACAGCAGTTGGCCGGCCAGTGTTTGAATGACTGCATCGTTTCCTCTGTTCCTGAACAGGGCTCGCTGACTGATTATTTGAAGGCCAACGTGGTGTCCTGGAACGAGCTGTGCCACATGGCCCAGACCTTGGCCCGAGGTCTGGCCTATCTCCACGAGGACATCCCCGGTCTGAAGGACGGACACAAGCCAGCCATAGCGCACAGGTGGGCTTCCATTGTCCAGCCCTGCCCCAGGCCTGCACAAAGGGCTCTCCCCCTCTACATCAGCTCCTCTCCTTAATGCTAGGCCTGTCTGCCAGCTGCCTGTCTGCCTGTCACAGCCCCCCTCCCCCCATTCCCCTGGCTGGATTGAAGGGCGTTATTTACTGCAGTCTCGGGAGAGAGGCATTTCCCTGAAGAACCCCGCTATGCCACTGCCAGCACTTCTGCTAATGTCGTCGCCCTCCCTTCCCCGTCCCCCCCCCTCCTGCCCCCAGCCAGCCAAAACACTTCACTGTGAATGATTATGTCACACCCTTCCTGTCAGTATCCATACATGCTAGTACTCTCCCCCCACAGCCTCCCTCGAATACAGTTGAGCCTCGCTCCTCCTCGCTTCTTCCTCCTTGATTTCACCCTCTCTGAACCTCTCTTTCATGCCTCCTGTCATGACTACAGAGACATTAAGAGCAAGAACGTGCTGCTGAAGAGCAACCTGACGGCCTGCATCGCGGACTTCGGCCTGGCCCTCAAGTTTGAGGCGGGCAAATCGGCAGGAGACACCCACGGACAGGTGAGCACCGCCGGTGACTGCTGGTTCAAAAGCAGATATGAATAGTTATTGTGACAATACTCTGAGCCAGCTTCCAACTATCAAGAGATCATCTGAACCTCTTATCAGGCTTAGGGACTGTTTGCACCGTCAACACGTTTCCAGGTGCGGATGTGTGCGTTTCCTCCCAGTGTAAACATGTGTAACCCCTGTCACCCCCTCCACCCTGCTGGGCTTGTCTAGGTGGGGACGAGGCGCTACATGGCTCCTGAGGTGCTGGAGGGGGCCATCAACTTCCAGAGGGACTCCTTCCTCAGGATAGACATGTACGCCATGGGCCTGGTGCTCTGGGAGCTGGTGGCACGCTGCACGGCCGCAGACGGTGAGAGGAGACCCCCCACCCACCAACCCCCCCTGGCTGTTGTTGTGTGGTCCGTGTATTACTCATGGATACTGCCATGCCCAGCAGGGTAGTGACTTGGGCCTGACCAGGCTGGTTGCCCGGTGACCACCTGCAGTAGAAGGATTAATGACCCAGGGACAAAGCTGACTCCGTGCATAACGCAAATGGTCAGAACCCTTACATGGCTGAATCTGATCCCCTGAGGCTCTTTCAACACTTTGTCCATGGGTTGGTGTGTGTGTGCGTGCGTGTACAGCCGTCGTCTGCTCCTCTCTCGTCTCGTCTGACGTGAGCGTGTGTGTGTGTGAGCGTGTGTGTGTGTGAGCGTAGCTGGTGCGAGGCTGACCGGCGCTGTGTTGCAGGCCCGGTGGATGAGTACATGCTGCCGTTCGAGGAGGAGGTGGGTCAGCACCCCTCTCTGGAGGACATGCAGGAGGTGGTGGTCCACAAGAAGCTGCGGCCCGCACTCCGAGAGTGCTGGCAGAAACACCCGGTGAGGGAGAGGCCTCAAGGCCCCAGGGGGAGCGGCACTCGCGCTGGCACACACAACCACAACATGTCCAGCCCACAGTAAACAAATGCACACCAAGAAATGAAATGATGAATGAAGAAGCGAGTTTGTTCAGAGTCCAGCTTCTTAACCGCATGCTTGTCTCCCCCTGGCACAGGGTCTATCCTTGCTGTGTGAGACCATCGAGGAGTGTTGGGATCACGAGGCGGAGGCGAGGCTCTCGGCCGGCTGCGTGGAGGAGCGCATCATCCAGGTGCAGCGGCAGACCAACCTCATCGCTCCGGAGGAGATCGTCACGGTGGTCACCATGGTCACCAACGTGGACCTCCCGCCCAAAGAGTCCAGCTTATGATTGGCTGCGTCAGACTAGCTCTCTCTCTCCAACTCCCCCTCCTTCTCCCGCTTAAAAAGAAAAAGCAGATGTGACTGTGGCTAACCCTGGTTGGTGAGCCACCCCCCAGCTTCAGACTGGCAGGACATGGCATGGTGTGTTTTCTAGTGCGGGCCACTACTCATTCAGGAAGGCCTGGGCCCTGCCACACTAGTTTCTCTGGACACTGTAGTTCCATGTGTGCTGGGAGAGGCACTGTTGGACTCTTCAGAAGCCTGAGGAAACGCCAAGCAAGGGCCCTCAACAGACACAGCTGCTGTGCGGGGCAAAAGGATGCGCTCATTCAAATCAAACTTTTGTCAGGTATTTTTCTTCATATTTTTATTGTGTATAGATACATCTATATATGTATCTATTTACATAGATATATGGATGGATAGATATCTATATATGTGTCTATGAATATAATAAGAGACGGACTGGATGGTGTTTTTATATGAAAAGAAGAGAAGACCTTTACAAAAATCTCCCAGCTCAGTTCATTTCAGTATAAAAAGGGCAACTTGTTTTCAACACTTTTTTGTGTTTATATGACTTAATAATTTAATGCCAATAAGAAACAGCTTCTGAATGTTTAGTGTAATGCTGCTGTACATATATCAACAGAAAACTATGGTATCAAGTTGGGGTTCTTTAGATTTTTTTTATTTTGTAGTTTTTTTGTGGGGGGGGGGTTGTACATTTGGAAGCATTACTACTATGAAAACCATGAACCTCCCTCAACAAGGTATACCTCAGTTTCACATCTGCTCTCGTTAACGCAAACAATCCACATTACTATTCAGATGACTTTGATTTGGTCTAGAACTTTGTCAAGGGATAGAACTCATGGCTCTCAACTCGCAGCGTTTCTGAAGACGTACGCCAAGAGAAATATGGCCATACATCCACACCAGTGTCTCTGCCTTTTACTGCTCATCTCTCCTTTTCAACTTGGTTTTAGAACTTTCTCTTCTTTTTTTTACACTGTTAGCCCCTACCAGTGATATCATTTTAAAGTATTTATTGAAAAAGCACTTGCCTATTATGATTTGCTGTGTCTATAGAGTGGTCTATCTAATGATGTGAGCATGCCTTTTTCAGTTCTCTTTACAGTGTCCGTATCCTTCTGTACGTGCTGTGACACCTGTACATTTCACTGCGCTTTCATCCGTACGGTCACACAGTAAGACATCCTTATTCTGTTCCGGGTGGTTTCACTTGGCCTGCGCAAGGTCTGTTGTGATGTCTCTTGAGATCCACCTCAGGAAGCTTTTTTTATCGATCCAGCAGCCTCTCCTCTGCTTCCCAGACGGGGGGAGGGGGGGGGGGGGCTCCCTAGACTCCAGCGGCTCGGGGTTCCTTTGCGTCGACGCTGGCGCGGTCACATCTGAAATCTCTCCTCACACTTTTTTTTGTGCGTCTTTCAACAGATACCACAACAATGTTCAGGGATCCAACAAACTATGCTTTTCTAATTTACAGTAGTTTTAACCTGTATATGCAACACGTGCAGGTGCAGTGTGTACACTTCAGCACTGTTGCAAGTGCAAAAATGGTCACAGATCTGTAGCATTTTTATTAAAACCTTGACCATGTCATGATCTTAGGGGAATGGAGGGCAGGTGCCAATTCAAGTAATACACAACTATTCCTTTACCTCACTGTATGACAGTGTGAGGCAAGATCTTACTGAGCATCAGGGAGAAGTGCTTATCAGGACCGTGAGGAGATGAGCTAGCGGCTGGAAGGTAATGAGAAGAATCATGCAGAGTGGAACTCTAGCTCACAGCAATAGCACATAAGGGTGTTGTTATTGAAGGCCATTCATCTCAAGTCATTACAAATGAATAGAGGCATGAGGCTTGACCTCAGGAGTGGCTCGGATCCTCTGCTGGAGGTTTTGAGCAGGTGGCGAGGGAAGGTGACATCAAAAGGCTTTGGAGATTCCAAAAATACTCTTTCAGAGAATCAATGTAGCCATGCGACTTCTGATCTCTGACAATGTTTCAGTTTCATGCAGATTGGTTTTTTCCCTAGGGCTTCTTGAACATCCTGGTTTCACGACTTCAGTCTCTGTACAGGCATTCTACACCCCATCACTTCAACGTGGGCCTTTTAATGTCAGTTGATTTATACATTGAAACTGGAACGAAACATTTTACTGGTTCAGTTGAAATGGTAATAATGCACATTATGTAAATAAATATTAATGTTGTTTTTAGATTGTGAAGAGCATGGGGGTGTTTCTATCCTTTTATCACAAGATATTACACATGTATTATTCCATAAGATTTGTTGCTGTTCATTTTATATATAAATATGTATTTTGAAATTGTATTAATTTATGTCATCATGGCCCAAACAGTCACTTTTTCCTTCCCCGGATAAGGCTCTCTTCCTTTCCAGACTGGTCTGAAGAAGCCTCCTCACATGGCAACCTGAATGAACAGATTTTTTACCTCAGACATCCAAGCTATGGCCCAGATGCTACGTCATTGATACCTTTGGTACGCTATTCCAGCAGGGCAGCATGGATGTATCCCTGGGATTTGACCAGCAGTGTTTTTCTGTAAACGCATTACCTCTAAAACAAGTCCAAAAGCTCCAATAAAGGCTTTTTGGGCTCTCGGTGTCTGCCGATAGTCTGTGCATATTAGGCACAATTGACTGTACATTTACCCAGTGGACTTGCCAATTTAATTGCTTTGAGTATTTCACCAAGTGTTTCAGTGGCCTGGTTAGAAGTGATTGTTGAATATTGTACAGAGAAATAGTATGCTATTCCCCTTGAAATAAAGTATAGTGACTGCTGTGCCTTGGTTCTGGAATCTTTCCAGCCATATGCTATTAGGTCCAACATTCACCACACAGTGGTACTATCCCCATCTCAAGACAAACGCACAGCTCAACACAAACGTACGCGCTCAAAATGATTGGTTTTACTAAAATTGCAAATGTTTTCAAAACAAATGAGGTGTGATAACGTATAACCAAAGCTTCCGTTTTGATGTTCGAAAGAAAAGCAGCCTGAATTGGCTCCGGTCTAGCAGCTAAACTGCAGCACAACACTCCCCCTGCAGGTGAAAGAAAAGCAGGCTTCTGGAACGTTTCAGATCATGTCGATGACTTAGGAGTGACTTGGAAGTGTCAGCTTGATACTCGTCTTGCAGGTGGAGTGGGAACTCTCCGGACACAAACCATTAACCAAACGACGACGTTGCCCACTGTTTCACATCGGTGGGGCATTGTGGGTATTTTTGCAAGGCCTCCATTATTTGGATGTGATTCAGCATGAGCTTCATAAGCTGGTACTCTTTCTGGACCTTGGCTGCAGACCCATCCATGGGCCGGACAAGTTCCAGCTGCTGCAAGTGCTCAAACGCCTGAGAGAGACAGTGTATTAGAGAGACAGCCAAAGACACCATCTTTTAACTGTAAATGTATGAATTAAGGTTTGACTTTGTATTTGTTTTACTAATGTTAGTATCTACTAGTTGATCTCTCATAAGCACCTTCAGGACAACTGGCTTGTCAAAGTTATGAATGGAATGGGATTTTCTCTGAAGAAACTTCTTGAACTCTGAAAGAAAGGGAACAATCCAACGTATTAGGGCAAGCCAGAGAAATATCAAACCACAGTTAGAAGAAGCAGTTGTTTATTGATTACCGTTGTGAACCATTTGGAAGTTGAAGGGTTCTTCGTCATAGATGTCGTTTAGGTGTTTCATTGCGATTATCAGACAAAGTTCAAGAATGGACAGACCTGAGGAAGAAGAAAAGGATCGAGTTATTTTTTGAACGACCGGATGGAACTTGAGTATTCATTGCAGGTCGATGCAATGAAGCGTGACAGTCCTTGAGACAGGAGCAACTGAGATGGAATAGGTGGGTTTGGGGAGGCATCTCTTGAGCTTTACCATGGAGGATGTTAGCTTTGGAGTCGACCGTGCACGCTCGACTGGCCTCCAGGATATCTGTGGCTGTGATGGTGGGTTTTGATACAGTCACACGGCTCAACGTAAGCATCTGCGCAGAACAAGCCGGAACATATGTTACTCCATGTCAAGTTGAGTTTTAACTGATGTATATATAAAAACAAATGACACCCTTCTGGTCCTTACCAGAAACATATGCAGAGAACGGAAGTCTTTGCTGGAGTTAAAATGCCTTTGTAGAACATCCCAAACCAATTTGTCTTCACATAGTGTCTGAGGAAAGAGAAAGAAAAATATCATCTCTTCAATGACATACTTCATACATTTCCCTACAGTATATTTTGCCCACAATCTATCTGCAACAGTGTGCCCTTCCCCTCAAACCTTAACGCTGGCGTTCCAGTCCTGAGCGAAGCGCAGGTCAGGGAAGTCCTGGGGAAGACTTAGCTGGGTGCACACAGCGTCCAGGTACCCAGGGAAGCTCAGCTTACTGAGCAGGTGGATCTGCCTGTGAGAGAACCTGGACTTGACCCTCTTCTCCAGCAGCTCCAGCACGTCCTGGATGACCAAGGAGCAAACAAGTGTGGTAGAGATGTCAACATGGCTGTTAAGCATGGGCAGTTCAGAAGACTCCCCATCTTAATATTTAAAGGGGTTCTTGCTGCCCTTTCTTTTTGCCCAATCAATATGAAGCAATGGTGTTAGAGGTGTTTATGAAGAGATGAAGAGAGAGAGAGAGCCGGAGGGTTAAAAGAACATACCAGCCGGCAGGTGAGTCCAACCACAGCTATGGGGGCCTGGGCAGACTGGGAGACATCGAGGAGGTTGTAGAGAAGCGTCTGGTTCTTATGGTGAGCAAACAAGTCAAATTCATCCAGGATGAAGAGGACAGGACGGCTGCTGCTACGATCACCTGGACATGAGAGAGAGGTCACACTGGAAGGTCCACAACATACAGCACAGCCAAATTACTCAACTGTGGAATTGACTAAAAATACACCTTTTCAGTAGTACCCTTGTGTTAATAAGCTAAATACATTCTGAAAAGGTACCTTTCTTTAATGCTTCGAGCAGGAAGGCCAAGTTCTCTGCAAAACTGCCCTAAAGAAATAAAAGATAGCGTTACCCTGGGAGAATCTACCAAGACAAACAGCGAGTGTGCTGGACTTTAGAGCACTGGTCACTCAGTCACAACCATAACATTCGGATTCACTGTGGGTAGGTGTGGATACTTACAAACACTTTGTCCCCGACCACGTTCTCCAGGTGAAGCTGGCGTGTTATTTCTTTTAGGGCTATTCTATCATCTGTCTGTAAGAGGCCTGGACAGACAGGAGGAAGATGTTAACATGGTGTGCTGAACAGCCAGTGCACAATCCTACGGTAGAGGGTTTGGATTGCCTACCATTCAGGTTAACCTGTAAGACATTATTCTTCGCTTCCTTCACCTCCAGCAACTCTCTCAGGACACAATTCAAGAGCTGGGAAGGGGGTCAGAGGAGAATCATATGTAGTTTTGGTTACTTATAGAATGTTAATGGTTTCATGTTTGCAGGCTATCTGTCTGGATCTGACCAAGGGTTGATGCCTCCGCCAAGTGAAGCTTAAGTGGATAAGAAGGCAACCTGTGGTGGATATAAGGAAACACGTTACAGTACCATTGTTTTGCCTGATCCTCTTGGTCCCACAATAATTACAGAGTTGCTCTCCCCGTGGACCGCGGTCCTCTTGAGAAGCTCTAGAAGATGTCTAAACAATGTAGACAATGCAATTACTCACTCTACACATCAAATGTCGATCCATCATTAAGTTGCCACCTGTCCAGCACTGTATGGTCAGGAGGGGCCATTAGCAGGGAGATTTCAGACTCACATTTACAGCTATGGATTCAGGGTAAGAGACAGGCAGACTTACTTATGTTGAGATTCCATTCCCTCTGGCCCATTGGGGAGTTTAAAACAGCAGAATCGCTCTCTTAACAGCCGCTGAACCTGAAAATGTACAACACCATCTTAGCAAACATTTTTGAATGGGTATGCGCTGATAATTAGGAAACTGCCATAGCCCCATCACATACAAACCTGTGAGATGCATTCTCCAACTGTCAGGTGCAATTCTTTTACCTTTCGTTTACTCATTCCACCAGCCTAGAGAAGATAGTCAATGATCACTTCAGTAGTGTCACAGCTTGAAATGTGTTAAGCAGGGTTACGAGTTAGTTTAATGTGTCGATTCTTTGGATACTTGGCTACTTTGCACGCGTTAGCAAGCTAGCTATATGGTTAAATAAACAGCAATACAGGCTACGGTAGCTCGGTCAAATGTAAGGCAGCACCGGATGTACAATCCTCAGTGAAGCATCCTTTATCAAATGGTGATCTTAGTTCATAAATAATAAATGACGCAGATGAATGCATGCAAAACAATAGAGTATGTCTTTCAACCTAGTTCGCTATCCTGTCGTCTTCGCGGGAAGTCACACTCAAAACAATCCAAGATCCGTCTGAAACGAGATCTCCAACTCCAACCCATATCCGGGTTAAGTGCTGAGAGGATATATGAAAACGTTACATATTCACACAAAGTTATGTGTTGCACTGGAATGTACCCGGTAGTTTGTGTGCATTTAGGAGTGTTTAATGCAGTTCTATTTTAAGTTAAGTATTTAGACATTTAGATTAGACTAGTGCAATGTAATTGAATTACATGCTATTATGATGTACACTTGCCCATGATAATAGCTAAGGGTGACTATTATAATATGTATTTTATTAAAAGAGGGGTTGTCAGCTTCATAAGGACCCGATATTGACAGGTCACGTCCTCCGTGTACGTGATAGTTTAACTATAACGGTGGTCTTGACTCGTGACAAACGTATTGTCACCACGCATTCTCTTTCGTTCACATCAAATAGTTAATTTCGGCATTTATTTACAATGAACAAACATGTTCGACGTGCGTAATGTGTTGGAGCAAAGTACAAACTTTGCGCGCAGATCTTGATTTTGCTACATGTTCTTGGTTTATCGTCCGCTCGTCTGCGGCGCAAGCGCTTTACGCCACTCCATCTTCACATCCCAAACCTAGGAGAACCAGAGACAGTTGTCGATGGGTAACGTTGGGCTTTTTATTTTTATTTTTAAAGAGACAGAGGCTCGTCGCAGCTTGTTGAAACCCACTCTATTTGCACGAACATCAAATAGCAAATTCGTATGACATTGGAAGAATTGTGAAAGTAATGTTTATACTTTACTTTGGAATATATGAGCCAGCACAGGGTTCTCTAGCCCTTCGCTTTGCAACGCAGCGCTTCTAGCTAGCTCAACACGGTTGCTGGCTAGCCAGCTACTGTAGCTTCTCTGCTAGCCTGGTTCTTTGGTTCGGACTCAGATGGGGATAATTTGTAAGAAAATACTCAAGCACCTAGACAATTTAAAAATACAAAAATATTGTTCGACTTCTAGTGTCTGGATGTAATTGTAATGTTTGTGCCGTGGAATTAAGTTGAAGGTATGTGCCTACCAACAGTAGGGGTTGTGTTGGCTAGTTAGTTAGCTAGTGAGTCTGCTAACGTAAGTGAACTTGCTATTTTGCTACAAAGCTAGGCTAGCTGACTGTAATTCACATTCTACTAGCTAGCCTAAGATATAGAGCAATCCGATCTGGCAGTATAGTCGGGCACTCGGACAGAAATCCTTTACGATTACGGAGCCAAAAGGCCCGCTTGTTAGGCTAGTCGTCAATTATGTTATAACCGTGCTATCTATCTGAAATTTCAGTCGCGTTAGCTTGTGGCCTCGGCAAGTGGCTAGAGGCTGTTTAGCAAACGTCAACTGTGTTAGCGAGCTAGCTAATAATAGCTCTTGCTACATTGTTTTGGTTCGTTAGCGTGCTATCTAGACAGTTGCCTTATCTAGTTAACTTTGTAGCAAGCTAGCCAGCTGTATATCAATTTCCAGGTATGCGAAATAAGCAAGAATAGTGCGGTAGCTGAAATTGAAATGCAACTTGAGGTAAAGCTATTTATATGGCGTTTATCAGTATATTATTCTCTTTGTCAGTTAGGTGGGAATGACAAACTCTCAGTATTCCCCTCCTGAGAAATTGCAAACGATCTGTAATGTACATTTATGTTTAGACACAAAGTGAAGCTTGTCATTTGTTCCTCAACTGTTCGCTGTAAATGTATATAACTGTTGTATAGATCAATGCATTGTTATGCCCGTTATCACTTCGTTGAATTGGTAACTCACAGACTGCCACATTCAATTGTCCCATTGCAGCATCCCTAAAATGTCGCTGCAAAGCAAGGTTTTCTGTTGGAAAATGAACCTGAACTCTCTAGACTTGTGTACTGATTCTACACATGTTCTGTGATTCTACACAAAGTTTTGCTAAATGTTCTGTAAGTTCTGACTTGTTTGTTGCCACTGAGTACCTATGTTTGTGGTCACAGCTGCATTTGGATAATTGGTGCATAATGAGTATAACCCTTCAGTTTGCGTCTATCACAGCACACAATTGAATATGATTACCTGACAGTGTAATTGTAGTGGAAAGCTACTGTCAGCATTAAGCTTGTGACTGAATGGTCATAATACCTGGACTCCAGATCCAGCTTGTGGGCTTGAGATCTCCTGTCCATCTAGACTGTAGTGCCCCGGACAGATATGAGTCAGCACTGGGGAAGGGATTAGCCAGTGTATGACACTGCAGCCCTCTCACATTCAAGGCCAGCCTATGGCAGCTGCATGGCTTCAATAGCAAGAGCTTGGGTGTATTGTTTGTAGCTAAGTAGAGCATTGATTGAATTGAATGCAACCTTTAATGTCTTGTAAACTGTTGCTGAACCAGCTTAATGGTAATCTCACTTCAATCCTTTCTGTGTAGTGTCTTATTTTTCATAAATGCTTTTTTAATGTTTTTTATTTATTTTTACTTTTACACAGGATCCATGGGAATACCACTACATTAAGATGTCATCTGTCGTGGGGTGTGGAGTTATTGAAGGAAAACTGCTTTTGTCATCAAATTGATATCTGGGCGAGAAGATATCTGACCAGTTATGGGCTGGCACAGTGTTTGGTTTTCATGATTCACCCCATCTCTCACCTATGTTGCTGCAAAGTCTTCCTGAATCGGATTCAGCGTCTATGGCCCTGAATGGAAGATAGAGCTATGGAACTCTTATTGCCATTTAGAAGGGTGGCTATGAAGGACCGTAAAGGGTAAACTTTGCAGGGAGCTTGCCTCACCCCTGATCCAGCCCGTACTGCCAAGCATCCAACTTTGCAAGGGAAGTTGCAGCACATAGGCCTCCCCCATTGGAAGACAACGATGATATGTGTTGTGAAGACAATGGCTGATGTGTAATATCCTCTGAGGTGTTGTGTGCAAAACCAGAGCAATGAATGGAGGAAAGGATCGTGAGGGAGGGGGGTTGGAAGGGCAGACTGCCCCTGTTCAGGTCCCCATCGGCTGGCAGCGCAAGGTGGATCCCAGTGGTGTTCACTACATAAGGTAGGTCCCTCCACCACCTGCTTACTGTGTAATAATTAGGTGAACGCCCAAAACCCGATGTCTTTGTGGTCCGCTTTGCGGCGGTCATTTGATTTCATCTTGTTTCCCTGTAACCTGCAGCCCCAGTGGATCTGTGCTGTCGAGCCAGGAGCAGGTAAAAAACTACCTGCTCACAGATGGGACCTGTAAGTGTGGCCTGGAGTGTCCACTTATCCTTCCAAGGGTAAGGCTTCTCTCACCAGCTGCTGTTTTCTGTCTATTGTATTTTAAATGGAGTCCAAATCTAGCCGAAGATTAAGGGTGACTGTAGAGCACAGTGAGGGGGCATCATTATGGGTAGGCTGGGGACCGGAGGGACATGCATTTTAGGTGAAGGCTTTGTGGTGCTGTTTGTTGGTGGATAGTTACTTTGGGTGGAGGGCTGTTTATGTGGTATCCAGTTGCATTCAGTTTATATGCAATTGCAGACTGGGAATGAATAAGTCAATGTTCTCTCTCTGTCTGTCTCCCCCTCCGTCTCTCTCCATCCTCAGGTTTTTGACTTTGATCCAGGAGCTGCGGTCAAACAGAGGACCGCGGAGGATGTGAGGGCAGATGAAGATGTCACCAAACTCTGTATCCACAAGAGAAAGCTTCTGGCTGTAGCGACGCTACACAAGAGTATGGAGACACACCCGTCTCTGACCCTGACCAGCCCTGGGGGAGGTACAAGTATGTAGCACATTTTCCATTTAATCTGGACTGCGATTGCCCCCCCCCCCCCACATTTTTTTTTTACAAATATGTTGGCTATGTTATCGTAAGAAATCAAAAAAACATCCCATTTATATTCCCAGTCTTAAAAATGGTTTTCTTATCTGCTTCACAGATGCAACAGCAATGGCCTCCACACATTCCACATCACAGCGAGCAATAAGGAATAGGCCCCACGAGGCACTGCCCAACTCTGTGGTTCCTGATTGCAAGAATCCTTTCAAAATGATGATGGCGACGGGCCAGCAACGGCACTACCCCCAAGAGCTGAGCGGCTCCCAGCATCAGGAGCTCTATTCTGGATACCCCAGGCAGCAAAGGCTTGGGAACGGTGAGCTAGGGCCCAAGTCTCCATACCGTGCAGGCTATGCAGCCATGCTGAGTCCACCCTCCTCCAGCTCTCAGCTGTTTGGCGATGGCTCTCTGTCTCCCAGGACAGATTCTCTGGGCAGCCCAGACGGGTTCCCTCGGAGCAACCCGTGTGGCTTCCCTGGAGCCCACAGCCCAGGCCCCGGCTCTGGCTCCATCCACGGCAGTAGCAGGACTCGCCTCTCCCCTCCTACCATGCTGCTTCACGGCTCTCCTGCAGCCCAGCCATCTTGCGCTATGGCAGGGAGGACTAGCACGCCCCTCTCACCCACCGCCACTGCCAAAAGCCCGGTCATGAACAAGCCCAGAGGGAACTTCCCTCCGAGTATGGATATGCCACGTATGCCGTTTCACCACAAAACACAGCCAGCCCCTCACCCTGTTCCCCCGCCAGCGATACCTCCTTCCTGTGCCCTCCAGAAAAAGCAGATGACCTCTGAAAAAGACCCTTTAGGCATCTTGGACCCCATCCCCAGTAAGTCCATTGGTCAGAGCCCCACAAACTCCAACACCTCCAACTTCCAACCTAGTATCCACTCTCAGGTACCAATGATGAATGTAAACATCCCCCCTGCCATTGTCCCTTTGCCCAGCAACTTACCTTTACCCACAGTCAAGCCTGGGCCAATGGGTCACTCTCAAAGAACACAGCAGGCCTCCATGTCTCCCTCCCCTGTCACTTCCCCAGTGCACATGGCAGGGCCGGCTCTGGGCAGGATGGAGGCTTCACCCCACCGCTCTCGGTCCTCCTCCACCTCCTCTGACCACGGCAACTTCGTCATGCCCTCGGGGCCCCAGGCTCCAGGTGGTGGCATGAAGGTTCCTCCTCGCTCCCCCAGATCTGCCATGGGCTCCCCCCGTCCTGCCATGCCCTCCAGCCCCTCAGCCAAGCCTGACGCACTCCACCAGTACAAAGACATGCCCAGCCAGCTCCTGTCTGGGATGAGTAACACCATCAGCACCCAGCACAACCCCATGTACCCCCCCACCTCGGGCACTAGTGCCCCACAGAAGGGCCACCCAGGCCTGCTGGGGATGCCTCTCAACCAGATCCTGAATCAGCAGAATGCTGCCTCCTTCCCAGCGAGCAGCCTACTGTCAGCAGCAGCCAAAGCACAGCTAGCAAATCAAAACAAACTGAGTGGCAACAGCAGCAGTGGTGGAGGTACTGGCCTGGGGGGCGCAGATGGCATGGGGAGTGTGGGAGGGGGTGGGAACGCAAGCGGTAACAGCAGCAGTGGTCACCCGGGCCCCTTGGGCGGCATTAGGAGCACAGAGGGGCACAGCACTTTAAACCCCATGCTACCCCCCAACTCCACCATGCTGCTGACCATGTCTGAGGGCCAGAGCGGAAGGGCAGCACTCCGGGACAAGCTCATGGCCCAGCAGAGAGATCCTCTTCGCAAGCGCAAGCAGGCCAACAGTACCTCGAACCACGACAGCATGGTCTATAACATGCTCAACAAGCCAGCCATGGGAGGGCCCATGTCCAGCGGCCCTGCAGAGCAGCTGAGGAAGGTGGCCCGGCTTGGGGGCTTGCCGCCCAACACTTCCATGGCCCAGCTGCTCCAGTCCATGAGCTGCCAGAGTTCCCACATGGCTGGGAACAATCGGCCAGGGCCGGCCGGCCCCGGTCACATGCACTACAGTGAAGGGCACATGGCTCCAGCAGTTTCGCAGCAAAGTTTACTCTCCCAGCAGAGACTCCTCAGCCAGGGGGATGGCTCGCACTGCCAGGCCATGGACTCAGGAGGCCACAGCCAGTTCCCAGGGATGATGAGCCAGATGCAGGCCGCATCGCTGGGGAGCTGTGGCCCTCTGGGGCCCGGCGGGCCCGGAGGCCCAGACAGCTTGTCTCTGGGGCAGCCCAATATCAACCCACCACCCTTGTCCCACCCAAGCCATCACCCTCAGCAGCAGAACCTCCTCCACAGTACCCTGGGTCATACCAACCAGTCGAGTATGGCCCTCAACAGCAGCGATAGGAGCTGTGGCCAGCCTCTCTCTAACCCAGGTAAGGCCCACTGAAGAGGGTGTTATGTTCTTCACAGTAGCCTATCCCAATTTCTTTCAGTGTCAGATTCAACCCCTTTTTATGTGGGTAAATCACATAGTTTCACTCTGGAATGGGGCTAATTCTTCTGTGGGCTAGTTAGTCGGCTGTGCTTGTGAAGAATATTCTTTGAAGATATCCCTATGATTTGTGAGGAGGAGATGATGTCTGTTCACATGATGAGGCCAGGCTGCAGAACACATTCATGGTTAGGCAGTGCTGTCCTCATTTTGTTAAAGCACCAGCTCAGTTTCAGATCAACACCAAAATAGGATCTGCCTCCCTCGTTAAGAAAGGAAAGGGAAAAAAAAACACAGCCCATATATACTAAAAAGCTTTTCTGAGCTAGTTGGTAGCTATAGTAACGGTGGGTCGTGAATGGAGCTGGGAGAGCAGCCTTTGAAGGGTTTTAGGCGCTACGTGTCTGTGGTTTGACATAACTGAATAGACTTGTTTTTTTTCCTCCCTCTTTCTGCCAGCAGTGTTGAATGTGACTGTATTTGGCTCATGTAGTCTGTACATCTCAGTTTCGTAGACTAAACGCCATTGAAAATATGTGGTAAGCTATTCCTTCAGAGGTTCTGCTATGTTCAGTCTTCACTGTGCGGCGTTGGTCCAGGCCTGGCGTTTCTGGGGGACCCTGGTCCGGTTCTTACATACTGATGCTAGGATAGATCTACCGTCTCACAAGGGAAACTTTCAGAAACGGCGAGGTATACCTACACCCAGTAGTGGAGCTAAAGCATGGCTGTAGCGCTCTGAAAATGGACTTGTTATCTGGCCGGCTCGGTCACATGTTCCCCTTAGCTCATGGCCACAGCCCCTCCCTCCCTGTGTCCTCTGCATCACACCAGCAGCTAGCCAGGACAGCATCAGGGCCTGGCTCTGACCTCCTCCTCTGGCCTGTTAAATCATGTTCCTCAAACCCCCAGCCTCCAGGCGGCTGCCCGAAAGCCTCAGACAGCGCTACCAATCATCACACGGTTACCATAGCAACTTTCCCGGCAACCACCATCGCTATATCATAGTGGGTGGCTGATCCCCGGCTGCCGGCCGTAGAGGAAACAAGTGAATGAGAGGGGGGGAGAGAGAGAGAGCTTAGCTCACAGCTGCCCAGCTAGTTCTCAAACTCTGCAGCACTGCACCAGCTGGCCAAGTCACCTCCCAGCTAGTCTGGCCAGCCACAGGCCATCTCTCACACATACACACACACACACAGACCTGTTTCCCCTCTCTCCATCTGTCCTCTGCCATGCTCCAACATCTTACCATGTCACCATAAAACAGGTAGTATGTTGACATTGAAACATCTTGATGACGCGTTCACTTTCACTCCCAAACAGGTGACCCACCGTCCCTTAACTGTGGGATGGGCAGCCCCCAGCTGGGCAGCCGGCAGCTTCACCACGGAGGTGGTGGTGGTGGTGGTGGTGGTGGTGGAGCAGGAGGTGGAGGCCAGGTGTACCAGCACCAGGCCCAGCAGCAGTCTCTCCACCACCAGAGCCTGCAGGGCCTCCCCAGGTTCCAGGGCTCCCAGGCCTACTCTGAAGTGCTCTACCCAGACTGCAGCTCCTCCTCCAACTCCATGGCTTGTCTCTACCAGAACTACCAGGTCTGTTTTGGAGCCGTCAATTCAGCTCTTCGATTTGATTCAAGTTCAAACTTGCTGTTTAATTTGACACGATGAGCTCAAATTGATTTTTAATTTGACTCAATGAGCGCAATTTTGGTGTTTCAATTTCACACAAGCTCAATGCTCAATCTGTTTGTTTCAGGTCTGTTTACCTGACAACGTCCCTGTTTCCCAAACTCAAATGAACTCCCAGTCAAGGATAGCGTCCCTCACCGAGTCGCAGGGCATGCTCTCCCATCCACAGTTTGGTGAGGGGCAGGGGGAGCGGTCAGGCCAAGGCGAAAGCCTGCCCATGGGGGCGGCGGCCTCTCACAGGCTGTCGGCAGGCGGCGGCGGCGCCGAATCGGTGGACGCCATCTACAGAGCGGTGGTGGACGCCGCCAGCAAGGGCATGCACGTGGTGATCACCACCACGGTGAGTGGCACCACAAACACCAGCCCTGTGCCTGCCCTCAGTGCCATGAGTGCCTTCACTGCCTCCATAGGGGATCCTGTCAGCCTTCCTGGTGCGGCCAGCCACAGCCACAGGGGCCTCCAGGAGGCAGAGGCAGCCTTGAGCCAGCAGCACAGAGCCAGGCAGGCTAGGCCAAGCTTGCCTCAGAACAACCCAGAGCAGGCCAAGGGCACCGGCCAAGGACCCGAAGCCCATGATTACTTCCGATCGCCGGGCAGCGGCACCCCCAGAGGACAGTGGGAGGGGGAGGCTCACTCGGGCCTGGACGGCCACGGTGCTTCCTGGGGGGGGGAGGAGTTCCTTGAGTGCTCCACCCAGGTGAGGAGCAGCCCCTGCATGGAGCGGCCGGTCAGCCTGGCCCCCGCTCCCCCATGTCCTGCCGAGGGCTCCCAAGACCATGGCCCCCCGCTCCTGGAGGATGGCTTCTGCTTCAACACCTGCAGCAGGACACCCAGCATCAACTACAAGGAGCACCTGGAGCAGATGGTGGAGCGCTGCGCCCACATGAATGGCGGGGGCCAGTTCTCAGTGAGAAGCTACGGAGACAGCCTGGGGCCCCCCAGGCAGGAGCTGACGGGGGATGACCAGTCTCCCAGCTCCTCCACCAGCCTTGAGGGCCCCCTGGCCAAGGAGTACGGCCACTACAACGGCCACTTCAACGGCTGCGCGCCCAGCCCCTCCGACACCAAGAGCCTGAGCAGCGAGGAGGACCTGCGCCACCCGGACTCGCCCTCGTCCGAGCTGCTCCAGTACCGTTCGCGGAGCTTCAACATGAGGGAGCTG
This sequence comes from Plecoglossus altivelis, assembly GCA_036571765.1. Lineage (NCBI taxonomy): Eukaryota > Metazoa > Chordata > Actinopteri > Osmeriformes > Plecoglossidae > Plecoglossus > Plecoglossus altivelis. Next base: position 6,823,688 of record BROE01000010.1, on the reverse strand, counting down.
GTGTGGGGGAGCTTCCCCTCCTGGCCAGGCAAGCTGGCCGGGGAGGAGCAGGTGCACAACACCAGCTTGCAGCTCCGAGACCAGGGCAAGGTGAGCTAAGATCGAGTGAGGAGAACCACTTGGCTGAGTCTGTGAACATGGTGTGCAGTTTAATATGGATTTGATGTGTTTGCGCTCAGCAATGTCTGATATTTGATTACTTCCTTTCGGCGTCTGGCTAGTGAAGGAAGAACCAGCAGTGCGGGTGAGGCTGATGTTGTGATCTTTCTTGTTTGGTTCAGGTGGAGCCTGAGAAACTGAAAACGCTAAGTCATGACCTGGAGGCACTTGAAAGAGCCACGAAACGGAACAGAAAGTAAGCTGCCATTAAAGGAATACTAAAATACTTGGTCCTTTCCTCTCCTGGCCTGATATCCTGCTCTTATAAAGAAAAGCATCAGCGTAGAGAAACAAGATCATCTATGTGCATCGTGTGGTAAAGAAAAGCATCCTTTAATCCCTTCAACAGTCCCTACCCAGACCAGCTCCAGTCTGGTTGCTAGGGAGAGGTTGATAGCACTGACCACAGGCTCACCTGGCCTGTGCTCTGTGTGACTACACAGCAGCTGCCCTGCCAAGCCCACCATTAGCCCCCATCCACAGCTCCAACCATTAACCACAGTCACTTCTGGAGATTAAAAACCAGCGCTTGTTCATCCTCTTTCCCTCACCTTAGGAACCCTCACTTCCTCCTAGAACTCTCCATCTCCTCTCCTTTAGTCTACATGGAAGATGTGGATTTGTGTGATCGTTCGAAGTGATAGTCTTCTAAGAATATAGAATTCTTCCAGCTAGAATTTTGCATCAGATAGAGGGTTGTAACATGTCAAATGAGCTGGTGTTGTCTGTCGTAACATTGCTTTGTTCATTTCCACCAGAGCTGGGAAGTTGAATAATCACTTAGAAGCTGCTATACACGAGGCCATGAGTGAGCTGGACAAGATGTCGGGCACGGTGAGGATGGCTCCCTGTGTGTCTCTCTCTGTCTCTCTCTGTGTATGTCTCTCTGTGTGTCTCTCTCCCTCTCTGTCTCTCTCTGTGTATGTCTATCTGTGTGTGTCTCTCTCTCTCTGTCTCTCTCTCCCCCTGTCTCTCTCTCTGTCTCTCTCTCCCCACCTCTCTCGTGCTCTCTTTCTTTCTTCACTCCCTTTTCCAAACCCTTTTATCCTTCGTCCCCCTCCTGTTCTGCTCCCCCTCCTCTCTCTCTTTCTCCGTCTCTCTCTCCGTCTCTCTAGATATATTTTCTGTGTGCACACTTCCCCACCGGCTGAGCTGAGACAGCCAGCGCTGATCAGAGGGCCTGTCTGTGTCAGCAGGGAGATGCTAGTCAGAGGGTTACATAAACACATCCCAGCACCCCTCAACCTCTGCAGCGGCCCTGCCGGCACACATCTCTTATCAGTCCACATCTGAGAGGGAGGCCTGGCTCCAGGTCCCCTCTGCAGGGAGATAGCATTAGCATGTTAGCATCTTACTGTTACTATTAGCATGTATATTGATCTCCCCTCGAAAAAGTGGTTTCTCAAGCTACATTGATAGCATGCTTCTCTGATGTATATACTCTCGAGCTGCTAAAGAAATGTGTGGCGCAAGTTATGGAATATGACCTGATAGTAGCAATCCTCTGTTACCAGGTTCATCAGTTACCTTCGAGAGAAAAGCAGGCAAAGCTGCCCAAGCCCAAGAGAAGGAAGATCTCCAGATAACAGTGAATGAGCGCTTATAAGAACTATACTCAGCCTTGGAACAACGTTCACCAAGCCTTGTGACTTTTGACCCCTACCAGGTGCTACAATATGGATAGTGGTACATTCTTGTTCCATTTATTCCCTGACTGACTTTGAAGGTGCTGGAAAAGCCAATCACAAATACAGTTTGGAAACTGTAAGCAACGGTTGCAATTTGTCTACAGCTCGCTGAATAACTATTTTTTGTTAGAATAAGATATTAAACAAAATTACACAAAAAAAATCTTACATTTAAGAAAATAGACAGTCCAAATATTTCTGATACATTTTCATATGTATATAGATAATACGGAAATTTCATGATATTAAGAAAGTTTGTAAATATTGTACAATAATGTCATGTACAAGCGTACGTAATGCACATTTTATCTTTTATTGTACAAAACAAAGCAGAGGTGTACCAATGTCTTGGTTTTTATCCGGTACCCAGTCACTGAGACTGTATGCATAGGGTCAAGCTTTTATACCATTAGGATTATACCTGCTGTTTTGTATCAAACAGCAGGTGAACTGGCATGATGTTACCCCTTCAAAAATAGCCACTCAACACAAGTAAGCGTTCGTTTACGTTCAAACAGAATGAACTTTACCAGCCGAGCTTCTAACTCAACTCACCTGCAAGCTACATTGGAGTCGAAGACCAGGTCATCCTCCTTATGATTTTCTATTGTTGTTATTATTATTGCTGTCTTGCCAGTTCTCATGAAGATAAAGGAACCGCCCTGAAGAGTACTGTACAATATAGTATGTGACCTAAGCCTAGATTGTGGAGAGAGAAAAACACTAACTGCCTATGTTTTCAGAAATGGTGAAAGAATTTCTCAATTGGGGGCCTTAAATGTTTTTTAGTTTTGTTTGTTTCATGTTATAACTTATTCATGTACAGTATTTCATATTTATTTGTAAGCTTTACAATATGCTAGATGGCAATAATACTACCAAGAGTTCAAAACTCTAGCCTTATATGTGGATGCGTTTTTTACACAGGAATAATCTTTGTACAGTGTTCTGTTAGCGATTAACATCAATATTCCTTTATTTAAAAGTCAGCTTTTTTAACACGTGACTTTGTTTTTACAGATCTGCTAGCTAATTGTTGCAACAGAAGATTGCTCAAATGTCCAGAGCTGATAGCCTATTGGTTCCTTGCTGGAAGTTTAGTATTTAAATAGAGTATTGATATTTTTTGTCTGGACGTTAAGTCCAGTCCATGACGGCCCAAGAATGCAAGCAGACGTCAGTTTCAGAAACGATACGGTTCATTCGGACAATATTTGAACACTATTTCAGACAGTTCGGAGGGTTAAGACATCTATGGATTTGTTGAAATGAATGATTGTGCATCATGAAGGAGTTCTTACCTGACCCTAGAGACCTTGGCTTTCTGTGTTCTCTTAGTGTTCAGTGGGAACAAACACACTAAGGTGACATGAGGTCATCACAGAGCTTCTGTGGAAGACGGTTTAGACATGATTGCGCCATCTGTCCAGCTACTGTCATGTGTTTTTCTATCGTTACAGTGCATTCATTCACTACACACTTGTCAAGTGCAATACAAAGCGACAAAATAGACGAGGGTCGACCATATCTAAGGGTTTCCATTCAATCATGGGCTCGTTCACAGTTGTTTGGATGCAGAATCACACTCGCTAACGTTGTTGATCAAATGACTGTAACTTCAACCAAGAAGCATTTCCCTACGTTTCAGTTTAAGACGATACCTTGCCTAGTGAAAATGAGGACGCCCGCGGTCGAGATAGCGTGCTCTTTTGGTAAAGTTCACTCTGACCCTGTAAGGACACCAAGACCCGCTAACGCCCCGGTTGTTCAGCTGATTGTTTGTTTGTCTCAGTTGAAAGTATTCTTGACCACACAGGTCAGCAACATGTTGTTTTCCCCTCCTTCAAATGGTCAGTGTAGTCTTCATTTTATTTTCACTGAGATTGTGTGTGAGCGTGTGCAGTTTTCTTTTAGATATGCCAGTGAGGTTATTGTCTTACCTTGGGTTGCATTACCTTTGCTTACTCTTTGAACTTTGTTTTTACAAAAACGTTGTTGTCAGGGTTGTTTTCAACTTGTAATTAAGTATATATTTTCTCACTAATATATACTTTACAAAAATAGACTTTGTGAAGTATGATGTGCACTTGATCTCACTTGTTGCGTTGGTGTGTGTTAGTAATAGTTTATTGGAGTCCATAATTTCTAATTGTTTGGATTTTTATGATTTGTGTGTAACCAGATGTTTTTGTAAATATTGTGAACATTACAGGTCATGCAGTGATGTAACATTTGAACAATGTTGCACAGATGTTTAAGATATTAAAAACTGGTCACTCTTACTTGAATAACCTGATGTCAAATGGGCTCTTCTTCGACAGCTTCTAATAGTTTCTGTGGTTTCTTTGATGTGTGTTTTTCCTTCATTAATGCAATGCTCACCCCTAGTGGTGAAGTCAAAAATCACAGGAAACTAGTCTCACATACAGTATATGCCATGTTTTTGGACGCATTTTCCCAGTAGTCCTTCAAAATCAGCACATTAGAATGTGTGTCGAGCTGTGAGGGTCACGTGTTGGCTACATATTTCTTATATTTATAATTTTTTGTTATGTTGTGTTCTATTAATGGACAGACCAGAAGACAGGCTCAAGATTCTCATACAGAACTCTTGATCCTTAAATCTTAAGGCTGTTTGGATAGCACATACAAGCAGACACACCTTGAACTAAGGTGGACAATGAGACAGCAGAAGTCTCTGTTGCAGGCTAAAAAAAAACACTAACACCAGCTAGAACTGGCCTGATTAAATGGGTAACAATAAACATAGACTTGGGCACATTATCAATGTTATCATGTTTGTACTTAATAAGCCAGTGGTAAGAACGATTAACTTGTGTTTCAATTTGTGATAATCTGACGTTTTGAATGCAACTCTTGAATTCAATTGCGCAAAGGTTGAGAGTTTAGAGTGACGACCAGCCCAAGAGGCGGAGGGAGTGATAGAAGAGTGGTGCTGATGCAGGGTGGTGAGCGCGCACGATCAGGATGATGCGGTTTCTGAACTCGGGACACCTTCTGTACGCTTCTGAATGGACATCTTAAGCCGCTCCCTTACATACAGACTTTGATTTCTACTGCCAGGTTTTAGACGGAGGCAAATGTTTGACTTTTTATTTTACCTTTACAACGCAGCCTAATGGGCGATTGCAGATGATCGGCCCATGCCTCTGCCCAGAAGGCGAGAGGTGCATCGATGAAATACGTTTCATCCGAAGCTATTCAACAGATAACGCCAGCGGAATTGGTAGAGTAGGTCGTCTTTAAGTTTTATCCTGTGGCTTTTGTTTATCTGGAAAGACAGACATGGCGGACGCAGCCGAATGCGGCGTCAAAGTATTGTGCCGATTTAGGCCATTAAATGAATCCGAAATTACACGAGGAGATAAGTACATTCCGAAATTTAAAGAAGAGGATACCGTGGTTATTACAGTAAGTTCATTGCCTTTTCTTATATGGTGTAGCTAGTTTAATTTCCAATTCAGCCTACATTACCAACGGGAATGGCGTAAAACCAACTTCACCATCAAGCCGATGCAGCGGAAATCTGCGGTGCGCATATGAAGTCTCCCCACGCACTACAGAAACGGTTATGCAGCCAAATTTGAGTTTTGAAATTACACTGAGCCGTAGGCTAGGGTTGTCAACCCATTATGGTTTCTGGCTGCGCAGGACCTGCATCGGTCTACTGCAGTTTTTGACAAGATAAATCGCATGGAAATATTGCTTAGGGCCAATGCATTGAGGGGTAGTTTGGACTTCCTACAATGCTGCGGTATTCTGCTCTGCTGAATGTGCAGATTTAACACTAACGACATTCTGTTGTGCCTTGTCACCTGTGGCGATGTCAACACGTATGTTAGACTCGATATTTTTTTACTGTAGATTTTAAAGCATTGGCCTTTGCGAAATATAAAAGGCCTTTGACAGCTATTCCTTTTGGTAAAGGCAACACTCACAGGTTACGCAAAATTAATCTGCGATAAATTAATATTTAAGTAGTCCGTTTGTTATTGAACTGTATACTGTATAGATCGTAATGACATTATCTGTGGGGAATACGGAACTATTTGTTGGTTGGATGAAATGGTGACATCCTCACTACCTTGTTGTTTGAGCATTTCAGCTAGTTAAATACGCCAACGTATTGTAATACGCCAAGGCTTGTTTCTATCGATTTCGCTGTCAAAATATTCTTGATATGGTTGACCAAATATACACATTTTGCAGAGTATCAAACTGTTCTGTAGATTGCGGTACAGTAGGCCTACTAGTAGTTTCTCTTAGCTGTCCTCCAGTGTATACATTATTTATGTAATTGTATCTGTAAATATTTCAAGTGTCTAAAGTACAATACACAACACAAATGAGGCATCTAATGGATGCTTTTTGAAGATGGTCTTTTTTTTTGGGTTGCGTTGATCCAATCACATTTGTATTTGATGAAAAAGAGGCATCTGTTTAGGAGAGACATCTCCTGTTGCCCCTGGAGATGTGCTGACAGGCTTGTTAAGGCAGGCCTCGGGTTCTCCTGGAAGGCGTCGGCTCCTATTACTGTGTAATGTTTCATTTGTCCTGAAACAATATTACAATGTTTTTAGAACCATCCACCTGTGTCTGTGTGCCTGCTTATCTCCCTGTCAGTCTGTGTATCTCTATACCGTGCTGTGTGTCTCTGTGATCCACCATTGGCTTTGTCTTGGACAGGGCAAGCCGTATGTCTTTGATCGCGTCCTTCCCCCAAACACTGCTCAGGAGCAGGTGTACGACGCGTGTGCCAAGCAGATCGTTAAAGGTAGGTTGAGTCGACGTCCTCTGGCCCTGCCGTGGTCCACATCTCTGCTGATAAGTGTCTCAACTCAACCATGTCCCTTGCTTGCGTTCGCACAGATGTCCTTGGAGGCTACAATGGGACCATCTTTGCCTACGGTCAAACGTCCTCAGGAAAGACACACACTATGGAGGTGAGTTCCCTCCTCCTGCATCCTACCCTGCTGTTCAACAGGGGACCTGTAACTGAGATGTAGTATTGCCATTTAAAATGCGGATGTGCAGGTAGGTCAGTCTTCAAGGACAATTGAAGTGCAACTTTCAATATTTAGACACAGAAGCAGGTTTTGGGGATGAATTGTGTCACCTAAAGATTGTGGGTTGAGGCTCATCAATGCATATTTGAGAAGATTTTCACCATGACTTACCAAGTCAGTCACTCTGACAGGATTCAAAGCAGTTGATTTCATTGGCACAGGCCTTTGTACAAGGGCCGTACTAAGGGATTAAGAACTCATTTGGAGTAAGTTTGTAGCGTTCTGAGTATATTTCAAGAACTATAGGTTTCATTTGTTTAATGTTTGAAGAGGCATTAAGATCATCAGCCCAGCAATAAGAAATCATTGGCTGGTGAACAAATTCACAAAATGAACAGGAGGGGGATGGACATTTGGTTGGTCATTGGCGAGGAGCGTGCTTGTTTCCAACCTGTAAGCCCCCACCTCCACCCCTCCTCCTCCCCTTCTCCACCCATCCTCCACCACTCCCCAGGGGAAGCTCCATGACCCCCAGCTGATGGGCATCATCCCCCGCATCGCCCATGACATCTTTGACCACATCTACTCCATGGATGAGAACCTAGAGTTCCACATCAAGGTAAACACTGCAGGGTCTATCGGCATCTCTTGAATGCAGTATGGCAGCATGTATTGTGATAGCTAACGCCTCACGTTTCATTTCTTAAGGTCTCATATTTTGAAATATACTTGGACAAAATCAGAGATCTTCTTGATGGTAAGAAATGGGCCAGATTTCTTCATGTTCACAAGTGTGTGTATGTTAAAGATAACACCTTTTGTTTTTGATTTTTTAAGTTTCAAAGACCAACCTTGCAGTACATGAGGACAAAAACAGGGTTCCCTACGTCAAGGTAAGGAAAATGCGGCTACAGACACTTTCTCTATAACTTCTGGTTCAGAGGGTCACCGCTGACGAAGTTGTGGTGATCCTCCAGGGCTGTACAGAGCGATTCGTCTCCAGCCCGGAGGAGGTCATGGATGTCATCGATGAGGGCAAGAATAACCGACACGTGGCAGTGACAAGTACGTTCCCTGTCAACATGTCAGCCTTTCGCACCCAGACATCCACACTGTATGTACCTTCTCACCTGTGCAGTCAGTGCTGTAGACTTCACTCGTGTATGTGCTAAGCTGAAGGCCTCATCGTTTCGTCGTTGCAGACATGAACGAACACAGTTCCAGGAGTCACAGCATCTTCCTGATCAACATCAAACAGGAGAACATCGAGACAGAAAAGAAACTGTCTGGAAAACTCTACCTGGTTGACCTAGCAGGCAGTGAAAAGGTAGGGCAGGCCAAACAAGCTTACAGGACAGTGCATTTAGTAAAAACTTGACTCTGTGCCATCCCCCAGGTTTGACAGTTGAAGATGCTGAGACAGGGTTCCTCTGCCAGGCGCTGACTCTGTTTTCTGTCTTCTGAAGGTCAGCAAAACTGGGGCAGAAGGAGCCGTGCTGGACGAGGCTAAAAATATCAATAAGTCCCTTTCTGCACTTGGGAACGTCATCTCTGCTCTGGCTGAGGGCACCGTAAGTTACACAGCTAATATCTTGGACAGTCCATCTGTGAGGAACAAGGATGTCTCTGGACTCACTCTGTCACTGCACTCTGCTGTTGTTGCGAAGAGTCTGAGCTCACACATGATGTGCCTCCTTGCTAGAAAACCCACGTGCCGTACAGAGACAGCAAGATGACCCGCATCCTGCAGGACTCGCTGGGGGGGAACTGTCGGACCACCATCATCATCTGCTGCTCCCCCTCCGTCTACAACGAGGCGGAGACCAAGTCCACCCTCATGTTCGGCCAGAGGTGAACGCCCCCACCTTACTACCTCTGTGTCTAAACTAGCTAGCGTCCTTCCATGTCTGCCATCACAACAGGAGGAACTGTAGAGCAAGGTCAGAGATACTCCACATGGAATGGAATCTGTAGCTGTTATCATTGTGATTATGAGCCAGTACACGCTGAAGAATTAAAGTGAGAACCTATTATAAAGACAAGTTATCTTTGAAGTCATTTTAAACATTAGCCTGCTCCAACTCCACTAATCTAATGGGATCTAAGCCACATAATATCTAATTGTTCCATTGTGGTAAAAGCATGTTAGTGTCTGTGAATCAAGGACAACCCATTACTAACCACATAAACCAGCCACTCTAAGGTAATATTATCCCTGTCCCATTATGTCTGTTCATATCATCCAAGAGCCCTCCTAAGCTGATGGAGATAAATTCATTCAATCAACACGTCTCCAGTAGGTTATGCAACCATGACAACCTGCTTAGCTGAGTGGCTGGGAGATCCCTGAGCTGGGCTCGTATTGGACGAAAGCAAGCAGAGACTCACTAGTCCCCTCCCCTCTGTCCTCCCCTCTCCTCTGAGCTTCACTGCAGCTCTTCAGCTGCTGTAGGTCACATGGTATGACAGTGCAGTAGAGCGCACCACAGCACAGCACCCCACTCCAGGGAGACCTGCTCCTCTGTCTCCGCCAGTACGGGCAAAGCAGTGCTGCGCTGTACTGTTTGTCCTCAGTGTCCTCTGGCACAGGCGCGCGCAGAACACTCACGCAGTAGACACACTCGCAGTAGACACACTCGCAGTAGACACACACACAGTAGACACACACGCAGTAGACACACTTGCAGTAGACACACTCACAGTAGACACTCACGCAGTATACACACTTAGTAGACACACTCAGTAGACACACTCGCAGCACACACACAGCTCTCTCATCGGAAGCCGCAGCACAGAAACAGAGAAAAGCCCTGTTGGTTGTAAAGAGAGGGGCTGGATGAATGGCGTGTTGGTGGCGAGGGTGCGTTCGGGGTCATTGAGAGATGACAAACCTTCTGTTTTCATTATGTGGAGGCTGAGCTGTAAAGGTTATGGCTTGATCATGCCAGCACTGATCAGGCACACACCAAAAAGTCAGGAGAGGTGCAGACAGTTACTCCTCCTGTCCTCTGGTAGCCAAGCCATCTGCCACAGATAAGTCCAGCTTTGAAACACAACCTCTGAGGTTCTTCATAATGATGGTACTGAATGTATTAGAACATGTAGTCCACTGGATTGGTCTGCATTGGATTCCTGGAACAATCCCAGGCCTTGAGGAAGCTCTTGTCTGAGTGTTCCTTTTTACTTCCTTCATCCTAAACCCCACTCAGGGCCAAGACCATCAAGAACACTGTGTCTGTGAACCTGGAGCTGACCGCTGAGGAGTGGAAGAAGAAGTATGAGAAGGAGAAGGACAAGAACAAGAGCCTGAAGAACGTCATCCAGCGCCTGGAGATGGAACTCAACCGCTGGAGGAACGGTGAGAGGCAATAGAGTTTTCCGGAACCCTGGAAAAAAGGAACTGGGAACCCCCGGATACATTATTATCAGTAACATAACTTTTGACAATCCCTACATTGGCGACAAAAATTCATGTTTCACGTGAATTGAACATAACCACTCTAGTCATGCAGTAGCCTTCCGTCACCATGTGAGACCAGACCCCTGACCTCCTCCTCCCTGCCCTTGCTTCCGGCTCCCAGGTGAGAACGTTCCAGAAGAAGAGCAGCTGAGTGCCAAGGACCAGAAGAACCAAGAGCCCTGCGACAACACGCCCGTCATCGACAACCTGGTCCTGGCCAGCAGCGCCGTCTCCAGCGAGGAGAGGAGCAAGTATGAGGAGGACATCAGCAACCTCTACAAGCAGCTGGATGACAAGGTGGGTCAGCCCAAGTCCAGGGTGGATGTTGCCCGACATGGAGGATGATGCAACAGTTATGGCGATGATGCAGTACGATTGTTATACCTTCAAAATGGATCAGATCCTTTTTGGTTGTTCTCTCCCAGGATGATGAGATCAACCAGCAGAGTCAGCTGGTGGAAAAGCTTAAGGAACAGATGCTAGACCAGGAAGAGGTGACTGACAAGTTACATATTAGTACTACATGTAGCTAGACTTAAAAAAGCCCTACCGGATGTTTTACGTGCAAGAATGCATTTGGATGTCTATATACCTGTGTGTGTGTGTGTACTTGAAGCTGCTGGCATCAACAAAGTTGGACTACGTGAAGGTGCAAGACATACTGACGCGCTTGCAGCAGGAGAACGAGGCAGCCAAGGAGGAGGTGAAGGAGGTGCTGCAGGCTCTGGAGGAGCTGGCCGTCAACTACGACCAGAAGAGCCAGGAGGTGGAGGACAGGAGCCGCTCCAATCACCAGCTGACAGAGGAGCTGACCCAGAAGACAGTGAGTGAGAGGAGGAGGAGAGGACAGAGAGTAGAGACCTGTTTAAGGGACCTGTGTTAGAAGTCTAACATGACAAATGACTTGTTTGTAATGACATTTGTCATAACATAGAAGAGAGGGCGTCTATTCTATGCCATGAAAACCCTACGCTTGACGCAAACGGAACTTGTGAAGGAACATTCATGTATGTTATGTGTGTGTGTTTGTGTGTGTGTGTGTTTGTTTGTGTGTGTGTTGTGTGTGTGTCAGGCGGTACTGGTGGAAGTGCAGAGGGAACTAGCTCACCTCCAGGAGCTCAGTGGTCACCAGAAGAAGAGAGCATCTGAGATCCTTAACCTGCTGCTTAGGGAACTCAGTGAGATAGGCAGCATCATTGGCGCCAATGACGTCAAAACGGTACATACACACACACACAAAGACACACACCGAACCTCAGACCACAGATGTAGACACGTATACGAGCACACCTGCAACAGTTCATCTGTTTTGCGAAGCAAACGGCGCCAATGCACCTCTTTCCGTCGCACAGACGTCGGAGGGGAACGGCAATGGGGTGGCAATGGAGGAAGAGTTCACCATGGCTCGTCTGTACATCAGCAAGATGAAGTCAGAGGTCAAGTCTCTGGTCAACCGCAGCAAGCAGCTGGAGAGCGCTCAGGCAGACACCAGCCGCAAGATGCAGGCCAACGAGAAGGAGCTGGCCTCCTGCCAGCTGCTCATCTCCCAGGTAACCTGGAGGGTCGGAGCCAAAAATACAGTACTTACATACGTGGTGTGTAAAAGTGCCGGGCCACTTTGAAGAATCTCGTTAATCCCACCTTGAGTCCTGACGTGAACATACCCGAAGGTGTGTGGGACTGGTTGGACAGGGTAGACAATAAATTGTGCCACTGTCAACAGTAGAAAAATAGCAACAACAAAAAAGATGTAACTTGGGTTTATTTCAGTATTGTTGTGTTTTAGAAGAAAATTGTACTTTGCACTTTGACATGGCAGCACCAGGCAAAGATCAAGTCCCTGACTGACTACATGCAGAACATGGAGCAGAAGAAGAGGCAGCTGGAGGAGAGCCAGGACGCTCTCACAGAGGAGCTGGCCAAGCTTCATGCTCAGGGTGAGCCTCTACCGCAACACCTGCCGCTCTCCCACAGCACTTAGTACCGTCACACAAGGCCTGTAACATGGTAGGCAGTCTCTGCTCTGACTCCAGGGAGGTACGTAACCTGTGGTCAGGTCATCACTTTGCTTGTGACTCGAAGACGAGGTCTGCTCTAGGACTCAGGTCATCAGTTGAACTCTCGTGCTGTTTTGACCCGTGTCATTATGAAATGCGGTAAGAGCTGATATGGATGGATGTTTTTTTTTAGAGAAAATGCACGAGGTGTCGGAGAAGGAGAAGGAGAGCATAAGCCGACTGCAGGGAGAGGAGGAAATCAAGGTAAGCAAGTGTGTGTGTGTGTGTATATGTGTGTACAGTATGTGTTTGTGTGTGCATGTGACTGTACGTACAGAACATGGGAGCGGGTGTGAGTGTTAGTGTGGGAGGGTGTGTGCGTGGCTGAGTGTGTGGGTGGGTGCGTGTGTGTGTAACCTCCTCTGGTGGGCCTTCACACAGAAGACCCTAGAGGAGCAGATGGAAAGCCACAGAGAGGCCCACCAGAAGCAGCTGTCCCGCCTGCGTGACGAGATCGAGGACAAGCAGAGGATGCTGGACGAGCTCACCGAGTGAGGCCCAACCCTTGACTCTGATAGCAGCTGATGTCCAGCATGGCACCGTGTGCAGAGACATTTGTGATATTAATGTGGTAACCCAGAATGCGTTCAACAAATGTGAATGGCTTTAGCGCTGACCGCCACCTTCTCACCTTTCTGCCCTTGCTTTCCTCCCCTCCTTCCCTATCTTTCTCTGTCTGCTGTCCTCTCTCCCACTTGCTTTCTCCCCAGTCTGAACCAAGGACTTCTACTGGAGCAAGAGAAGATGATGTCCGACTATGAAAAACTCAAAGCAGAGGAACAGGAGAAAGACACCCAACTTCAGCACCTTGTGTAGGTATCCCTCGACTTTGGACTGAACTGATGGAGGAGTTGTTCTTTCTAATTCTTCAGTCTCCAAACCATTTGATGCTGGTTCTGAAGGTCCAGCTTCTTTATTGTTGTAGTCGAAACATCAACATCTGTTTTAGCAACCTTGTTTGTTTTTCTGTTCCTCAGGCTCCTAAATGAACAGAAAGAACAGGCCCAGCAAGACCTTAAGGGACTGGAGGAGACTGTGGTATGGCACTGCATCCTCATTTGTCTTTTTAGATGCTGTTTTTAGATGCTACCACGTTCTCGAAACTCTTTTTTTTCTCCCACAGGCCAAAGAGCTTCAGACTCTGCACAATCTGCGCAAACTCTTCGTACAAGACCTCACAACGCGAGTCAAGAAGGTACAGATGCATGTCACGTTACCTCTCAGAAACGTGCTATTCATGGAGAGGTGTCAGTGAGGTGTTTCCAGGCTCTCGGTTAACAGACTGCTGTGTGCTCTGCGTGTGTTCAGAGCGCCGAGCTGGACTGTGAAGATGGAGTGGGCAGCGCCGCTCAGAAACAGAAAATCTCCTTCCTGGAGAACAACTTGGAACAGCTCACCAAGGTCCACAAGCAGGTAATATAACACTGGATCATCCTTCACTCGTCCTTGACTAAAGGTGAACTGTCAAAGTTCATGTGAAATCAAACAAATATGGCCACTTACTGCTAAATAAAACATAGCAGAAAACTTCTCAGAATTAATTATTTAAATCTATAGACAACTCTAATGCATGTGATGGTGTGTGTGTTTTTGACTGTATGTGTGTGTGCGTGCAGCTGGTCCGTGACAATGCAGACCTGCGCTGTGAGCTGCCCAAGCTGGAGAAACGCCTTCGGGCCACGGCGGAGCGGGTCAAGGCCCTGGAGAACGCCCTGAAAGAGGCCAAGGAGAACGCCATGAGAGACCGCAAGCGCTACCAGACAGAGGTTGACCGCATCAAGGAGGCTGTGAGGGCCAAGAACATGGCCAGAAGGGGCAACTCTGCTCAGATCGGTAACTACATGTTTGTATTAACTGCCCTGGTTGAGCTGAGATAGAGCTCAACTATCTAGCACAGCTTGCAGGTATCTAGTCATGTCTGATGTTTCCTTGTCTATCTGTCTGTCTTCCAGCTAAGCCCATCCGCCCAGGACACCACCCTCTGTCCTCCCCTACTGTCTACAGTCACCAGTACAACCACAACAAGTAAGTTACACCTGGGGATTTGCACTCAAGCAGGCTTCCTTAGTGATGGAGTGGATCAGCATTGATGGCAGAGCACGGGGATAACTGTTGGTTGTAGTGCACACATCTGAACACTAGAGGTCAGGAGAGCTTCGTTTCCTGGCTTGACTTGACTGACTGCTGTGACAACCAGAAAAAAAAGCCACCCTGGATGTGATGAATTTAAATCCTGTTTGTGTATATTAATCAGTTCTTTGTTCCTTCTTCCAACTGCAGATAGATCCAGGACCTGCATGTACAGACCACCTCATAGCTGGATCCCCACAGCCCCCTACCATCCTACACCCTCCTGCCTGTTCTTGGAAGGCCAACCTGGCTGACTCTCATCTTTCACTGACTGGCAGACAAACCTCCTCATCACCTAACTCTTTCAGCTCCTGTACATATTTACATGATACAGTACTTATGGCCATGCAATGTAATCGCGTACTGCATTAACTGCTTAGAGAGCTGTCCAAGTGTACTGTAGTAGATCTACAGGGGTTGTTCTTGTGAAGCGTCAAAATGCACCTGTAGAAATATCGCATTGGCTCTTACTTCTAAACGAAATGAGCTCCACCTGCACTGTGTTTTTGCACTGAAATAGCTTTTTGCGGTTATAATTTGCACATTTTCCGCGCTCGCCTTTCCAAAGCTTTTTGTCTGTTTGGTATCGCATAGTCTGTTACATAGTCTGTTACGTTCATGTACCTTCATGACACGAAAGCGTTTTTGAATAAGAGAGAGGGGCACTATTAGCGTGATCATTCACAGTAAGCTGTAAGTGACAGTGTTCGGCCTTCATCGTCAGCATTCGTTACAATATAGACCTGTCGTTTGTGATTGAATAATACCTTTTACTTTTGAAATGGATAGAAACACCACACTGTACCATGGGATACCGTGGGATGATTTACCGGGGAAGTTTGTTTTGGTGTAGGGTCAGGGTGTATGGTACTGTCTCCCAACTGCAGCTGAGATGCTGATCTGCCAATCAGACGTCCCTGCAGTCAGACAGGAGACAGTACGCTGCACTCTCAAAGCAAAACAAGGCTTTTTTGACATTCAAGACAGGCCTAGAACCTTCTCCCGCAATGTGGCACGAGTAACAAGTCCAGTGATGTTCGACCAAGCTGCTCTCTGCAGACCATAGCAGGCTTTGGCTTATCCTGCAAACCTTAGTGCCTTTAGAAACTCTTTGAGACTTTTTCACACGCAATATTCCTTGTTTCTGACTCACTGAAAAACCTTTTTGAGCCTTGACAACAAAAGTAGGAGAGGTCATAGTGTCTCGATGCGAAGGAGAAACGTGCCCCCTCTCAGAATGGACCCTCAGAGTCTAATATGTTCCTACGTTGCTTTACAGGTTATTGTATTTCAGCATGTTTTTGGGTGTATATATTATGTAAATGTGCTCATCTACACATGATAGCAGTCATCATGGCAGGGCTACTTATTTATTGTTGTATGGTTTCTCGCTTTAGCTTTCAGTTGTTACAATGGACAATGCTGTTGAACATGGATGGCTTCAGAAGGAATATGGTACGCCTGCTGTACTCGACTGATAATGACAATTACTGTATAACTGCATGTTGTATAACTCATTTTAAATGTTTGAATTAGAGCAAATAAAGATATTTAACTTTATCTAGCAGTGGTACATATTACTGCTAATAATATTGAGGATTTCCTTTTTTAATCTTATTTTTTTTCTTTCTCCTGAGGTAAACCTGTGATTTAAACTGAAATACAGATGCAGACACTGTACTTGGTGAAGAGCAAACTACCACTACCTCAAACTAAAGCCAAATCTGGCCTTCTTCTGTTCAATCATCTTCTTAGCATGTTCTCATGGAGACCGCCAGACCACGTCGCTAGGACGTCACCATGGAGATGACACTTTGACACATCCCCACCAATGCAAAGCCCCAGAAATGCTGGGATTAGTCGTCATGATTTAAGCAAAATAAATCTGATCTCTGTTTGTCGTTTGAGATCCTGTATGCGATGCCTGTGTTAAAAGCAGGCTCTGTTTTGAAAGAAAACACAGTGTTCTTGGAGGAAATGTGAGCCGACCAAGCTGGAGCCGCATATGCGTTCCTTTGAATGAATAACAACATCTTTTTGTGCCTATGTTCAGGTGTGCAATGGCATGAATAGACCAGTGTATTGGCATCATGAAAAACAGAGGTGGTGTTTGTATACGTAGCTACAGTACAGGGTGAATACGTATTCCTTACATATTAGGCTCCGATTCGTATTTGTCATTATTAAGCTAAACTTAATATGCAGATGTAATGTTCTAGAACTTTCTGTCTTCAGTAGTGCTGAATTGCATGGTCAGTGAGTGACCTTTAAAGGGTATCAGAACAGGTGGCATCCATTGTGTTCAGTTTGAGCCATTTTGATAGCCATAGCACAGGCAGAGCATGCATGGATTCTTCAATCGCTAAGGCCTCTCTCTCTCTCTCTCTCTCTCTCTCTCTCTCTCTCTCTCTCTCTGACTCTCTGACTCTCTGACTCTCTGACTCTCTGACTCTCTGACTCACTGACTCTCTGACTCTCTGACTCTCTGACTCTGAATGAAGGAAATGTCATTGAGTAACTGCAGAAGAGATCCTAACTGATTGCTGGCCAGCCTCCCAAATGCCCAAGCTGTCAGGCTGGAAAAATGCCACGAGGGCCTTCACAAAAGTACCGTTCTGTTTGTGGAATGTAAGACCTGGATACCTGAAACCCATTGTCCCCAGCCTCTTTCTCAGTCCCCCTGTTATCTGAACAAAAGCCCAATAAAGGCATCACAATTTCCTGCCTAGAAGGGTGCACAAAGAAAGGCCTTGTTTGGGGACTCTGGTGTTCAGTTTATGTGGGGCTGCCAGGGTGACAACCAAGGGAAAAACCAGACTCCACAGCCAGCAGTCATGACCTGAAGCCTGGGGTCTCACCCAGGTTGTAATTAAGGGACAGGGTCATCTGAAAGCGATAGAAGATGAATTTAGGAATATAAGACGCAGGTGAAAAGACAACGTGCCCTAATTTGTCTGGTCTCAAGAAACATTGTCAACAAGTCAGTTCCTAAAATTCCAGCAAAATCATGTGTTGTGGAATGCAGTCACTTATTGGAATTTGGGGTTTGAATCAGTAAGAGGAGACATCAGTTCAGAGGTCATATTTGCAGAACCACTGATGGGTGTGTGTCAGTCTGGCAGTGATTTTCCTTTCCCAGGCGAGGTAGTGTCAGACAAGTGAACACTGCTTTAACCTTTGGAGGGAAGCCAATGGGGATGTTGTGAAACTCCTCCTCACCCCTGTACATACAGCAAACTCTACACACACAGACTGATCTGGGAACAAGTGTGCTCTTTTGACATTTAAACAACATCACGTACTTGTGGTTCATCCTTCTGCTGAATTGAGCAATGGAATCTCACATACGGCAATTGTGATGGAATCTTGGTGATGGAATCTGAAGAACATTAGTGAAAAGGAAGGCTTGCCACAACTATCTTTCCAAGCTTTTGTCCAACTATGGCAGAAAGGTTTGAAAGTGGCTGGTCTCCTTGAGCCAGATAAGAAAAATATTTGGTTTTGCAAGAGCAGGGTTTCATTCATTTACATCTAAATTACAAGAGAAACATTATCTCTCTTTTGTGTGCCTGATGAACAGCAGTTCTCAACTAGACTTTGTCATTTTGAAGTCCACTTGATGTACGGAAGCATGTCGGTAGACTGTTGCCTCGTAAACAACTGGACAGCTGAGAGCTGCAAGCGCCCTTAACGTTCTACCCACTTTCCCAGCTCAGCGCATGAAGGCTTGGAAACACTCTGGCAGGCTGCCGAGGACTTCCTGGGAGAAACTGTTTGCTGTCATTCCTTCATTCCAGCGGGTGCGTCTTGTAAGGTGCTGCTGAAGGGTCCGACATGACAGATCGGACATCTGCTTGCCGGCTGGGGATCAGTCTAGTCCATATGCTACCAAAATATCACTGTTTGACAAGATACTGTCAGTGTATCGTTGCATCAGTCATTCCTGTGTGTCTCGCACTAGAGATTCCATGTCAGGAGGGTTCAAAGGGTCTTGACTTGATGGTCCTGGAAGACAAATGTACTCCCCTTATGCTGGGTAGTATATCTAGTATTCTTGCCTACAGTTTGGGAAGACATGGTCGGAATGGTGGTCTTCAAGGTCTCTCACCACGTCACCAAATATACCCTTGTCATACTCGTAATGTCCGTTGTGTTGCTATAGTACCAGCATCTACTCCCCGAACACAGGTTGTCTGATTGGAAAGGTATGAATTGACAGAATATACAAAGTTCCAAATGTTAAGGGGCATTTCAGTCAACTTAGCCCTGCCAGGGATGGCTGTCTGTGTTCTGTAGTGTGGTTTTATTTCATTACATTTTCAAGTTTAACATTTCCCTATCCGCCCGGGGCCACTTTACTAATTGGTCATGATGTTCTGAAGGGATTCCAACGCTTTTTCAGCCTTGTTGGTTTCAGGACTGTTCTAAAGGCCCCCGTTCTTAAGGATCCCAAGGACCCCAACATGAGCTGAGGGATACTGACTGATCTGGTGACAGCATGGCTTTCTTCTTTGACAAACTACAAGTAAGGGGTCACATGAAAAACATGAACAGCTTAAAATTTGTGTATTGCAGTGCAACACCAACTCCATTATTTATTTATTTTCGCACGAAAAACCCAACCGCCAAAGTTGGCCCCTTCGTGATATACGACGAGCAGTCATCTTCCGTGTCTCCTTACTGGGGCTGTGACTGGGATCGTAAAAAGAGAAGAAAAAGAACTGACTCTGCATTCCTCCAGGTTGCTGATGACAGGCCCCAGGAGCGTTCTGTGCATGTGCAGGGATAAAGTGAGAGGGGCCACATCCAGCCGGAGCACAACGCAGATGAGACTGTGTGTCTTTGGTCTCTGGCTGCCCTGCCTTCGCTACGCTAAACCCACAGATATACAAACCAGCAGGTGCATTTTACATCAACACATACAAATACACACATGTAAACACAAATAGACTAGACCGAGGCATGTACATCCATGCATACTTATCTACGAACAAATAAACAAACGTAATTCATAGTGGAGAGCGCTTTTAGTTCTGGAACGTCTGGAACACAGTTTGGTTTGTTGAGCAGCAGATGCCAACCATGCAAGCCATCTGACCTGCTTTTAACCATCACCATGCGGCAATATAATAAAACTGTTTCTTTAATTGTTAGCAAGGAGAACAAATCCATGTTTATCAAACACAGAAAACATCAGGGTATGGTACAAAGTCTGCACTTAATGTAACCTATAACTGTTGTATTATTTTTTGATGGAAAGATAGGTTCTGACGTTCATAGCATACCATACATAGTTTGGTACATTTTCACTTTCGCCCTGTCTTTGAAATGATTAGGGTGTCTTTTCTGACATACCATGGGTCACTGCATGCATTGTTTCCATGTTCATCACGTTAATGTCTCCTGAGTTTTTGCCCATGATGTTTCAAAAAAAGCTTTGTAATGGACACAGCGCTCACATTCTGTACAGTTATCAATTGCACCCATAGGAATGTTACATTTTACGATGGCCTTGAGGATGTCATAATTTTGTGCTCAAACTGACACTCACCTTCTATATTTTGCACTGCCTTTGCTCACACTTTAATGAATTCAATTAAAGTTTAAAGTACAAAATGTTACTTCATATATAGACTTACTTCGTGCAACATGACTGTCATGAACAATGCCTACACACACACACACACACACACACACACACACACACACACACACACACACACACACACACACACACACACACACACACACACCCTCTCTAATAGAGCCCACACATTTGACAAGGGCGTAAAGCACGCCTACTGACCCGTCTGATTGGACCAAACAGCCAGGATCTGACATGAGAGCAACATAGGAGCAAGGACGCATCTGCTCCACAGCTTTTTAAACTAGTTTGTATACATGCATGATTATTCGGTGATTACAAAAGCACGAAAGGAGGAGCCCTAACCCTTACGAAAGAAGTGTTTTGGTAAGTGTACCGAAATAGCGTATTAAGTCATATTTAGCCATTATTTGCATGTCTTTGTAATTGTGCAGTGAATAAGTTTGATTCCGATCAAATAGATTTTTTTCTATATTTTCTCGGTTTGTTCCACTTATTCACCTATAAGTGCACGTTTCTTTCATGTATTTCGGTTGCCAATTTCGGTTATTGTTCTGATTTTGAATGTCCTTTCAACGTAAAAGTTGAAGTGTAGTTCTTGTAAAAACGATCTACCCCTATGTAAATGTAGCCTTAACTCCAAGCTACAATCCAATTGATGAGTTAAGTAACACGTCTTGTCCATGGTCAGCACTTCATTCTTTTAAATGACTCATATCCAAAGGAGTTGGAATTGCTGCGCGGTCTTACAGACCAGCAGGTGCATGGCAGAAGTTTCTAAGCCCCGACATATGTGCCTGGTCGATAAACACTCTGGGTGCCTTATTCTCAACTCCCAAGAGCAGCTCAAATACACCACAATGCAAGGATATCCACCACCCAGCGGCAACCTTTTATTAAATGGAGTCGTTATATCCAATTGCAGGCATCGATCCAGTTTGTGAAGCACTACTCTGATTGATCGGCGTATACATTCTTTTAAACCACAAGACACCTGGACTTCATTTCTATTTATCTCTGTAAAAAGATGAGTCGACACACTGACTGTTGTGATTGGGTTCAGTCTGCACAGGAGTTGCTAACTGTAGATGCAGAGGCAGTGTTATTACAGCTCTAGGGATGGCTGGCTTAAATTGCTTCTGCCTGGGGGCCCTGCTATCAACGGTTAGCTCCAGCCGTCCAGGTGTACAGGCTTCTCACAGTTACAGCATTGCGTGCTGATGAATGTACTGTTTGTTGTGAGCGTTTCGGCTCTGTTGTGCGACTGCTGTTCAGACTGGAGTCCTCCCTCTAGAAAAACGCACACTCCAAACAAGGATTTACCTGTTCACCTTCCTCAGGTTCTTAGAAATCCTTCCAATAGTGCCACAGTCTAAAAAAACCGATTTGACTGCAACTTGTTTAATTTGAACTTGTTTGTTGAAATTCCTGCATCTTTTTTTGCTAAGCTCCACGAAGGCTCCTAGTTGGATAAAACACGCCTCACGCTTTGGCATGGCTGTCTACACATCTGTTTATATCACAGTGTGTGGATGATGGTCACAAATATCACATCTAAGTAGAGGCATTGCAGATTTTCTAGGGTCATTTTAGCGTAATGTTGGACCTGCCAAAAGTGCCTACATGTATAGCTTCCTAACTGTATAGACAAGATGATTGTGAGCTCCTCTGTTTGTCTTTCCTCCAAGCCTGTGGGAAATATAGTTTATTAAATCATGCATTGGAACTGACATACATAATGGATGCTGGTTGGGTCTGACGAGAGAGAGAGGTGATGGAGAGATGTGTTTGAGCTCTGCCCCGTCAGTGTGCCTTGGGGGTCCTTACAGTACAACATAGCCCAGCAGACCCAGCACAAGTGGTCTTCCACTTGGACATCCACAGCAGTGGGAATACACCAACATAGCAAGGAGTTTGAAACGAATATTTTGCAAGTTTGTCGTTTTCAATCGTAATATGTTTTGAAAACCAAAAGGTTGATTTTTATGCCAAATAAGGCAAAGACTGTATACTCGGAATGGGAAAATCTCACTATCACAAGAATGAATAGTCTCATCCTGTGTGAGAAAGGAAAGTATAATCAGTTCACTCGACAGTTTTCTCCAAGACTTCGGTGTCTTTGGAAATGCAGATCAAAGAAAGGGTTCGAATTAATTTCCACACAGTTTAATTCGGCCCTTGCTTTGAACTACAGCTTGTCTCCCACAAAGCTCTCTTTGGGACTGTGGCTGCTCTATCTTGGCCTTGTTAATGTGTGGGTGTTTAAAAGGCTGGGCTCTAAGCAGCCAGGGCTTGACATCAAACATCTCCTAATCATGGTGAACTCTTGCAGAGGATGTGCTGTGAGATCCACGTCTGTCTATCTCCTAGTTGGATCCTGATCCATGTATATATTTTGCTCTTACAGCACTTGAATGTGGGAAAACAGAAAGTAACCACCATCAATTTATCTAAAGTTGACCTGGACTTGAACCGCACTTGAAAAAAGGAAAACACATCACCCAGGCCTCTGCTTCTAAGCAGGCTGAATCAGCAGTTCTCATCCTGTGAATGTGAAAGCTTAGGTTGGTAATCTGTGAGCTTTGTCACAGTCCTGTGTAAAGATGAAGGGTCCCAGGGGAAAAAAAACTTCTCTCCTTCAGATCCCAATTAGCTCCCTTTGGCTCTTTAACTGTGTGCTAATGTCGATGGCGGCAAGGAGTGGGTTAGATCCCATTTTTGCTCCCTTACCCAGCCCACACATGCACACACACGCACGCACACACACACACACACACACACACACACACACACATAAGGGAGCCTTGCCAGTCATCCTTCAAAGGAGCTTACCATTTAAATAAAAATTAGGACCAATTGAAAATAATTGGAAATCATTTCTTAGTCAACGATCACCTGAAGGCCTTGATCATGTAGATTTGTGTAAGTATATGCTGTGTCCATGTGCTATCACAATGTACACCGTTAGCAACAGTTGCTAGCATCCATGTACTGAATGCCCTGTAGTGTGGTGCTCTTCAATGTTACTGTGGAACGTCAAGCTGTTTCCATCCCCCTATCAACTCAGTTGGTATGTGGTCAGTGACGACATCCTGTCTAGCCGATAACTTTCCAAGTGAGGGTAGTTATCTATATAGACAGACCCTTTCAATGCGTCATTTCACTGCCAAAGATAGTAAAAAACCTTTTTGTTTTCCTCTAAAAGTTTTGAAGAAAGAATGAATGGTGAGACAGTGCATAACTAAGCTTACACTGTGACCTGTATCACTGCGTATCCTTCTTGTTCCCTCCCTCTCACGTGCACTCTATGTTGACTTAGAATGGATGCCGATTCAAAGATTATTTGGGACCTTTTCCAAATTTGGGAACTTATGATTTGGGTGCATATACAGTCATGCGTAAGGAAGATTCATGGAGATTGGTCTGCTGTGGCGTTGATTTGGCTAAATATGATTTGACGAACTTTCTTTCCCTTTTGGCCTGGGACTGGCCATCGTGTTGAAGTCTGCATTGAGTGCAGCAAATGAGTCAGCTTATCAACCAGTCTCTCCAGCAAAGCAGCCTACTTGGATCAGTGAGTCAGTCCTAGGATCTCTCTGTCTGCAGGGAGGAGTGCCCATTCACAGGCCGCTGCTGACCTGGAATATCACATTGCGTGGATTGCCTTTCCCTCCGGACTGAGGTGGAAAGTCCGTACTGATGTAAGAGCAATGTGGAGGGCCTGTTAGGTGAGTTAGAATGGCTTCCACTAAACTGTGGCTGTAGTCATTTTGTGTTTGTTAGCTTTTTTATGGGGGTCGTGTTTGGTGCCAGTTCCATGTGGATCTCTGTCTCTCTCTCGCTCTTGCTCTCGCTCTCGCTCTCTCTTTCTCTTTCTCTCTCTCTCACTCTCTCTTGCGTCCTCTCTCGTGCTCTCTCTCTCTCCCTACTCGGAATCGTAAATGGTAGATTTGGACTGGAATGATAGTGTCAGACACTAAACAGTTTGACTGTTCTACCGGTCATCTAAGCAGGTACAGTACGAGTCCCACCTCAACGTGTCATTACTGGCGGACAGCCAGAGGAATGAGTAACAGGCAGGTAGAGGAGGAAAAGGGGAAGGGAGGGGGCAAGTGGTTTCTAAGCCATACCCTCTGTATAGGAAAGGAAGCACAATTGCTCAAAATCTAGTAATTACCTCAGCCATTTCCTGCCACCAGGCATCTATCAACCTGTCTTAAATCTGTCCTGAATAAAAGATGGTTCTTTATCCTAACACACCACTGCCGTTTTAATTTACAAAGGAATGCATGGAGGTAATGCAAAGTTGGTGACGGATATGTTCATAGCTTTCAGGGCTGGCAGTAGAATTGAAAGAAGACATGATTGAAGTTTCCATCCCAACTATTTATGGTGAGCATGCTTGGAAATAAATAACAACACGTTGGCACATGCTAGTCCTACCACTCCTACAGTAAGACACAGTCATCACACAAGGACTTGTGCAATACCACATTACCACCTTTTGTGCATTCATGAATGAAATAGATAACAGGTACTCAGGTGTAAGTAAGGAAACCCTGGACATAAGACAAGACTTTTTGCAGAAATACAGACCTTACTAAGTGATCCTTGAACTTTGGTCAGTGTACTATACTTCACACTATTTGTTCGAAATGTTACGTTCAAATGCAACATTTTATAGAGCCTTAAACTATTCTTTTTTTTCTTTGGGGTTGCAATCTTCATGTGTCATTATTATAAAATCCACCTAAGAGTTTTCAGATGAGCTCAGAGTCAAGTCAACAGCACAGTTTGGTTGTTTTCATACGACTAAAATAGACCCAACAACACGTTGACCTAGTGAAGAGACATGCTGGTAAACTATTCAGAGCAACAAGGATCCTTCCTTTGAGAGATTTTAATTATATACACGCAGAGTGGAAAGACACAGTTCATGTTGAGTAAGAGTTCAATAGAAGACATGATGTTGAACTGTCAAGGCAATACAAGTTCACTTTAGATCCTTTAGACTAGAATGTACAAGTTGTCACAAGACGTTCCAGCCCTGTGGTTGGAACCCGTTGAACATCTCAAGTGGTATTTGGGACTATGGAGGTATGTACAAACCTAAGATTTGTAAAGTAAGGCAAGTTTATGCGTGGTTTTATTTGACCTCTCCACTCATTCCTTTATGATGGCTTCTCTGCTTAGGCATTGTCAGTACTAAGGAAAACATCATTGAATGAAATTGCTTTGTTAGAGCACCTCCTCCTCCTCCTCCCTCCCCCCCCACCCACCCCCCCGCCATTCCCATCTTCCTGGGGCTTTTACTCACAGAGGAGTGGCTCTATTCATCAGCAGCAGCAGTATGGAAGGAGAGCAGGTCTGGAGAGGGGCCTCCTCCAATAACATGCTGACCTGCCATTCTGTTCTAGACTGGTACAGTAGAACCAGGGGCAGAGCTAAATGGCTTGTCAGCTAATGCTAATCTAGTTTCTGTATTTCTCCACTGATGACCCCTCCAGAAAGCACAGTGAACCAGGAGGGTCAAAAGGCCTGGGAGCTAAAAGGAGTCTTTACGTCCTGGAAATGGCAAGGTTCAATGTTTCCTTAAGAGAAGTAATGAACCAGGTCTTCTGCTCTATTTGACTTCCATCAAGCCTAAGAAGATCATGCCTACACGAGTCTTTTGCTGGAAGACTAACTTGGGGGTCGACATGACCTTTCCTTAATTAGAGATGAACTCAGCATGGCTGAGATAAACAGCTGATCACCAAGGTGGACATATTGATCTTGTATGTTTCATTTATTCATGTCCCCACCCCACTGGGTTTGCATTTGGTTGGCTGTTGAATATTTCAGTTAAAGATCACGTTCTTTCCATCTCTCTTACAGCTTGCTGGATGTTTTTTTCTGAAGACACTGCCGGCCAATCGGACACCTGCATGTGGAGGGCCTCAACCAACCATGGAGGCCTGGCCAACAGTGGCCCGGGTCCTGCTGCTGGCTCTCCTCGCTGATTGGCCAAAAACTGCCCAATCACGTGATTTTACAGTGAAAGACATCATCTTGCTCCATCCATCATGTATAGTATATGGCATAACTTCCATATTTCTAGTTTATATTCATGTTATGTTGCCACGGTTCCTCTCAATAAAACATGCCAATACACCCCATTCATTCATCATTGTTAGATGGCACTTGTTTGCAACAGCGACAGTACACAGGGGCAAAGTACTGGGTTAAAGACTCAATTTGTCCTGGGGGGTTCAGATTTCAAATGAAATATTCCCTAGTCTGTCCTGCCTTATGTGAGAGCAGTGGAGCCTAATTGCAGAGTGTTGTCCATTACATCAATCCCTCTAAGGTCATAGCCCCAGTGAGAATGGTCCTGAATCACACCATTGTCTCTTAATTCAGCCTGTATTGAGGATAGTGTACTGTATGTCTGCCAGAGGACATGAGACCACTCTCTAACCCTCAGCCTCTTGGCTCTAACCAGTCTGATAAAGCTGGCTTGGCGGCGCGTGAGAGGTATGTAAATCTACAGATTAAGGGCTAAAACAACCTGACACTCGCTCCGAGAGACAAGCATGTAGGAGGGCGGCCATCGCACTAATAGCCCCCTTCCCCAACAGGCCCCTGCAGTCACATATGACATCTCAAAGATCTTTTACTTAGACTTTTTTCTCATGACCAATCTGCCTCTAACATCAGGAGAGTCTGAGGAATCGCTGGGATCAGGTTCACAGCTCTGGATTTCATAGGGATGGAGGATGGGGGGGGGGGGGGGGTGGAATGCTTCTAGAAGTGTGCATACATTTGGGCCCAAGGCTAACCTCATATGGGGTATAGAGTGACCTTCGCTAGGGCTTGGATATGGAGGATTAGTAAAGGGGCACAGAGGGGTGGGAGGGCTGGGTGGGAGGGCTGGGTGGGAGGGCTGGGTGGGAGGTAGGGAAGAGGTGGTGGGCATGGCTGCGTTTGTGCCCCTCGTGAGTGACAGGATTTGTTCTGTGAGTGAAGTTTGTGTGACCCCCGGACCTATAGCTGTTGTGGACAGGGGGAGGGCTGTTCCTGTTCGTGTCATGGCTGCCAACGGGAACAGCAAACAGACCGCTGCTTGGTCACTGCAGATGGTTTTCTATAGAGTTTTAAGACGATGTAGACAGCGGAATTGATTGTTTGATACTGTGTGCAAACAACACATCTTTTATGTGGATGGCGTTCCCTGCCTTTGTGTGTATCCCCATAGAAAGAATAAAGTGTCAACTGTTTTTAATGCATTACCAGTTTTATTTGGTATAGTTTGAGTTTTGGACTAGATAGCTAATTGGATGGATGGAGGACAAGGGGTAGAGTTATACTTCAGTGTCGTGTACTTTACACTTAGCATTTCATTTATCTAGCAGAGACTTTTATTCAAAGTGGCGGACAAACGATTACATGACATGTAGTTAAAGCCCTTGTTATTCCATGTTGTGCCAACTGAAAAAGTTATTTTCTCTGCCTAGCCACACCTCATCCTGGTGGATTCAAGTGCTTCACATGCAAAGACTCTGCAGATAACTATGAGTGTAACCGCTGGGCCCCAGACATATACTGTCCTCAAGGTAAGGCCCACAGTCATCCGCCTCTGTTCCTGTATAGCCTCTTCTAGACGACAACTAGAAATAATGGATTCATCATTTTCTATCTATTCAACAAAGCACAAGACTGTGTCAGAAATTGATTGTATAAATGATTAAGCCTTCTGGTACTTGACTATTACTTCCAAATCAGTGTTAGTTCAGTATCAGATTCCAACTTATTTCCAGATATCATTAAAGCATGATGGCACTGTTTCGTATGTTCATACTTGGCCAACTCAGCCAATTCAGTGATCTTCCCTCGTAGACTTAAAGACCTGGTTTAAATCATACAAAAATAACTCTGGCGCCCTTGACAGAAACACGGTACTGCTACACCCTCCACATGATGGACGTCCAGGGGAACAGCGTGTCCGTGACCAAGCGCTGTGTAGCTCTGGAGGACTGTCTCTCCACCGGCTGCACAGACGTCAACAGCGACGGCTACCAGGTGAGGAAACACACACCTACCACTCATGGAGAGACACAAATGGTTTGGGTGAGAGAGCATTCAAATTGCCATATACAGCTAACCACTGGGTACGATATATATACAGTTTCTTCAACCCACCGTCATTGCAGGGTTTGAAAAGTATTCTGTGCTGGCAAGGTTACGTTAGGAGACAAGGACAGAGAGCAAGTTACTGATTTGGATGCTGGTTTCTAGGTCTGCGTCTCTTGCTGCGAAGGGAACATTTGCAACCTGCAGTTGCCGAGAAACAGGACGGGCGCAGTGTTCTCCACCTCCTCCCCGCTCCGGAGCGCCACCCCGCAGCTGTCCAGCACCTGGTTGCTCTCTGGCGCTGCAAACCTCCTCAGCGTTATACTAGCCAGCCACACATGACCAAGGAAAGGCTTAGACAGCAGCCATGAGCAGAGAAGGAGGGTTTATGAAGAGATGTGAGATGTCGTATTATTATCTCTTGTGTCGTGTAATTTATTTCATGTTTACTGTACCGGAGCAGTATTAATTCATAGATCCATCCATAGATGATTTCCTTGTTTTGTTTCTTTTCAGTTTACTTGGCTATTGGTAACGAATGACCTGAAAAGAGAATATCTTACCAGTAAGTGCCACATAGCTGAATGTTCATTAGGTTAGCAATAACACACTTCCAAAAGTAAGGGACAGCAGTGAGTATAGGAAGGTTTTCAGACTTACTCTTGCTCAACTGTGTGCAGAAATGGAAGTGTGGGATTAACTTCCATCTCGACATTTGGTTCACAAGTCTAATGTCGTAGTAAATGTTTGTATTCTGCAGCGTGTACATAGAAAGTATTTATTTTTTTATGAAATGTGTGGATACGATTTGTTACTTTGAACTATTCTATAGGTTATATAATTCATGTTTTTGATGAGGTAGTATAAGAGTACTAAAACTAGTTTGTGTACAGAGACTAAGAAAGTTTAAAAATAAAAAAGTAGCCGTATACCTGTTTTGTCCAATTAAAACATTGGCCAATACTTTGATTGCCTACACAGTACTGTATGTCTTGTTTTCTAAATGACCTGTGTACTGGTGAACACATACACAAGTGAATAAAAGTAAGCAAAAGAGAGACCTGAACCCAGACCCTGCTCAGCTCAGCTCAGATCCCCTGACCCACTGGGCCCAGGGTTGGAGCTCCAGTAAGCTTGTGAATTAACGCAGGACGTGAGGAGGAAAACAAACTTCTTCCTCTAGTTATTCCAAGCATTAAAAAGATAATGCCTTTCAAGGGTTTGGAATCCTGGGTGTGTATTATGAAGTCCTTGAGAATGGAGATTCTTTTTGTTTAG
Source organism: Plecoglossus altivelis (assembly GCA_036571765.1). Lineage (NCBI taxonomy): Eukaryota > Metazoa > Chordata > Actinopteri > Osmeriformes > Plecoglossidae > Plecoglossus > Plecoglossus altivelis. The sequence continues at coordinate 6,794,172 of BROE01000010.1, read as the reverse complement.
TAGCTGTGTGTTAATGTATCACTCTGGCCGACGCTTCCTGAAAGTCGGAGAAGTCTTCTCAGATAAGATCACACTATCTATGCCCCTGTTTACCACCCACTGGAAGATAAAACATTTATTTTCAGCTTTTTTTTCTTTTTAATAACCTTGTAACCAGACGAGAAGATGACGAACTTTGGTCCACCGCATCAAATGACTTTATTTCAATTTTAGGGACATTTGTAAAGAATCCACATAAAAACTCTATGAGCTCTGACACCTGCAAGAACATTTTAGCCTCCAGATTCATCTTAAAATCTCAATCTGGATTACCCATATTGTTATTTTAATATTAGCTTCACAAACAGGTTCTCAGATATCTTGTGTAATTTCATTAAATTACTCCAGTGAAAAGCTTTTCAGGATAATAGGATTACCCAAAGCTGTATACAAATTCAAGTTGTGTATATTACTGTGAGCGACAATGCACTTCTTGTAGTCTGTGCCAGGTTTCTAGAGTAAAAGAATCCTGAGAACTGCCACAGCTCTGCATAACGTACTGTGAACATATCCTCATGTCATACCAAACACTGACACTATTTCCCTTCACTCGGGCACAAACAGACAACGCTGTTGAAAAGAGTGCATCACAGCAACAGGTCACATTTCTCTTGACATAGTGGTAGCGAAATGTGAAAAATCCATGATCGTGAACTCACAAGTGGCTCTTACTTTAAGTAGCCTGGTATTCATCAAATGCAGTTCAATGGATTATTCTCATTTGTTTACCATAGCTGCCAAAGAAAAATTCATGAATCAAGTGTTTATAACATCACGAGTCAACATAGTACCTCACCTTACCTACTACTTGGTACATAGTTGAGTGACACATTTCTTGATGCCTTCGTTGTATATAGTATTACATACAAACAACCTTTGGGCAACCTAAAAGACACTTAGACACTTACTGTGCATGTGTCGTCAATGCAACAGGTAGGTGGGTTTCTGCTCCAGACTAATCCTGGGTGCACAAGGATAGTCTTTGTACTGTCATAGTGAAATATGCTATTCAAAACAAGCTAGTTTTCAGTTCCCAGTCCATGAGTGTGACCTTGAAGTCTCTCCATAACATGACTATTGGTAGGTGCGTTAGTAAAAACAGTTCCCACAAACAGCGGAGTTTCTCTCAGGATGTGGTTGATGACTTTGCACGAGCCCTGGTTCTCAATCCTGAAGCCCAGATGGACCCACTGTTCCTCAGATGCCAGGACAGGGTGGCTGGACTGAGATCCAAAAAACTGTGAGGAGGAGGGGGGGGGGGGGGGGGGGGACAGAAACGTTTGACAGATCACACCTGAGGCCATAGAGTCTGCGCAGCACAATGATCACTGGGCCTGAACGGAACATGATGCAGAGCGACAGGTAAAACAGCACGTCTAAGAAGGACAGACCAGCTAGATACTCACAGCTACTCCCGATGAGGGGTTGATGAAGTCAGCCCAGAACCCTGCGGTCCACAGGGTGAAGCACATCTCCTTGGCACCGCTGACAAACTGTCAGAAGCCAACAACGAAAAAAAGTATTAGTCAGAATTTACACTGGAGTTAACTGAGTGAAGAAACAGTTCTGACGCGACTCACTTTCTGCAACATCTGCTTGTCTGCGTCGGTTTCTTCACACCGTGTGTCTCGGTGAGTCACAGTGACCACGGTTATAGCACTGCTGGGGGCCGCTGGGAAATAGGACTCAAAGTCTGACGTGAGAAAAGAGAAGAGTTGCAAACAGGAATTACTACATCGGCTCATTGGTAACCTTAAAACACAAAGATTTACTGACTATTGGTATTATATAAGAGGATTACGTTCGTTTTAAAAGATTTATAACAACATTTATAGGGTTTATAACCCCATTTGATGTGTGATGTGTGATGGTTTGTACAGGATAGTATCACCCTCTAGTGGACACGAAATATAAAACATGCTCGATGCAAATGTACTATGTAAAAAGGCAAACACAACTTTTAGAAAAGCTGTACGTAAGTGAGCATTGTGCACCTTTCTTCAGCAGCTCTGGACAGGACTGTATTGAACAGTCCACGTCTGAGTGATCAAAATACTGCTCCGCCTTGCGAACTCTTGCTGCTAATATGTGACCCCCTTTGACCTGAAAGAAAATGACATCTGTGAGCGTTCAAGAAATACACTGTTACAATACTGTTACACTGTTACAAAACAAATACTCTCCGGTAACAATACTTGAACTTTAAGGCCATTTTCTTTCAAGGATGATGATGGGATTCTTTTTCGCTTATTGATCTACCTGGAACTCGCTGACGAACTGAGCCAGGACAAACTCATGCCTCTCCGTGCTGGTGGGGGTAGTGAGGACATCAGGGACTGTCCTGTGGACTGGGCCTCGCCTCTGGTCTGCCGTGCCCTCCAGGTGGCAGTCGAAGCCCACATTGCCTGGCAGCTGGAATCGTTGGTCCTGAGGGCCGAATGGTCCCATGCTTTCATCGGGCCACACGGTTCTAGTCCCTACGGAGGCCAACATTTACATCGACGACGTGCTGAAGTATCATTTTGGCAAGTTAAAAGATTCATTGACGGGAGAGAACGCCTGACTGAGAATATTACACTGCAGTACACTCCTAAAATTTAAAAATTGCTGTTCATATGAAACATTCCTAACAACATAGATCTGGACCTGCAACTTTCAGTTGGCAGCTTGAACTGGCAGCTGAAGTACCTGAGTCTGTGTGTGATACAGCTATGTACGGCTCATCAGAGCTCGTAGCGGAAAACGTCCTGATTCGTCCCACCCGGAAAGCTGTCAGCGCCTGGCGTCCAGCGGTGTGAGACAGGGCCTGCCTGGCTCGGCAACAGATCACCTACAAAGGGACAGCTGCCATTAGGTACCAGAACCATCTGGGTCATGCAACAACATCCTGTGTGATGATGGTAAAGTATTCTATTTTACTTACACTAGTCATCCTGATCCCTCCTTAGGACTTTAAGCCTTTGAAGACCTGGGAAACACAATACAGTTGTGGTGTTGCTGTGTATGATCCTGACAAAATGTTTTTCATTGCGCCTACTCGCTTTACGAGGAACTGGAAAAGAGTATAATCAAACCGAAAAAGCGTTAGATTTATTATCCAGATGATATTAACTTGCCATCTGATTAACTAGGTTACATGTTACGTTAAAGTTAGTAGGCCTGGACAGTTGAAGAATTGGAAGTTACATAACATTTTCATGTAGCATCATCAAAATGGTAGACATTTGAATAACGTTGGTTGTCTAAACACATTGGACATGCATATAACATGTAATCTATCCAGGCCGATCGATCAACGTCAAGTTAGCATCTGACAGGTAGCTAGCATACCAAACTAGGTTGTTGTTGTTTTGATTTGTCACTTTCACTACTGTTCGTGAGTAGTTATGGGTAACATTACAAAATTATCAAAAAAACGTTTCACCACGACATAATCCTAGTTATTTGTTTAATCATGCCATTACATTTCTTTTCACAAAATGCATTTTCAATAAAAGAACATTCTGTTCTTACCTAACAGCTCTCCACTTGCACGTACACCACACACCCAGAGGCGCGTTCTCAGCACGACGGTAGCCGACGAGGGACAACCTGTACTGCCTCATAAACTCTGCCTAATATCTTACGCCACTGAATGTCAGTATATCCCCAGAAATAGACTTACACTCACACTTTTCAAACGACGCGCGTATATTTTCATTCTTACGGTACTTTCAGTAAGATAATCTTAAACAAAAAAAATCAGCTCCACTTTATATTTGAAACATTCAGTTAGTTAGACCGCAAATTCTTTGTTTGTTGTTCGTTAACCCATGAGATTCAACAGTTATTTAAGATCCCTCGATTTATGCAAATTACTGCATATTTAATTGACAAAGTCTCTTCAGGAAATCCTCTCTGCCCCTCATCCATACCCCACAGAGATAATCAACCCTGACCTATTAAGAATATCGAGAAATCTCACTAGTGTAATGCAAAAAATACAGGGCCATGCAGCAAAATTATTCAGAGCGTGTCTCGATATTTGCAAATCACCATTCATTGGAGCTCATTTATACGATAGACCGCAATTCCTTCATTCTCGATTAATGAATTGCATCTCATTTTGCAATTGACCATTGTCTTTAGTTTCTATGAGCCTTTGGCATTGTCAACTAGAGATTGGGCTCAAGCGAGTCCAAAAGCAGCGCAAATGACATCGGTGAGGATTGTAGCTCAGTGAAAACAAGAGCAAACATTCCTTTGAGGTCAATGCTCTTCAACCACCCTGTTCTGTAAGCATTGCATTGTGAGTGACACCGTGGGCCTGGATGGTTTTTGCTCCATCCCCCCACGGTTCCCCCCTGTCCCTCTGGCTAGGAAGGTGCCCCTGCACGCCCTGGATAGTCCTGATGGGGACCATCATTTGTGGTTGTGACTCTTGTCAGAGACTCAGACTCGTGTCTGGGGAGCCATCAAGGCCTCACAGCCTGAGTGTCTGTTGAGTTGTGAAGAAGGACCAATAGAAACAGGGGTTAGAGCCTGGCTCACTGGAAAAAAAACAGATCAATCTCAGGCAGTGGGATTTGGGATGTATTGCATCATTTTTGTACACCTAAGCACATTGTCTTGTATTTTCCTGTTATTGCCGATGGCTGTGTTTCATTGGGATGAAGAGCGCTTGTCTGAATGAAATACTACGGCAGGGGGGTTTATAATTAAAATTGACAACAGCCATCTTGCTGAACCATGCCTGGAATGTCTTCATTTGTGTGGTCGGTGAACATTCCGTTTGACAGCAGGAGAAATCTGCTCTAACTGCCCGCGCTGTCAGGCCAACCGACTACACGGATTCCATGACCATGTGAGACGCTGGGGAATGTTACACCAACGGAACGCGTGCCTCCCCCCATCTGCCGCCTGAAACGCTCGCGCTTGATGAACCTTCTCGGAGCACCTCTGAGCTGCGAATGAAACACAACTTCGCACTAGTGCCGTGTCAACGGTCACTAGTCCTGAATGCGCTCTGCAGAGCAGCTAGTCTGCATGCATGTCCCTCCATCTGCCAATACTAGCTGAGAATGTTCCTCTTCTGTGCTTTCTCAGACTGATTCATGTCTGATTTATGGGGTGAATTGCAAAGTACAGTCGTGATTTGCCTTAAGTAATCCATATGCCTAAGTAGACCCTACGGAACAACTGTCACAGACTAGAGCAATGTTTCTAATGAACAAGGAAAATCTATAGCATAGTTAACATAGATGGACCTATGTATAACGTTATTTTTTACGAGATACTTCAAGTTGTTGTGTTAACCATCACATACAGACCGGCACATGCAGAACTGAAATTAGAGGAGGCACCTACGGATAGACAGAAGCAGTTAAGGTGATTGATGAACGAGCAGCAAAAGCCCAAGTTGGTTATTGTGCCACCTGCCATCGAAGACAGACTATTGGATGACTGTTAACCAGGATCCTGGAGCAAGCCAAATATGTGGGTACTAGTGCCTGTTCTCTCTCAGGGAGTGGCTTTTACTGGAAAGGTGTCTGTATTCATTTGGAAAGGAAGCTTCTTTGAGGTAAAAGGACAGAGATGTCGGTTCAGCAGATTCCATTAACTACCTCTTGTCCTGTCTTTGTTCACTGAGCCCTGGGATAGAAAATAAGTCAAGCACCCTCTACTTAGTTTTTCCTCTTTGATTTAGCCTTGTTCACTCAGAGAGCAGTTTCCAAGGGATGCAAGTCTATTTGTCATCTTGTCATAACAGAGTATGCTACTGCTTTTAGTTTGAACCAAAAAAAAGCCCTTGAAGTATTTTTACAGGGGGGGAAATGAAAGCATATTTTTATTGCCTGCCCTCAAAATTTACCCGCTTCTTGTTTTACAGTTGACTTGTTATTTTGAATGGCCCAGCAACAGGAAAAATAACACAATATTCAAAGGAATGTCACTAGGGATCAAACTTGACAGCTCTTGAGATTTTCCAAGAAAGGGGGCATTTTTCTGAATTCAAAGCTACATTTCAGTGCAGTTGGGTAGAACATAATTTCAAGTCTGCTATTCTACTCTGAAGCCACGGCCATTTGAAACACTGCTGCATCAATGCTTTAATGAGATTGTGAGGAAAAATCCACATTAATGCCGTCATTCCCAAGACGCTATTTTCTAGATCATCATACCCACTGATGAGAAAACTAATATCTCCATCACATCATCGCAGTCCCTGGGTACATATCCATGACACATCTTGTTCTGCCTCCAGCTGGAACAGATAGTCTGAGCCTAGTTGCCTGGATTGTGAGGACCCAGACGGGACTTGCTGACATCTCTGAAGGCACAGAGAACCTTGACAGTTCCGACCAGCGCTGTCTGTTTGCATCAAGATAGTGATGTGTGCTCACATGAAAAGAAAGCTTTCAAAGTGAGGTTGCGGCAAGCAAACTTCTGTCTCCTCAAATGCACTGGGTGAAAAAGGGAGAATTGGAAAGACAACACGGTCCAGTTTCGGTGGAATGTCAAACTGTGCAATAATAATACAAAACAGCTGAATCTTCTGATACTCCAGGTGGCGTTAATTTAAAGTGCCAGCTACAGTAGATTTCATTACAAATGTAAAAACACAAGAATTCTTCCTTCTGTATCAAAATACTAGCACAATAAGTTATGTCAGTAAGTCAGTCCTGTGGGCAGAATTCTTCTGGATTATTCTTGTAACTGGGCCTGGATGTTAAGAATCATCGGCATTCAGACAACCTCAGTAGCTACAATCTCTTCTGCCATCTTTCCATACTCAGAATGGGATGGCATTCTCAACTTGATGCACATCTACAGGCTCCTCTAAGCCAGGAGATTGCAATCTCCTATCAACCTTCTTCTGACAGTGACACAAAAGGAGTGGGCCACATAAACCTAGAAAGGTTCAACGTTTGGGATAAACTTTGCGTATCGCGTATTTCACCTTTCAGGAAGTGTCTGTGAGACAATGCAAGGTTGAGCTGAGGGAGATCAGGCACGACAATCTACAGTATGACACGATGTAGATACTATTTCAATTAAATGTTTTTATTTCGTACAGTAACAACAAAATGGTTTTACATACAAATGTTTCATTCAAAGTTACAATAATTTGCCAATTTTGTTTACATTCTAATAGGAAAAATGCAATAGGAAGAATCTAGGCTTTAGGCTGAAAGGCATAGAGACATCTTTGTGACGGCTACTAGCTCACAGGGTGAGGAAGTGGTTCCCTTGTGTTGGGGCTAGTATCACCCAGCTAACCTGTACCTTCGTATCATATTACACACAGAATATGTCTGTGGGCTTTGTCATGTCCTAGGAGGGGGTTTGTGTCTGCAAGAGATGGCCCCACAACTCTAACATCTTTTGATAGGAAGAGGGCGATTTTCACACTCAGTGCCCAAAGGTATTATAAAAGAATATCTGGTTCACAGCCTACACTCACTTTTTAGGTCATCTAAAAGCCATTGTCAAGTGTATTTCACTAACATTGGCTCTGAATTCACCCACCAGGAAACCAACCAACAACCTGATAAATACTACAGCTTTTAAGGTGGTATTGAACCACTATGTATTTCTGGTGACTTGCACAAGAAGTTTATCCATACGTGAATGTTATCAGCCTTAACAGGTAGTGAAGCGTTCATGTTGTGTGTTTCCGTGGCTTGGACACGCTATAGTGGTCAGTACACTGCATCAGAGCTGCTCACATGGACCACAGGGGTTAAGAACAACACTCAAGACAAATCCATCTACAGCATGACAAGAACAGAACACAGGGAACCCTCTGCAAAAGAACCTTCCTAGAAACACACAGTCCCAGAGGTTAGAAAGCTCATTCATCCTAATTCATAACCTGCAGAAAAATGTGCAGTGAGACGAGTGCACCTTGGTGAAATCCTCCAGTTTTACAGTAGAATGACGAGGATGTTGTGCGTGTGTGTGTGCGTGTAGTTTGTGTATAGTGTGAGGAAAAGGCTTCGCCCCTAAAGGAGATGAGTGTTTTGCACATCAGACAAACCCTCCAGCCAGTCCTCAGGTGCTTGCTCCGTCTGCAGGGTGTGTGGGGCGGGCATCCGACTGGTCCGCAGCATCAGGAGCAGGCAAAGGCTCAGGCCAGGTGAGAGCACAGACCATACCCCAATCAGACAGGGGAACAGATCCAATGAGCACTGACCTCATTTGGCTGGTGTCTCTGATCTGCTCTTGTTAGCATCAGGAAGCTGAGCTCAGTGAACAAGGCAGGATTCTCCACAGGTGGGTCAGAGTACAAACCAGCATCTTAAAACCTGTCACTCAGACAGTATGACTACAGACTGCAAGGCTGTGACAAAATCGCTTTGGTGAACCCTTCGTGCTGTCATCATATTTCTGAGGTACCAATTTTCTTTCATTTATCACATGCATATGGGTGGGGAGAAGGACGAGAGCAAAAATGATGATGGCAAAGAGGATAGGGAAACACCTGTGACCTCCCCTCACGGCTGTGTTGTAAAACATCAGCCTAACAGGCTCAAATCCCTTTCAAGAAACCTATCAAGGCCATTACCATAACAACGCTACCCTCAGGGTAGGTGCGTCTTTTGTGCTCAGTCGGACCAAAACACCATGAGGTCCGCATCGAACCTCCATAGCTCTCCTACCCGCTGGGTGGAAAAAGGGGCTGTGTTCAGCAACTAGGCAAACCATCCAGTATGAATTATGGATCTACCATTTGCTCATGAGAAAAATGTATTCCAATTATGTTCAGCTAGATGAAAATTCAAAGGGCAGATGATGACCGATGGGGGTGTATGAAACCCTTTATCGACGGAAACTGAAGAGCGGTTTCTCCCGCAGCTTACCCATCTCCTCCAACGTGTAGAGCGTGATTTCAGATAAGTGGAATCTATATCCAAATGTCAACCGTCTTTGCGTCCCACCTCTGCAATGCAAATCTCTTTAAGAGTGATCTGAGGAGACTCAATCAAGGAGACACGTGGGGTCAGTCACCACGTGGCTTTCTAAAGGGAATTAAAGGGAATTCCCAATCAGATCTGGAAAACCCTTCTTTCTCAGAGGCCAGATCACCTGGCTGCAACACAAATGACTGGATGGTTCATCTTAGGCTTGCATATATACCATCCACTGTTGCTTTGATTTTGAAGTAACATTCAAAAATAAAGACACAGGCTATTAAAACATCAAAAAAAACTTTGCTTTATACATATACGTACGTTACATTTGTAATTCAGATTTATTGGGATGTATAAGTATATATAAACAGAAAATGTAGGGAGGAAATGTAGGGGAGCCCTAGTCTTTATGATGACAGCATTCACCCAGTAAGCACTAAGGTACCCCTAGACTGTTTTTTTAAGCCTATAATTGTCTTCTGGCTGGTGGACGGCAGACCACATGGAGTCCGAAAGTGAGCTGCATCTGTGGCAAGACAGCTGGTATTGATTAGGAGCAACTTGGAAAGGTCAGACTTATATGAGTTACCCAAGAACCAAGCTGAAACACCGAGGTGAAAAATATACACTTTAAGTAAGAGCAGAAGTGCAGTGTTTGGAGAAAAGCAGTAGATGTCATCTACAATGCACATTATGCCATGCTTTCTCACCTGGAGAGCGTTTAGCAAAGTTGAATATGACCTTTAGGCATTAAATTGTGGACAAGACCACAAACCGAACTGTGAAGTCATAGCGTAGCTTTTTGTCAAATTGGGAATTGTCGAATATTTAATGGTAGCCATGTGTCATGACGTGAATTTAAAAGCACAGGAGCATTTTTAGGGGCAGATTGCTAGAATAATTCCCCCATTAGATTGGGCGTATCGATTGGCCTGGTGTACTTCGAGGTCAAGCATTGACAGTTTGCCCAATCAATGGCAGCCACCTTCCAGGGGGCTAGCAGTCGATACATGGTTTATCTTCCCCCAGCCACTGCTAAACATGTAACCCACTGTCCATCCTCGATAGGGGCTCAGGGTAGGCTGCTCAAAATGCTGCAGACGAGCCCCGAGCGTTGCTCCAATCCGATCCTATCTGATATCACAGGGGAGCAGCCTGAGCAAATCAATACTTTGGGAGAGAAAGTGCTCAAATGAAGCAGGCGACGGAGATCGGTTCAGCGTCTTGCAGGCTGGAGCAAACAACACTTCCACAAATCCAAAAGCGCTCATGGATCTGGTGAAGTTTGGACCTGATAAGACTTCCAGGATGACTTTGGTATAGGAGGCCTGAGTCCTTCCCAAACTCTGGAAGGGCACGGAGACCAGAGGAATCTCTTTCAAACCCCAACGATGGTTCTGGTTTCATTTGACCAGCTTTCACCTATGAAATGAAATATTTCCCACTTCATAAACCATCGTCTTCTGTTTGGCCCCTTTCACTTTGGAAGGGTTCTGAGCTATGGACTTGGACTATGGAATGCTGAGACTGCATGTGTGAAAGCCTACAGTGAGGGCCATCCTGTTACCAGACTCACACGCACGCAGCCTGGAAAGAACCCAGGGAAGAGCTGGGTTGCTGTCCTTCCACTCTCTCCTCCCTCTCTCCTTTCTCTCTCCTCCCCCTCTCCTCCCGCTCTCCTTTCTCTCTCCTCCCTCTCTCCTCCCCTAGAGCTGGCCCTTGTCAGATTGGGGCTGCCGAGTGCCAGCCAGACAGGCTGAGAGAAGTAAATGGGTTTGACAGGACATTACGAACCCTCATGGCAGGGCTGGTGACAAACTGCTGGGTGACAGCCTGTGTTTGCAGGCAAACCCAAGGACACAAATTCAGCATGTACATTTTTCTCACTGAAATCAGCTTATTGTCCTTAAAGAAAGCCTTTAAAGATACAGTAAAAAAACTGTATTTATTAAATGCAAGGAATACAATGGTAAAATCCGTCAAAAATACATCCACAAATATGACTGCATCACATTTGGCAAACAAAGTCAACCTTCGTCAAGAAGTGAAGGTACTAAGAAATCTCATTATTTCCTGGCCTCTAAAGGGACTTGAAATCATTATTCCCTTAATTGCCAATTGTGACTGTGTGAAACACCACTGAACCAGGCTACACCCCAATGAAAATTGCTCTATGAAGGATCCCCTATGCAACAACAGAGACTCCCTTTTCCGGGAGGTTAGGTTAAAGCACAATGCACTGGGAAGGAGCGGAGAAGGCAGAAAAAGAGGGTCAAGGATGAAGATGAGGGGTGGACAGGGGGCTGGGTACACGAGGGACCATTGTTGAGAGCTGAAGGAGCACCACAGTTAGCAGGTGGGGGTGAGGTGGGGTGGGGTGGGGGGCAGCAGAAGCCATCAGAGCGTGGAGCGTGATTGGCTGTGGCAGTTTAGTGATAGGATTGAGAGGCTCTTCACTATGGAAAAGACTGCAGTCAGCACAGATGTACCTTTGGTCCAGGGAGGAGAAATAACAACACCCTCCTCCTCCCTCCCTTCTCTCAGGTGCACTTACAAGCCTGCCTCGGCTAGCTTGGGTCTGGATTCCCTCTGAGGGGAGCTGCCAAGTCAGCCAAACTTTGGAGGCAGATGAACTTGGGAAGGCAGCTTTATTTATGAATCAGTTTGTTTGCTTCTTTCAATTCCCCACTGCTTCTGTGTTTTCAAGACTTGATCCTTCAGTAAGAGGGATATGTTCAATGAAATCTCTGTGCAAATACGCTTCTCTTTTTTGCAGATATAGTGGGTCGAACAGTGCGGACAGTTCAGTGAAAGGAGTGCATTTTTCAATTTGCAGAACAGCAGAGCCGCGTACAATTACCTACAGGCGCTGTGGTGACCTTGCCAAAGATAGCTGTGCCCTCTGTCCTACTGAGCCCATTGTGTGAGTCAAGGGACTTGCTGTCCTCCATTGCCATGCTCTTCCTGCCCGCACGAAGGACCACGGGAGGGTCCCACGGGAGCTGTCCATGGCCATAACCTTCTATTCAGCATAGCTGCCAACCACACACAACATCCCAGCATGCCACACAAATGTCTTGAAAGATTGAAGGTGCAGAAGAAAAGCTGGGACAAAGAGAGATATGTGGAGGGGAAATCAATGTTCTCTTATATTTTGGGGGTAAAGTTTCATCAGGAGATGTTCAGGTCTCAGTGGTTCAAGATTCGGTTTCAACCTTGCCCAGAAAAAAAACCATGCTAATTGCTCAGGGTTCAAACCGCAGATGATGAACTTGAGTTACAGCGATTACAGTGACTATCTCTCCTCTCTCAGCTCCCCTTAGCCTCACCATCGTTTGACTGCTTGACACCATCTAACTGATGACACTGTGTACTATTAATTGCCATGCTCTCATATCTGGCTGCCCTAGGCTAAACCTTGTCATGCTAATCAGAGTTTATGACTTACACTGCAACAGTGGATGGCGTTGAGCTGACGCGAACATTATGCTAATATCTGAGGATGAACAGTGACAGTCATCAGGGTAGCCCACTCTGCCAGACCAGGCACATATTAAGCGTGACAGAGACTCGACGGGGGGTAAGTGGTCTTGGCAGAGATACCAGCCCAGCGATGGGGCTACTCAGCAGGCAGGCAGGCAAGCGGGCGGGCAGGCAGGCAGGCAGGCAGGCAGGCGGGCGGGTAGGCAGGTGAGGGGGCAGGCAGGCAGGCAGGCAGGCAGGCAGGCAGGCAGGCAGGCAGGCAGTGGTGTTGGGTGAGCAGCCTTAGGGTTATCTCTCCTCTGTGATTCCAATCTGGGGAGAAAATTACAGTAATCAAGAGTCTCTTCTGATAACACCAGTGGTTAAGGAAAAACTAAATGTGATTCTGCTGTGTGCCATGTGTGCTGTATCCATGGGCCAATAAAAAAAACACACTGCAGGCACACATTACATACATGTATTTATACATGTGTGCACATAGTTATTAATGTTGTTGAGTTTTGAAAAATTGATAATTGCCACCATTGTGAAATGGCTACCTTATTTTAACCAAGAAATTGTTTATTTCCAATAGGTGTAGAGATTTAGGGCTATGACTTCAGAGCCTTTTGTTTTGAGTAAAAACATTTGATTTATGAGCTATTAGAAACAATTCTTCAAAGGCGATTGAACATAAAGTTATTGCAGGAGGCTACAATTTATGAAATAACATTTGGTATTTTCATGCAGTCATTTGTTCCACGTTCAGTACTTGTGTGCTTGATGTTGTTAAATTGATGTCGCAAGGGAGAATGGTTGACACACTCACTATTCACACTACTTATTCTCTCACAAGACCACATTTTCACTATAATTCCAGTGGTTAGGATTTCATTGTCACAAACCAGCAGTCAGAACTCATGAATGGAGAGAGCTTAGTGTAATCCTTTTGTGGACTAAATAGCTAAACAGTCTAGCCAGGATGCAGTTAAGGGCTGGCATTTGAACAGATCTCTGCACCAGACATCAATGTTGAGGTGTGGTAAGAGGTATGAATTAGCCAGACTGGGGTAGGTCAGTGTGTCTGCGTCTATGGGCGTTTTCACAGCTGTCAAAACAGGTTTTACAACGGCGCTACACAAACACTATTTGTTAATGGGCTCCACCCTCCAGTGCCACAGGCAAAGATATTAATTTAAATTGAAAGGATAAAACACTAATATGAAATATGAAGGTATACGGGTACAGTACAATCCGTGTGGGCCATATTTAAACCATTTAATCTTCATCATTAAGTAATAGATAAGTAAGTAATGACTACTGTTTTCCGTAAGCTCGAAATGTTGTGCACTTTCCTCCTTAAAAGGGGACGTGTGCAGTGCCCTGATTGTTGGGAACGTTAAGTTCAGGCTCATCAAACTCATTCATATTTGAAACGCAGCTTATCTACATTTCCCAGACTGTGGAACACATGAGCTCATTGAGATATCGTTTGCAACCCCCTGGGGGAGTCCAAGGCACACTCTCCACACGCTTCCTGCAACATTCTCTTCAAATACCCACAAACAAAAGAAGCATAATGAAGAAAAACACACTTGGATTTCATCAGATCAGTTGGCAACCAGAATAATCAATACTAACACCACTTTGCCATTTCCACTTTTCTCCCCCTCCTGGGAAAGTGAAATAATTACCTTCATCCAATTTTGTGTTTTTCTCTTAGGAGTGCAGGTTCTCCGTTCATGTTAAGATTCGCCAGCATCCTTCTTCACTCTAAACATTACTTGTTTAACTTGCAATACATCTGAATAAGGCAAAACGAAAGGCAAAGGTGCTTTAAGACTTCTAGATGCGACACCAGCAACTTTGTCCTTTCAGAGATCAATCATGTAAATAAACCACCATGCGTGTGTGTGTGTGTGAGCGTGTGTGTGTATGTGTGAGCGTGTGTGTGTGTGTGTGTTTGTGAGTATGTGTGTGTGTGTGTGTGTGTTTGTGAGTGTGTGTGTGTGTGTGTGTGTGTGTGTGTGTGTGTGTGTGTGTGTGTGTGTGTGTGATTAGCAATGCAAAATCAGAAGCCCGGTGGACTCATCAGTCTTTGTCAGTCCTGATTATGCATTTCAACTTACCCTTAAAGTGTGAAGTTTGCAAACATGACAGTAAACAACAATGTTGCCGGACATTGATTGATCAGGAGGCTATGTCAATACTTAGAGGCAGCACCTCTAAAAAGAACTGCCAGCCAATCCTCTCTTCCCCTCGGACAGTTATACTGTTGCACTGTGGTTGACAGCTTTCTTGAACGTGAGTTTGTGAGTATCGTTGCATGTCATTCAACGAAAGCATAGTCCTTACCATTGAAATCATTTGTTATGGAGTCTCAAGTTAAATAGTTCAAGGCCTCCTCACAGACGGAACGTTTTCTCCATGAAAGCAGCACCAGCGATGGGGACATCACAGGCTTCACTGCTCATCTGTTCCACTACAGCATCCTGTCCCCTCACATCAACAACAGAGACTTCTGTTGCAGCAGGTCAGCAGTTTACAGTTTAGCACTTGGTCTGGGTGAATAACATCAACCTGGTCTGGTCCGGTCCGGTCTGGTCTGGCCTGGTACACCACAGGCTCCTCCAGACGCTCTGCATATCCTTTACTGTCACATAGAGGAGAGGGATTTATACATTGTTAATCTGTAGATTTCTGAAGTGAAAACCCGACCACAGTTGAAAGTGCAGGATGTCCTATTTCTTGTCAGATATTTATTTCTGTGCTCCTTGTGCATCATTCGCGAAAAGTATGGAAGGAGTCAAGAAAGTGTTAACGCATCACATCTGTTCAAAGAAATCTACTGAGAGAATTTCATTAGCTATCTAAGCAAGTTACCAGATAAACTGCTTTGGCCACATCACAAGATGAGAGATTCAGTGGGCTGTGATAATGAAATTCAGCGATCATGTCATCATCCCACTAGGTGTCTGCTTTTATTTCTGAAGGTGAAAAATCTAATTGAGAGAAAAAATACTTTGTCATCTCTGAACATATGCAACAAAACATCTGCTGAAATTACAGGAATGAACTGTGTGCAGCCTCAACTATCTAACCAGTTTCCCACATAGAATACACTTTGTTTATGAAACGGGGACAAGATTATATTAGTCATGCTCTTTCATTCCAATACAATAAAAAGGGTAAATATCAGAAGATCACAAGATGTTCTGAAACTAATGGATGTTCTTCACGCAGCGAAGACTGAACATTCTTTAAAACAGGGGTCTCCAATCCCAGTCCTCGAGGGCCACTGTCCTGAAGGTTTTAGATGTTTCCCTGCTCCAGCACACCTGACTTTAATAAAGGGTCCTTATGAAGCTTCCACAGAGCTTAGTAATGGCTCATTTATTAGAACCAGGTGTGCTGGAGCAGTGTAACATCCAACACCTTCAGGACAGCGACCGTTGAGGACCAGGATTGGAGACCCGTGCCTTAAAATATCAAATTCCTTACAAGTCAGTTGTCATACTTGCTGAAACATCAATAATAAACTCTCTGTCCCAAGACTTTAAAAATGGACCGGAGCAAAATCCTCACCATCCTTTCTGCAGTCTAGGCTTGGATCTGGAGAGTTGCATTAGAGGAGAGTCTCTGTGGAGAGAGGCTGAACATCAGCCCCTGGCGCTGGAGGACTCACAGGACATCAGTGACACTCAGAGTGCTGCATGACAGCCAAGACACTGATGAAATGTCTCAGCGGTTTTACACACACACGCACACACACACACACACACACAGACACACACACGCACACACAGGTGTGCACACACACATTCAATGTGTCACCAACACCTGACATGTGCTACAGAACATCTACTCAGAAAGCACAACTGTACTCTCAGGAGCACGAGACGCATTTCTCAGTCGGCTTTTTTGAAACACAGCATTTCAGCCGGTGGTTCTGCAGGATCATCAGAGACCAACCACTATAACTCTAACTTTTCAATCAAGTCAGTGTTGAACCTCAGCTCTGCCATGCAAAGGGGAGCTCAGGGAAGCTGTTCCTCTGGCCTGTTTCTGACAGGACTCTCCCGGAAAAGATTCACTGCTACTAAAGTGCCAGATTGGCCATGGCTTTGAAACACTAACCTCCACATCACTCAGGTCTTGTCAGTGGCACAAGCCTGCTACACAGTGGTTTTAGTCATTTGACTATGTTTTGTGGATATCCAATTGGCAGGAGACATAGCATTTTCTTTACAATGTTCTGATACCCCAGTGTAAAGAAAAATGTCAAAACGAAATTTAGAATACTGTGTTTAAATAATTGAACTGTGCACCCAATGGATTAAATGTCTTCTATTCCTGAGGAGTCAAGCATTGAATAAATAGGCTTTCATTTGACTTAAATGTCTTCGAAAATGTTTGCTGCATAGGGTTTCACTGCATGCCACTGGAGTATTTAAGAAACCAATATAAAATAAATGAAGCTATCCTAGCTTGAATCATTTCTGCTTGTCATTTATTGTATCTCCAGAGTGTGTACATCGCATACAATACATACAATAATGTAGGTCAAATCACAGATATGCGATGACTTGACATAACTGCTCTTCTCTCAATAACATCCATGTATTTGTAGCAAATCGCGCTGGATTTTCTGTGGTTTACCCTTTTCTCCTCTATCTTGTGGGGATCTCTGGATTGATAGTGAATTTGTTATTAAAACACTCTTTCATGTGCAACCTAAACCCTGTTTAACCAAACGAAACAAGACTGTCCAGCCTTACTTGTACTTCAACAACCAAACCCTCTGCGTTTTTCACGTGAGCTGTAATGCTGTTCCACTAAGGGCGGTTCAACAAGAGATGGTGATCAAGCTCAGTGGAGTGTCTCTCTACGCAGGCTCTTTGTGTTGTGACAGACAGAGAAGGTTTGCTCTGTGTCCTTGTGGTAGAAGCCAGTTCAGCTGCTTACAGTCAGCTCCCCTCTCGCTGCCTAGCAACGACCTATCCACCACTATAGGGCACTATGAGACAGACAAATGTTGGAATTATACTACCCCCCATCTTTCTCTCTCTCTCTCTCTCTCTCTCTCTCCTCTAGTCTCTCTTCAGCTGGAACCTTTACTTTCATACTTTTAGATGTTTAGATTGGAAAAGGGCGGTTCAGAAAACTGCTGCATCATTCTCAGCCTGTCTCTCTGTGCTCAGCAGAGTTGCCAGGATACAGAGCCGCTTGCCGTTGGACCCAAAGTAAGGGACTCATGACTTAATCCGGATTTGCTTCTCCTCCCATCCAAGAGGGTGTCAGAAGAAAAACAACTATGACAACTCTTCAGGCATCGTGGCATAGCTGCATGGGCGAGATAGCCTGCTTTGCAAACCACAATCCATTTCCTGTGAAGTCAACAATAGGCTGACAGGCTGAGTCAGGCATCAAGCTTTGATGACACCAAATGACGGGAAGGATCTTGGGTCACGTCATTGATTTCCGGAACTTTTACACTGAACTCAAATGCGAAAATGTTGTTGTTTCACTGACAAGCAAAATGACACTGCATCTTTCGTTTGCCATGTCTGGTTGGTGTGTTTCGAAGCATGGGTGCAAATATCTGTGCTGGCTGGGATTTAGGTGACACAGACTGACACCAGTATGAATTCCTGAAATATGATATTGGTCTGCTATTAGACAATATTATCCTATTGACAGTGTGTGTGTGTGCGTGTGTGCGCGTGTGTGTTTGTATGTGTCAGTTTTCATTCCTCTGTCCGCCAGGCCCTACCATCTGTCCGCATTACAAGCCACTGACGTGTTGTCATGTTGCTGAAAACGACGGCCAGCAGTCCCAACTCTCTGGCATAGTCTCCAGTACCATACTGGAATCCTGCCTCTACATGTCAATGAAGAACAATGTCTTTAAGAACATGACAAACATACTCAGGATGATACGCCACGTTTCATAAACCTCTTACTCCAGTGATTATGCCAGGATGAAAAGCGCCCACTCAAGAATGAACGGAACCAGAGGCAGTTTGAATGACCTCATCACAAGCTAACTTAAAGGCACTGATACGTCCTGTTGTAAAGGGGAAGGTTTCTGTATTGTTGGTCGATAAACCTTCAGACTCAAACACAGTGAAGACAGACCCAGATATGTCATCCCCTTGACACGTTCAAGTTCAGTATTTAGAACTCAAAGGCAGAGTCGAGCCCTGATGGCAGATCATTTGCTGTCACAGTGTCCTTCTGTAGTGCGGCCTGTCACATTGTGTAAACATGAAGAAGACCCCCCTCAGACGGGGTCGGGGATGGTATCGGAGGCCGACATAAAGTCACAGCAGCCGGGGAATGTGTTGGGACAGCGTCAGTAACAAGGGCGATGGTGTTAGAATTGCAGCCAATCTCTCACAACAGAGGTTTGTGTTTGTGTGTGTGCGCGTGTGTGCGTGTGTGTGTGCGCATGCCCCCACATAGTTTGAGATTGTGAGTCACTCTGTGTGGAATATGGTTTACATGGTACACTGTTCAGTTTGGTACTAGGTTGGCATAATTCAAAATAAAAAGTTCTACATAGCCACATCCCCTAGTAACAACACGAGGTGTTTGATAGGCAGATAGACGGGAGCTAAGCTGTCCAACACCTTGGTTCAAACTTCTCCTGTGACATTGCAGAGCTGAAAGTGCTTCATAAGCCCCTAATAGATTAGGGATCCACTCTGCTATCCTCTGGCTTTAATTTACCGAGCCCGTCAAACCAAACAGCCTGTAGGAAGCGCCTGGAATGCTGGGAAGAGGATAATTCGTGGAAGTGTCAGACCTGCACTGTGATCAAAGCAACAAGGCTGACAGGGAACACTAAACTTTCCAAACACCGAGAGCAAAAGTTAGCCTGTTACACAACACGGTGCATGTCGCATTATCCGTGAAGACACAACAGGATCGCTCTACCATGTTCACAACATCCCGACTTTACTCTCACGCCATTAAAAAACCTGCTAGGTTTATACAGGTTCCTAAAGGAACATTGGGGAAAAGGGTCCACAAGGCCTTTAGTGGTTCTTAATTAGCATAGAGAATAGAGTACTTCAAGAAGCAATCACCTGAAGAGATGTTGTCCTCACGCTCTCACTGTCACATTAATCAGCATTGCTATTTAGGTCTCGGCTGAAATAATAGACAGTAGGCGTAGTCATTGATTTGTCAACTGCTCTCACTTAATTCCAGAGCAAAAAGTAGAAATTACTTTCGGTCGAAATACATTTTTAGCTTTTTAGGTGGAAACAAGGAACCCAAAAGAATTCACTTTGAAATGTTATGAGCTTTGGGGAAAATATGGGAAGAACTTCTTTAGCAATGCGGCTATTATCCAGAATGCAAGTCAGCACATTCTATATTTCAACATCTGGGAGCTGGTGGGGTATGAAATGGGAAAGCATGTTTATTTTGTCTCAGATACCACAAGAGACGGGGTAAGACGCTACGGCTGAGCACTGTGCACTCAGACATCCCACTCCGAAAGGATGCGCAAAATCATTCAAAAATGAACTCCTTTATGGATGAGTCCTCCATCCACTGCAGCATTATTTTAAAAGTATAGTACGGCAGCCAGGTAAGTTGTCCTGTAAACCAACCTAGCATCGCTGGTGCCGAATCTTCTCATGGAAACACAGTCACCGTGAGGACTGTTTACCGCAGAGCTGGAATAACAACATTAGAGTGACCCTAAACACAGTGAGGATGGGGGACATGGGTGAGGAGGGGACGAGGAGTACGGGAGGGCAAATCCAACTATGTCCACATCAGACCTGGTCTCAGTAGTGTCAACAGCAGAGGATCCCTCAGCTTGCTGGTAGAAATGCAGAATGTTAATAAACAAGCAGTAGACTGAGGCGGGGTGCCACCAGTCCTGGATGAAGGACATCCAGAGGTATGCTGTGCTGTGGCCCCAGGTTCCCTGTGGCTGTAGGGACAGCTGGAGGATGTCACGAGGCCCCTCCCGGAACTCTACAACAGCAGAGCAGCGGAGACCTCCCAAAGAGAAACAATGTCTCTTCTCACCCTGCCTCCGCATCGGTACTATAATTAGACAGGGAACAGCTGGGATACAACACAATGCCTCTCTGACACTGTCTTATATTTAGACAACTGATACAGTTTTGCTGATGAAACAAACGTTTGTGCGATTCTCCCTTGCTAAGCTAGTAAGATATATTTCTTTTACAGAAACCACTGAGGAAAATGAAAGTGCCGACAGGTCAAAGTTTCTCTGGGGCCGCTGGGAGATGCTCGGTCTAATCTGCTCCACAGCTTCCGCTTTGTGAAACAGCAGGAAGTTCAGACGAGTTGGTTTCCTGAACTCACCAAGACTCAGCCCCCAGCAGAAGGAAGGGAGCAGTAGTGTGACATTTCCTCCTGCAATACAGACGAGATAACACATCCGCAGTGGCAGAGCACCCTACCCTGAATGAATAGGGATGGTCCCAACCCTGATTCGGTTTTAAGATAAGTGCTATCCTGCTGCCTCTGTTGACAACTCAGAGCTAAATATAAAACTGTCTTCTAACTGGGAAGCAGAGCTGAGCACACTGTCTGCATGGCAGTAATGCACATTCTTGTGCACGTTTCTTTTTGAAGGGTAACGCATGTTGATCAGTTGCGTAATCCCCTTGTCCGTGGATGCAACAGGGATGAATACGACATTGGGATGTACAGGACGTGCACAGATCTCATGTTGACAATGTCATTCCCAGCGGCATCGTCACCTAACATCACCTCAGCAAAAGGGAATCCTCGTGAAATAACGTTCTCCTGAAATGATCAATGGCAACTGACAGCAGTGACACTCGCTCTCCAAACGTTCACCTGACCAGAGAGACGGAGACTAACCAGTCCCTGTTGCCTATCTTGTGGAGATGGTGCGGATTCATTTGTTTCCGTTACCAAAGCGCAGGGTGAAATAGCTCCGGGGAGGGGGTGCTTTGATGTCATCAATATTTGTGGTCCCTTGATCACTCTTTTTATACTTTACCTCAATCTGGCAGTGACAAACATAACGCTGTTAGAAGGGGAGAAAAATATCAAATAAACTCAGTTTGCATTCCGGCTCAAGGCGGCTCCATTCAAATAGAAAAAAGAGAAGGAAAATGGAAAATGTTCTCTAACGAATCAGTGCAGAAATATTTGCCAAACCCTGCCAGAGTCTGAGACAAGCCTTCCTTTATTCCCAGCCTGGTGAGACCTTTCTGCACCAGAGGATGTCATCACTACTGTGGACTTGGTTAGTCTGTTAACTCAGTAAAGTGTGTCTCTAAAATAAGGCCTCAGCCCTGCGCTGCAGAGGCTATAACAGCAGAGGACAGCATGCTCTGTTCAGTGTCCTTCAGAATCCTTGACTTGGCCTCAATCCCACCACAGTGACACGCATTGATCCAAAAAGAGGGAATGAATGCCTTTCGTGGGGTCCGTGCCTATGCCCACCATGTAAATGCCCACAGCAGATCGATCCATCTGGCTAACATGGAAGACTCCTCAGCCCCAAGTCTGTCTTTGATCCATTATTAATACTGCTGAGGTGCTTTTAAGTCATCCAAGGGCTGCCCTACTTGGGTAATGAGTGCCTGGAGAGGACTGGTTTTGTGCACACTGCTCATTTTCCAGGGGAACACAGAGGTGGCGGAATAGCATATCATGTAAACATGCAACAGATTGGAACCTGGAGGGCAGTGTCAGGTCCTTTTCAACATGCCCCCGACCCCTTCAGATCCAGGCCTGTTAAAGGCTTCCAGGACAGGGTGTTCCAGAGGTGGTTGGTGGGAGACAAGCAGGATACGAAGCCCTCCCTCCTGGGTGGGGGTTTAGAGGTCTAGGATTGACATAAGAGATGTATGATACTGAGGCATGGGTGTGTGGGTAGGGGTTCCTGTCTACACCAAATCACACGTCTTCCACCATCCCCCCACTTTTGGCCATGAAATTAAAGGTTATTCTGTACTTGGATGGAGACAGAGGGATAGGGAGCGGGGTCACTGGAAATCCAGATGTTTGTCATAGGCAGGAATGTGGCCTCTTCATCCTGGGTGTAACCCCTGGGTTCATCAAGTTTGGTTGTTGTGGTAGCAGGGTGGGATCCTCCATGACTGCTTGAAAACTGGAGGAGGAGGAGAGGGGATAGGCTTGCTTCCAGCGGTGACATCAAGCCCCAAACATCTCCTGGTAAACAGCTCCCTGGGGCTGCTTTGTGGTTCTCTACGGTTCTCGACGTCTCCAACTCCAAGATGTTCAGAGGCATTTTGTTTTCCAAGAACCCAACCTTGATTTCGAGTGCAGAAAAAAATGGCCTTCCTTTGTGGTGACCTCAGTCTCCAGTGCACATTTATCACCAAACAAAAGTCTTTTAAACCACACGACTGCGGTACCAAGACATGCAGCAGAGACGTTCTGTGTATTTTGAAGCAGGATAACCGAACCGAGGAATGAGCTGTCATGACACCTCAGCAGGGAGCCAGACTCCACTGAGCTTTGCAAGGTGACAGTACAGGAGGGTGACAACACAGGAGGGTGACAGGCCACCTGACAGTGCATCACAACACCAACCATTTTTGTAGAAAAAACCCCCCCAAATACAGCCATTTGACACCTGGATTAAACAACAGTGAAGGCAGTGTTTACCACATAGCTCCAAATATACCATGCGGATTCTTCTTTAAAATAGCAGCCAGAAACTCTGTTCAATCATCATTTGTTTGACCTTTGGTCGACCTCAGGGGAAAGATTATGCATGGGTCTGAAAAGCGGGCAGGGCCACTTTATATAATGAGGGGATGGGATGGAGGTAATAGATTGTTTGGTTGTAGCGCATATTGATCCGGATCCATCTCAAAGGATGGAGGAAGGAGGGCGGGGCTTGAGGTGACCTTTGTGAGGCTGTGGTCTTCAAGACCATTGTGTTTCCCATTCTCTTATTGCATCGGAGTGACATCTATGGACCCGGATCAAATATGATTGATCAGGGGTACAATTGGGGAGTTCAAAAGCATTTTCCCGAATTCCAAGGCCTCCTCCCACTGAGACTTTAAACCCTGAACAGAACAGACGAACCAGGGTCCAGCCCGTTTCTAATTCAATTTCACTTGGCTTGCTTTCCTCCTGCCCCACCCATACCCTTAACATGATTTAATTTGTCTTGGCTGTCCAAGACCCTAGAGAGACAAAATGGCAGCCGTTACAGATTCCTCGATGAATGGAAACATAGTTTTACAACGCCTCTACATTGAGGTGGAGTTCCTCACAGACGAGACTGTTAGGCAGAGCTGGAAGCTGAAAAAAGCAGCATTTAGGATTTTGCCCTTGTCAATAGTTGCGTTCTGTAACCTCAGATGTAGGTAGATATGACATAGCTGTAAAATAGTTCAATGCACAAGATGCATTGAGACAAATGTGTCAAACTATAGGACCAATTCATAAAAAAGGAAAGTGCTATCAAAATATTTCATTGTTATCTACAAGACTCGCACACTGTCTGCCACACTGCTTGCAGTTAATGGATTGTGTGGGATCCAGTGAGCTGCAGAGAGGTGATAAGCTCAACAAAGCCTTCTGCACAGGACAGAAACAACCTTAATCTCAGCACCCTGCTCCCACCCTGTGCCTCTGCTTTTGGCAGTATGTCCGGCACCGGGCTTTCACTTCAAGCAGGGTGGAAAAGATCATATCTCCTAAAAATGGGTGTGTATCGACAGCAAGAATATGAGAAATAAAATGTGAAAGAAAGCAGGAAACAGACTGACAAATGGACTCTCTATCTACTCTACATGCTGGCTGCTTATGTGGCTGATCAACAGTTAGGAGAACGCAGCCCACCACTGTGTCTCATCATGACTGGAGTGTTTCTGGAGGACTCTTCAGTCCCTGCCCTCACCAAACCATCTTACCCCCTTCGCTCCCCTGCTAGTAGGGTACCTGAGGGAGGGGGGAGCTATCAAGGTTATGGTGTCAGAGCTAGAACCATGATTGTCTTTGTCTGACACACAAAGACAAACAATAGCAGACTACCAGATGTAGCACAGCAACTTCGAAGCTTCATAGAATGGTACACAGCTGGCACACTATCTAGACTGGACTGGGTCGGTGAACGTGCAGGTTCATCGCATGCAAAATATTTCCATATCATGACATAATGTGAATTGTTGGTATCACAAATGTAATATCTTGACTCCTGTTCAAATGAAAATGAATGGCTTCCAATGGGTTTCTTTGTCTCCCTCAGGACATGCAGGGTATGTCATCATCTAAAGGGTACATAATTAGCAATTACTGTATTCTAGTCCTCAGTAAAAGGATGTAAATGTCAACACGATCTCTCCACACTGCAGAGTTCTCTGCTATTCATGAAAGGTCAGACAAAGTGACCCCAAACAGCTCTTTAGAACTGGTACCATTTTCTAAAGAGTCCATTACCCCCGATAGCGCTTATTCATTAAATGTAAGAGGACTATTTGGACATTATAGATGCCAGATAATTGTTTGAGATTTAAATACAGTCAGCTGTCCAGCAACAGATAATTACCCTTCTGTGGTCTGCCATGGCTCGATGGGAGAATTGGAGATGTCGGCTCTCGCCGTGTCAATCATGGTGCTGCGGTCTCAGCTCTGCATAATGTCTTTCTTTCCCTCTGGATCTAAGCCCTATAATAGGGGGCTTTCACCCTCTCGACCAAGGCCTTGAGAGCCGGGGGGGAGGGGGGGGGGGCGTCTTTGTCCTTGAAATACATGTGAATAAATTACAACTCCCCCTCGCAGAGAGGAGTAACCGTGGGGGTGGTGGGGGGGGAGGGGATAATATACTGACAGAGGTAGTACAGAGCTGATAAGACTGTATTTGCTGTACTGTAGCCGGGGGTCTGTGGCACAGTGGGGTGGGGTGGGGGGGGCCTAGGGACTTTGCATTTGGTTGTGTGGGCATACCTCTGGACCCCTGGACCCCTGGACCCCTGGACCCGACATCAGGATTCATCCATGCAATTAAGGAGGCAGGTGTGAATACTGAGCTCCCCTTTCACTGAGAAAACACTCTCTCCGGGTGGTGGCGGTCCCACGCACACACTCACACACATCAACACACACACACACACACACACACACACACTGGCGGTTAATAAGGGTCTGGAGCTCTGCTTTTCAGCAGGGGGTCCCTCCTCTCCTGGAATTAACTAACAAATGAAGAAACCTGAAGAATGGGGTGCTGCTTAAACTGAAAGAGAAGTTGGGGCAGAGCTGAATCCTGGTTTGGATGTGGACTTCTTCAGGGTCTGAAGTCACACAAACAGTGAGGTGTCAAGTTGCAATGCATTGTCAGTGAAAAGGGTAGCTGGGGTGAGGCAGGGGTGGGGCAGAGGAGAGGCTGAGGAGAGGCTAAGGAGAGGCAGAGGAGAGGCTGAGCAGAGGCTAGGAGTAGTGAGGAGGCGGGCTGAGCCGAGAGGTGCATAGCGACTGAATTAAGTTATTTTTGTGGTTCTTTGAAATATACAGGTGCTAATAATGACCCCCATCTAAATAGATATGGTCTACATATCTTTGCTGTATCTAGCTGTCCCAGTGCTATATTAATGCTATTAGTGTGATTTAAAGTAGCTCTGTGAACTAACAGCTAGAAGGTCTTGGGTTGGAGAATTTTTTGGTTTGAAACCAGGTCTGAAGAAGTAGACTGCTTTAGACTGGATGCCAAGACAGGTGTCCAGGCAGCCAGTCACCGGTGTAGACCCCCATCAAGCAGGCCAAGCCTGGGACCAGATGGTCAGGAGAGGAGTGGCCTTGAAGGTCTAGGGGTTGCTGGCCAGCATGAGGACCCAGCATATGGTAAGACCAGACAGAGGGGGAGGAGGTAGCAGGGGAAGCTGTGGAGTCTGGTGGGAATATTCACACAGAAACAGCAGCAGCAGCAGAAAGGCCTTGGCTCCCTCTCTGCAGATCGAGGCAGGGGGTTGGCAGCAGGGGGGGGGGGATCCAGCTGTGCAAACCAACGCACCCTTCTCCCTTTCACCTCAGACAAGCTATCTTCTCAAATATCACTTACTTACTCTTCGTGACCGCATTCAGGGTTGTCAAAGTTGGTTACTTTTTAACGAACTGCAGCTAAATCTTTTTGTGATGAGTCATTATACATTCTGTTATGTCCAACAGTATCTCATGGTAAAGCGAATTCTGCATAAAAACAAGTGAATGGGTTTCTTTTGTGTTGCATCGATGAAGCTGTTGGGAATACTTGTCTCATATCATACAAAACCAGAGGAGCTGAGAATTCTTTGTCTTTAAGTCTCATAGATAGGGGGGGGCAGGGCATCCATTTCTTTCCAACTCTTTTCACAGCACTTATTTTCAGCAGGAGAGCAAGAACCCAAGCTATTCTGTAAAGCGGCCATTGTTTCAGCCCTCCCTGTCTCTATTCCACAGCTGCGCATGACTGATTCTCTCAAGCAAGAGGTTTTAGGGAACAATGCCCCACCGGCAGAGACTATTGATCCAGCCTGCGCTGTTAGTCTGTGGGCTGCCACAGCTGCTGAGGATGGTGAGCAAACTAGCCCGGCCCTTACACACACACACACATACACGCAAGCACGCACACCACACACACGCACACCACACACGCACAAACACAGCAGCAGGAGATTCAGCCTTGAACTGAAAGAAAGTTGCAATATTTCTAATTTTCATAAATCGCAAGACTTGCTTTACCTCTGGGTAAAGGTGATATGTAATGGTGCATGATTTTCTACGTTTTTGTATTGCTTCTGTGTTCATTATTGTCCATTTATAATCTTCCATGTTTCTGAAAGTTTAGGAAGTTTTCTCTAGTCTCAATGGCAGAACTTGTCTACATGATTTAATCTAACTCTTATAAAGTTACTAAAGATATACACAGATATAACTTCCCTCCGGTTTTTGGATATTAAAAGCATTCGTCAAACACATACGCTTCCAATTCGCTCGTTTTCTAAAAGGTTTTAAATTGCTCTCCATGCTCTCTGAGCACAGACAAGAATTTGCTCAAATTGTTATTTGTATGTGTATGGGTATTGGCAGCAGTTGGTAGCACTCAATGCAAAATTGAGAGAAGTGATTTCGGGAGTGGATATTACTTTTTGATTTACTATGCTGCTATGATTGCTGGCGTGGCCTGTCTAGACTAGCAGAGTACACACACAGAAACCTGTTCAATAAGACTAAGAAAGACATTTCAAGGCTAACTACTGCAAACTGATTCAACCACCTCCCAACTTTATCTTCGAAAGTTGACTCTTTTTATTGTTTGGGTGACTAGCATCACAAGTCACGTGTCTCCTTCTGCTGTTTCATTTCGGGTGTTTTTCCTAACCGTAGCCTTGACGGGCATCTCAACTTTTTAACACGACTAAATAGGAAAGGAAGCCGCGTCGCAAATGTGAACCGATGACATGTCCGACACTCCCTGCTCATCCTGGGCTGCGGCTTGCTCAGCCTAAATGCGGCGCAGCTTCAAAGACTTACCCACTCTCGCAAATGATTCATTCCACCTATTACATAAAAAGCTCTCTGTGTTACGTTCAAAGTGCTTACAAGTGCTGGAATTGGAAACGACTTTGAAATATTGGACTGCATCTAGTGCGTAGGCTCACATCTAAGACGGTGTAGCTGCAGTGTGGACCTCACAGTTAGACAGATTAGAAGTCCAGCAGAGACATGTCAGAACAGACTATTTCTGACGTGGTATCCTGTCCCTTCCTAAATGCAGACTGAGAGAGAAACAGGCATTTCTGTTCCTTTGTGTCTGTGCGGCCTCAGGCAGGCCTGGGAGAAGGTGGAAGAGCATCTCACCTTCTCCTGGTCAGCAGGTGCTCCAGCTTGACCTTGATTCCATTGTAGGCACGCTCAAACTCAGCTGTACCCAAGCAGAACTTCCGCCACCCCCTGATCCCTGACCCCTGACATACTGTAAATGTCTGCTGCATATCCAATGCGAGATGTACTGGATTCCGTTTTTCTTCAAAGCTAGAAGCTGCGTGGCTGATTTTCATACGTCTATTTTCTATTATTGCCATTAAGTAAAGGCATCACTGTTACGGCGAAAAGAAAGGAAAACATCAAGACACTCAAAGCAACGTGATGTGACATATAGTGTGACTGCTTTAATGTGTTATTGATTCTTATCAATGTGCCTCATAGACTTATATATGTGGTGATATGAGTTCATTCAAGGGTGAAATGGAATTTTCCATGGAAGTCTTTGCTGCTCTGACAGAACTGACAATAAAAGTACCGCATGCGGTTGTCTTATTGTTTGGATTTGGAGAAACAGAAGAGCCCAGATAACACTGGAAAGCGTCTACATACTTTCCAGTGTACATATCACCATGGGAATGTGTGGCCGTTGATCCGCATGCATGTGTTTGCACATAAGGACATGAAGTCATTTACGTCGACGCCGAACACGCACACACGACA
The DNA here is from genome assembly GCA_036571765.1 of Plecoglossus altivelis. NCBI lineage: Eukaryota > Metazoa > Chordata > Actinopteri > Osmeriformes > Plecoglossidae > Plecoglossus > Plecoglossus altivelis. Next base: position 6,765,310 of record BROE01000010.1, on the reverse strand, counting down.
GCACTGGCTCTGTCTGCAGACCGCACCGTGTGCAGGTGTCTCAGTTCCAGATGCATCGTGGGAAACACCCCTGGGAAATCTGGGACAACAGGACAGCTGTCATCAATCTCATCTCTGATTTCTTCCATTTCGTGTCACATTGCAATATAGAAAGGGACATTGTTTGATACAAAGGGCTTTGCATGGACTGATTCAATTGATGGTCATCTGCCACACACCATCAAACAACAAGGCAAAAGACGTCCAGTTCTGTAGGTTACTTGTCACCAGGTTACGTCTAGTGAGACACAATCGAGTATTTTTCCACTTCACTCTCTGTAGGACTTTGTTTTCCAGACCAGTCAAGCGCAGATATGCACCTGTACATCAATTACCTGCGATACATGAATCACATCCGTTCTGACAGTGTGATATTGGGCTTCTCATTCAGGTATATCCTGGAGCGCAGTTACAATTTATGTCTGCCAAGCGCTTCCGTGACGGACTAATGTGTGTCTCGCTGTAACATCATCTATGAATTACTCAGACCTCCCCAAACAGGCTTTTCGGAGGGATTGGTGTATTCTTCAGACGCAGCCGTGCTGTTTGGTGACTGATGGCTTCTAAAAGGTGTTGTTTGCATGTACAAGACTAATGGCCTCCACTTACCTCCACTTTGGGTGAGTAGATGCGTAAACTTGACATTGTATTGAAAGTGAGGGCATTGTGTAAAGTCATATCGCTGGTCAAGAACTTGACAAAATTGGTTTCATTTGGGATTTATTCAAAAGGGCAAATATACAATTCAATAAATATTGTGGCAACATCAACATGACAAACATACAAAGTGGACTTGGACATTCAAGACAAAGGTGATGAACTACAGATAAAACACTTCCTTCCAAACGGCATCTTGTAATTCAAGTACATATTCTACTGTTCTGGGAGCTGTCGGTTATCTGATAACTCTGTGCTTATAAAGCTATGGATTCCAGTAAAAGCCCAGCCAGTTAATCTAGCACACCAGAAACAATAGAGCTTTTCCTGCAAAGCAGGATCCTTGAAAAAGTGCATCTCTACCTTGAACACGGAGAACAGAAGTTGGGTACTCATTAATAACAAACATGCTTGTTCTGTCCAGAGAATGCTTGCTATTTGATCACTGATCAGGATTTTTCAAAACCAAAACTGCGGTTGTCCTTCAATTCAATGGAAGCTGTTTTGAATTCATTGTTAATTACTCTCTCTGTACAGATTCACACTATATGCCATACTTCAAGATCTGAAATCAGTAATAGTAGTCTAGCTTATTCAGAACTACTGTCTTTACTGGAACAACTATCTGTCTGGGGTAGAAGCATATGGCACAACTGAATTTCCTATAATCTGTGAGCATGATTGTATACCATGTCACAAAAAAACCTTGTCTATCTTAACTTCATCCCACTTGTCACCTGAAAACTTTCAGGTATAAGAGAATCAACTTTATACTGTTGTCAGAACACTGGAAATAAAAGGGCAAGAACACAATAGATAACTGCTATCGCAGTGGGACACACTCGCAACGACAAAGAGAAAGAGTTGATTTATACACACACAGTGACAGGAATTCATTTCAATACCCCTTAGCCAGGCCTGGGATCCAGTGCAAGATGGAAGCTTGTCAGGTTTGGTCAGGGTGCAATCAGAAGAGTCAAAAGTCACAGTTGATCTGGGAAGTGTGGGGACAGGGACGGGGACGGGGGGCGTCCTAGGAACTACAAGTCAGGAACTCAACCTTTCCGAAATGACATCACTTCCTTACACAATTCCCATGGAAAGCCTTGACCCCTTCCTATTCAACGAGCGGGAGGAAGTCATGTCACTTCCTGGCCGCACACTGACCGGGGCTGATCCAGCTTCCTGTGTAGGGTGGGTGACACGGTGTGAGGGTCAGGTGGGGGAAAGGGACACGAGGGATGCTACGTGTAGAGTCTGAAGTCTTCGTTTGCACTGTGTGCTCCAGCGACAGCTGACTGACACTGTCTGATGCATATGAACGCCCACTCCAGGACAGGCCAAGGCCTTCAAGAGCAGGAAGGAGCAACACCCGCTAACATCCTCACGCCACGCTCCATCCACCCTACCCCCCACTCCGCCCTCTAATTGGGTGAGCCAGATCACATGACTGAGCAACTCTTGGCTTTGTCCTTCCGCAGATCAGCCGCCACCGCAGCCAGGTCAGGTCTACCAGGCATGTGGGAGATCCTCTTGGCAGCTCGTGCTGATTTGTTGCGTTTGACGTTTTTGGTGTTTTTGTTGACGCAGGCCAAGGTGGCCACATGGAGTATGTCCCTCACACTGTTTTCTGACTGTTGGGCTGAGCACTCGATGTACGGGGCTGAAATCTGCTTTGCCATGTTAGAACCCTGCAAGTGGAAACCACAGGAAATAAATGGGAGCAACGTGGACGCCAACTACCCATAAATACAGTATGGGACCTTTAATGGACATGCTGGAATCAATGTCATGTACTTTTTTCATTGAACACTTGCTGCAGAGTAATCTTATGTGGATAGGCTGTACCTGATCATATGACACCGGCGTCTGTCTGTGATTGGACAGCTGCACGAGGGTGTTAAGGTCTGTGCGCAGGTCTGACTTGCATCCCACGAGCAGCATCTTGGTGTTGGGGCAAAATTCCTGGATCTCACCTTTCCACTGTGGAGAACAAAAGAACACCACTTAGATGGCTAGACGGTGGACGGACGGCTAGACAAACAGGCCATCTCGTCTGGCCTGAGTCAAGCCCCTGGATGTTGAGGACAAAGGTCAGCACCACTACCTCCCTCTCCCCTTTTAAGAGGATGTGTGGCTCTTTGAACGTGCAGAATCCACTGATAATCCCCACATTTCCTCCCCAGATACAATAAGCAGTCTGTGATCAACGGCATTTCCTGTTGGATTTAATCTGCGGCTAATGCAGCTCTCCAGACGGGAGAGGTTCAGGGGAACACAGGCAGGTGATTGTTTCGAACCAGCTAGAGTCATGCATTCTTAGAAGCCTTCCCATGGTCCTTTGCGAGGCAGTGTCATTTCAGAGGGCACTAAAAGCTCTCCGATCTTTCTGCCCAAAGTCCATTAGTGGTGTTCGGGCATCACGATCCTGGATGTTTTGAATGGGAAGGAACGTGCCTCAAAACGCCAGGTAGTGTTAACAGCAGCCCACAGTAACTCTCTCAACAGTGAGCCTCTTAAGCAGAACCTTGACCCAGACCCAGTCACAGTCGGGAGGATGCGAATCTTGCTGGAGCAGGTCTAGAGAACAGGTCAACTCATGCCCCGTCGCATATGGCTTTCGTTCAAAGAGGACTCTACACAGGCGGGTCTGTGTGGTGTTTTGGGGTGAGGGTTCATGAATGAAACAAACCTTTTTCAGGACGCTGTCCAGGGTCTCCGGGCGACTGATGTCGAAGCAGATGAGGACAGCGTCTGAATCCGGGTAGGAGAGAGGCCTCACATTGTCATAGTATGGTGACCCTGAAAGAACAACAAACACAAAGGTCAACACATAGAAACAAAAGCCATCGTAGCCAAGATACAACAGAAATGCTGGAACACGTGTGTAGCAGTGGGAATATCCTGATATATTAATTTAGCCCATTTAAAAGCTCTATGTATTTCCCTGAAGCCTCTAACCTCAGTCAGCAACCCCTTCCAGTACATATATATGCCCTGCACAGCCTCTTTCAAGCACTGGTATTACATGACTACTAATGCTTCTGGGGCAGTTGCTTCAAATGGTTCAAATGGTGAAACAGACAGCATCATTGAGGAATTTACCAGTTGAGACAGTAGACTTGATCTTTTCACCATTTAAGCACCGCAGACATAAACATAGTTCACCATGTTCAAGGACACAATCGTCAGTCCAAACGCAGAGAACATGCTGACTGACCATCCATCACAAGAACAGACGCGAGGGGGGTGGGGGGGGGAGTTGGATGTTTGAATGCAGCCATTCCAAACCCCTAACTGGGACCATGTGTGAGAGGACCATCCCCCCTCTACCGCTGGAACGGACAGAGCAGGGCGGCACATCAAGGTGAGCGGGGGGAGGGGGGGGCACGTGAGCAGCTGTGGAGAGTCTGGGGCTGAGCCCACACGTAGCAGAGCCCGCCTCAAAGAATTTGGGGAATTTCATTTTGTTTTTTACATGTCTAAAGTGCCCCCCCTTCCCCCGCCCCCATTCCCCCCCCCCCCCCCCCCACCCTCTGGGAGGTCTTATCCACAACATGCTGCAGAGTGAGACGAGCAGAGGGGGAATGCAGAAAAACACTGAAACACTCCATCCATAGCATGACCCCCACGCACGCACTGACTCAGAGCAGGTTCAGTTGGATGACGGGGGTGGACAGGGGGGGGGGAACCGTGTGTTTTTACAGGGCAAAGCCAGGGTGGGTGTCAGCCAGCGGAGCCCTGAGCTGCTACAGTAGAGGAACGTGTGAGTGGCTCAGCAGAGAAGAGAGCACAGCCACAACTGTTGCTTTCGCATCCTCCCCTGCCGCCGCTCACCACCACATCTAGACTTCAGCCAAGCCTCCCCTGGGATGAAGGAGGGGATCGGAGAAGATAAGAGCGGTTGTTGGCGTTTGGCTCTGTCATCTACGCAAGAGAGGAGAGGGAGGGGAAATCACTTCTCCCCCGAAAAGAGCGGAGGAGCCCTCTTCGGTTCTGACGTCCGTTCACTGTCAAATACCAGAAGAGTCTATAATGCTGCACAGACATGGCAACAACTTCAAGGATTCCTATGTGGGCCCCTGTTCTAATCTGTCATTCAGCCATCACAGATCCTCTTTGAAACTCCAGAATGACAAACAGCACGCCACAAACAGATGTGTTCCTCACAGTGCATGGCTGTGAGTCGGCATGCTAATGGATGTCAGACGACTCTCGCTGGATGTTTCTTTCGTGTATAAAGATCTGTGTGGTAAATGTATTATCTTAGGTATGTTTCTTTTGATCCCAGAAGTGGCTGCCCCTTCTCTGAGGTCACAGCCTGTCTCACATGCATGCCTAGCCCGTATAGTCCAACCTAGACTGTCTGCTGTCTGTCTGTCTGCCTGCCTGCCTGCCTGCCTGTCTGTCTGACCCAGCAGAGGCAAGTGGTAAAGCAGCTGAGCAGCTGAGGCTCTGTTGATTGTCACATCTTTTGCTTCCGGCTTTGTCTCCCTCTGGCCTTCAAACAAGGAAAGAAAGACAGTCAAAACACCCACTCATCTCTCTCTCTCTCTGTCTCACTCTCTCTCTCTGGATCACGCTAAGTCTCTCTCTGTCTCTCCCTCATTTTCAAACCCTATTCACTCTCTCTTTGTTTCTTTCTTTCTTTTGCCTTCAAAGACGCAGACACACCCTGCCACTCACACACAAACACGCAGGCGTACACACAGACACACACAGAAAGGAATGGGCAGCTGCCTACATACGCTCCCTAGTTGACAGGCAAGGTGGGTAGCCTAACCATGAGAGCCTGGGTCTGGTGATTTATGAGGTGGGGGGCAACGGAAGGGCTGCTGAGAAGAGCCTGGCGGGGTCACCTGTGGCCATGGTGACCAGTAGAACAGGAAGTTAGGGACAGAGACAGCACAGGGAGATTAGGAAAAAGATACAGAAATGATTATGGACTAGTCACAGATCCATGTCAGTCTGTATTAAAGGATTTCTAAGGTCACAGAGTTACAAGGGCATAGAACCCATGACCGGCTAGGGCATAGAACCCATGACCAGCAAGGGCATAGAACCCATGACCAGCTATGAGATAGCTGTCCCATCATCACCTGTTCTGGATCCAGTGATGCCACTTTGCAAAACAGCAGGATATGTACGTATAACCTAAACCTCTGGCTAAGCTCCTTGTGTTGTTAACTCGTCTGAAATCTCATGGTAACAAATTAAAAATTCAAATTCAATTTATTCCATTTCCGTTTGGCTTAACGAGGTAAATCTTGACTGTAATGTGCACTTATCTGGGGTTTGCACAGGATCTTCCCAGCTCTACACGTACAATAGGCGCTTTGTGGGAAGGAAGTAGCAACCTTTCGTCTAAGGAATGCGAGACATGCGGCTTCAATTCGCTGAGCCCAGAAATGTGATCCCCATACAACAATGGCTGCTGACAGTGAACGGGAGGCATGGTGGGGGGTGGGGGGGGGCGCAGAGCCCAGTGGAACCAGAGCCCAGCTGTCTAGTGACAGGCTGGACAGTTAAGGTGCCTAATCGACCCCAACACATACTTTGTCTGGGGCAGACACCTTAGTTCTGTGTGTGTATCCCTAAGCATCGGACCACTGACTTCCTCAGACACAACTGAAGCAGCGTTTCAAAGACCACCACCCCCCCATCCCCCAGGGACAGGAAGTGGAGTCAGCACCATGGGACAAATGGGAGTTAATAACTCGAGGGCATTACCTTAATGACCTCATTTTGTTACAACTCGACTCCCCCCCAGCCTTCGTGACTGAGGTTCGTTAACTGCCTCTCAGACTGACAGAGAACAAAGGGCCATCCCAGTGTGATGTCAGAGGGGGTGCAGGAGAGGGGGGGGGGTCAGGGCTTCAACTGCCCCCCTTACTGACAGAGGTAGAGGCACATATTGATCGGGGGGAGGGGGTCAGTTAGATAGGGATCCTTCAAAGAGCAAGTCAATCTGAGCTGCAGGCACCTCCATATCAATCAGGGGTCCTGGGGAGCTAGCAAGGGGGGGGGTCTGTAGCTGGGCTGGTCGAATCTAAAAACAAGCACCCCTCCCTTTTCGCTCTCTCTCTCTCTCTCTCTCTCTCTCTGTCTCTCTGTGTCTCTCTCTCTTTTCTACCATTATCTTGACACTGAGAGGATGTGGAGGAAGTCTCAGGAAAGCCTCATGGTGCTTCTCTCCCCCTGGCCTCTCTTCAGAAGAGCCAAGAGACAGTCCTGTCCTGTCCTGTCCTGTCCTGGGTTAGACCTGTGGAGGATGCACACTTCCACAGAGAGAAAGGCGAACTGAGACAAACAGCACGGAACACACCACAGGACAGAGCCATCCTGTCAGCGTTGACATCCTGCAGGCCTATAAGAATCCCAACAAGGGTCGATTCCTCGCTCCAGCTCCCCCTCAATGTGAAAACTGGCAAGTCGTGGGGTCATAGAGGCCATCGGTCAATCAAAGGTCCAAAGCAGCTGGGAGCCGTGTAGGTGCACCACCCCTCACACAGACACATCACGCATGGCTGCTAGCTTATTCACCAGCCGCTCAGTGATGGATGGACTTGTTGCTGAGTTGACACAGTCACATCCAGCTCCCCCTCGGCAGCGCTCACAGAGGGCCTGAGGACGGCAGCTGGGCCAAGCTCGCCACACAAAGAGCCCAGTGACCAATCCCACGTTGACCTCAGTGTGATTGGCATCTCACATGCTCCACCAGCACTGGGGCATTTCAGCTATTCCAATTCCTTTGCTGAAACCAATGCGAAATAACTACAACACATGTGTATGTGTGCGTAAGTGTGTGTTCAGTACTGTATCGCTCCTTTGTATTCTGACCAACAGCTCTTGTCTCGAACATTTCTCTCTCTTCCTCTGTCCCTCTATTACGCCCTCTCTCTCTCTTCCTCTCTCTCTCTGTCTCTTTCTCTCCTTAATATCTCGCTCTGTGCCCTCGGTACATCTCTTTCCATCTCCAGACAGAAAAAAATGGCAAAATAATGGAGAGAAACATCTGCTAATGAGCAGAGAGCTCAGGTGTGCTGCGGACTTGTTCATGTCTGGACGGAGGCGTTACTTAAAGCCAGCCGGCGGCTGTGAACTCGTCCTCCGTAAGAGACAAGAGATCCCCAAGGGGCCTCTAGTTCTCCTCCTCTCCTGCTCCCCGGCACACATGCTCAGGCTCACTAACCCCTGCCACCCCTCCTCCGAAACCACAGAGCCATGCAGGACAGAGACTCCGCCGAGCCCTACTGTAGCAATCAGTCCACCGTCTCACTTCAGGCCAGGCTACAGCAACACTCGCTCTCTCCTTCTGTGCACCCCCAACATCAGAGGCAGTATGCTGGGGACTGGGGGGTGGGGAGGGGGTGGGGAGGGGTGGGGATTCCACTCATGGGCCGGGAGAGACGGGCTACAGCAGGTAATTACTTCCAGACTCCAGCATGGACATCCCCAGAGGGTTTACGCTCCAACACTGGAAAACAATCTCAGTGAGAAACAGGTAGAGCTGATCAACTTGCACCAGCTAGAACATTGTGGTCTGAAAAGCACAAGGACTGATGAATGCGCTTATCTGGGAATAGCACATGGATTCACATGGAACTTCTCCCAGCATTAGTTACTAATTAATTAGTCACCCTCTCTCTCTCTCTCTCTCTCCCTCTCTCTCTCTCCCTCCCTCCCTCCCTTTCTCTCTCTCTCCCTCTCTCTCTCTTTCTCTTACTCTCTCCCTCTCTCTCTCTCACTCCAAGTTCGGATGAGGTTAACTTCCTTAGGGGAGAAACCCCTTCCTAAAGCAATGGCTTCATTTCGGAATATCCTAAGTTGGTTCATGACTACAGAAATGTAGTCATATAGTCATGAGTAAATTAGCCAACATGTCTGTGTGCTGGTTGACAAGCCCATCCCTGGCTTTGCTGAAATACAACATCATGCTGTATGTCAAATAACTTTTAATAAACGTCATGCTGTTAATATGGTTTTAAAGGAATCCTTCATTCAACAGATAGGTCTATCTAAAGAGGATGTCCCCTTGTCTGCCCGCATCCAACAGGTCTGGACATGTCGGAACGCAGGCATGAATATCATTAGGGGGATTCAAATATCTAATCAAATACTAATATTTTACCTGAAGTGTCCCACAGACTGAGTTCAATTCTTTGCGTGTCTATTTCAAAACTGGCTGTGTAGTTTTCGAACACCGTTGGCACGTAGTTCTAGACGTAAAAAGAGAAATATCCATCAATATCAGCATAGTTAATGCAGCAGCAGTCATATCATATACTAAACACAATACTACAACTAATAATAATAAACTCATGGACATATTACGCGAATTAACAATGATAGTATAAAAAATGTGTTTGCTACATAAAGTGTAGGCGACGTTACAGTCACAATCATTCTCAGGACCTTAAGGGTCTAACGATGGCATATTTGTTTAATCCATAAAACCACGTGATGAACGCACCTCAGGAAAGCAATCTTTTGCAAAAACGTGAAGTAAAGCGGTCTTCCCACATTGGCTGTCCCCTACAACAACTATTTTACATTTAACACTCTGACTAGGATCCATTCCGGATATAAGAGATAACTTTTGACAAGGTCTTCTCTCCTTCATTGATTAAGTTTACGGTCAGTCCGCGAGAGCTCCAACTTCTTGGAATGCAGATGGAAAATTCTGAAACGAAATATCCTCTCTGTGTGTGATGATCAACCGCAGTTCCGAAGCTACTGTGTACATCGCGAAAGGGACATTTGCCGGTATTTATACGCGACCGGTCCCTCCCACAAGCCCCCTCTTGCCCCGAGAGTAGGTGATTGAGGTTTATAGGAGGTTTTAGCGGTTCGGTTGTGGTCTTATCCACAATGATGGCGCCCTCTTTTGGATTACATTACAATATTACAAGCATCGTGTCAATAGTTTACGTCGTCCCGCAGTCACCCATGTGTCTTCAGGCGTGAAACATTCACTTTAGTACGGACGGCAAATATTACGGATGGAAATACAACATGTTGTTGAAATAGAGCACTAACAGCCCTTAGTACGTGATGCCTGATTAATGTGACGGAAGTCGGTTACTTTCAGTCCTGCATTACAAGTCCTCTTAACACACGGTCAGGAATGCTGAGGAAGTCTGGGCTTGTGCTGACCACAGAGAGCAGAGCATTACAGCTTCTGAATGAAGGATTTAATAAGCCCAGAGCATGTTAGGAACAACCTCAAAATAGGGTTGCTCACACAACGTTGCATCAGATACTGTTATTTCTCCGACTCCATAACAAAACGAAGAAACACATGAGAGATTGTTACGTTCAAGAGCATGCATTGGCTTCTCAATGTTGGAAAGCTGGAAGACAACATTATTCCTGGACGTCATACAATTCTTGTTGAAGCCCTGAACTTGCTGCCAGAATCCAGTTAGGTGTAGGCAGATAGAGTACCTCTCCAGAACAGGGCTTATAATGGTGCTTGGTCCTTCCCATCCTGCAGACAGAACTAGGGAGTCACACACATTCACAGCCAATGACTTAACATGAATAGTACATTACAGCCACATTGTTTGTTTGTGTGCGGCAGTGTGGTGGAGTATCATGGACGCTGATGAGACAGCGTGGTCCTGAGGTGGTGGATGTGTGTGGTGGGTCAGTGGGTTGAAGCCCTCCTGACCCAGAACACCCCTGCACGCATCCCTTTCTGCCCTCCGGCCAGCTCTGTCGGGGTGCATGCTGTCACAGAAGCACTGACATTTACCGCTGGCACAAAATGTGGCTCCCGTCCGTTTGGGAAGACGTGGGGGGTCTCTCTGGCTAGCCATGGCAACTCGTGTTTGTTTTGATTTCAGAGCTCAACGGAGGGCCAGGATGTTGAAGAAAAGAGAATTCTGGAATCCACATTGCTCATACTTGCTATTGTGTACTGTTTTGATTGTGGAAGAGAAAAACGATTAAATGGTATATTTTGGGATTTTTGGTGTGTTTAATACCTGTGTTGATTATATTGCCCGCTCCCTGAACAAGACCCAGACCAAGATCCCCAACCCGCAAGAACACACACAAACGCACCACACACACACACACATGCCCACCCACATGTACCAATGTCTTCTCTCTTCCTTCCTCCCATACAGTCCGGATGAAAGCATGGCCCTTGGTACATGCCTAACATTCTCCTTAGCAAGCTATTAGCTAGATATGGCTCAGATCACAGACCGACGAGAGCAGGGAGGAAGATTAACGCTGTTGACACATTAGTCAACAGGGATCTTCCTACCATCACTCACTGTCTAACTCGGTTCTTCAGGCAGAAACACACATTGTTACTGTACATTTGGGAAGAGCACAATAACCCAATTTAGAACAATGGAAAATGAAGGAATGGGGGGGAGCGACGCGATGCAGCATGGGGATCTATGTAATTACTGCTGAAATTGGTTTGTGTTGCTATTAGCATGTCCTCTGGTTGATCCGCATGATCAGGCAATAACCATGTGTGTCTGTTATATTCAGAGAACAAAGGAATGTGTTTATGTATAAAGCCAGGCTTTTAACTCCCCAAATCCTCCTGAAAGGTCATTCAAAACTATGCCAAGTTCTTGTCACATTAGAGATGAGGCTCTCAGTATCCCTCTGCTAGTAGGCCGTCTCTACTTCCAGTTCTCAACAGAGTGGAACATGGCAGGATGCCTGGCAGAATTCTGTCAAGACAACAGTAATTGCGATTCTGAATGAATAGTGATTGCTATGTAGTAATGAGTCACGACCTGTAAGAGGTTAGGTCAAAGAGTGAAGTGACTCTTTATAATGGCCTAGAGGATCGATGGTTGGTTAAAACAGGTTATCGTCACTCAAATAGCATGAGCGTTCTTCTAACAGTTTTTTTAGAAACGATGCAACGCATGTCCTGCACATGTTCACAGCTGGAAATGAATCCCAGGACTGCGCTCTGCTCTCTGATCTTCTCTGAGCGTCTGGGCTGGCAGCAGCGTGCGGATGTGGGATGGGAAACCTCCGCCGGGACCCACCGCAGTCTGAGAAAGGCCGATAAGGGTGCCGTCGTCTCGGCGTTCCAGAGGATGATTTGCGAGGTGGAGATGAGCTTGACAGCAAACGATTGGCCTCTGGTGGGGACCAGCACTTCCTTCTCCCAACAGAAGAGACGTGGACCTGGTGCGTGTTAGCGCTCCGTCATACCGTTCGTGTCGGAACTGATTAACTCTCACTTCAGATCACATCACCGACTGCATCAAACAGCTGGGTGACGTGCTGACTTCACAAGACAACACAACACACAGTATAATGGGAGGACATGTTTCCCCGTGACAAAAGGTCAGGTTTTGACCATTGAAGATTGACTAGTATAGACTGATGAGAATACTAAGCCATGTACCCATCTCTAACAAATAATAAGTGATTAATAGACATCAGACATGGGATCCATTTCAAAGTATTAACACCATCTGCTTTAATTTCACTTGTTGAGTGCTTATATAATTACACTTAGATTTGAGTTTCTTTCCCATTGTACTGGATGACACGTATAAATGTCTCCATTCACTTCATGTTTTACGTTTGCAGGAAGGTTTGCCTTCTGGTGAGAGAGTCAGGGTGATGAGAGGACAGGCTGGACTCTCCTGGTCCTGCAGCACTGCTATCTGGATTAGATCCACGGCCCCTGCCGGCCAGGCTGGCTGCCCCCCGAAACGGCAGATGAAGTGCGTGTGGAAGGGCAGGGGGGTGCACAGGATCATCCTTCCCTGCTCTGGGTGGAGGTCTGGAGAGAGGTGGTGGTAAGGGGAGCGGGTGTGTGTGTGTGTGTGTGGGGGGGGGGTTCACACCAGCAGTATGGTGGGTTGGAAACAGCGCCTTTGATCCTTAGAAGTGTTCTCAGATCTGTGGGGGGCCGAGGGCGGTGGGCGCAGGGGAGGCAATCGTGGGGGAGGAGGAGGGGTGTATTGCCGAGATGCTGCTCCGCGACGTTGGTTACTGTGGAAACGGAGTGGGGAAGGGGGGGGGGGGCTCTGGAATCGGTGTTCATGGTAAAGTAATGAGTGGTTGCCACCACGGAAACACAGTTGTGTTCAGATGGATGAGCACTGAGAGCACAGCACATCCTGGAGCATTTGAGAACAAGAGGACATGAAGCCTGGCTTCCTCACTGTGATATACCTTCCCTCCAAACCTGATACAATCCTCGTACAGGAAACACCCTTAGACTAACAGCAATCAATGTGCTGCTGTGTTACCATAGAAACCGAAGCATCGGATAAATACCTATACTGTAACCTTCCAGACGTTGCAGTAAAACTTAAGCAGCGGTAACAGAGCGACAGAGCGACAGCTGAGGGCACAGGGGAGGAGAGAGAGGAAATGTCCTTGGCCTCTTGGGCTACATCTCGCTCCCTCTCTCTGCCTAAAGGAGTCCCATAAAACAAATAATGCTGAGCAGATGCAGACGCTCTGCCCAACAGCCAGCAATATAATAGGAGCAGTATGGCAGGAATGCCTTTGATCCAGGCTTTATTAAAAAAGCAGCTCCTTTGATGATTTTGCTGACATTTGATGAGGAAACTTTTAAGAGAGCCAAGGATCTAATCAAACCAGCATGTTCTTTCCCACCTTTCACTCTGACTTAGTCTGTTTAACGTGTCCCAGGGGATCTGAAAGAGCGGCATCCATACTTGGAGAACTTGCATCCTCCAGGGTGAATCAACTGAAATATTTGATGATGTCCCGATATTATTCATGATATTAAAGCCACAGTCTTTCCATTGAAGGAGCTCCTCCTATGATTGACTGCGAAAGGGACCGTTCTTTTCTTTTTCAAAGGGCCGGAACCTTCCGCAGTTGTTTTTCCCCCGGACTTTTCTCAGCGTGAAACATATCTATAAACGACCACCATTTATCATCGAGAGATTAATCGTAGATGCTGTCAGACGCTGCTGTTCGACGGTGGCAGAGGTATACAGGCTCCTCCCACCGCCACCGACGTCTTCTAGGGCTCAGATATCCTCCTGCCCGCTCTCAGATCAATCATCTCCGCCATGGCGACTGTGAGGGATGATCCCTGTGGCCGCGTGTATTCATAGCATCTCCCCCATCGTCTGCACGCTCACCTGGAGGTCACCAGGGGGTACGGGGCTGCTTGGACAGACGATTGCTCACTGGGAGGTATACGGTGACCTTTGTGAAGACCTCCAAGGAACGATGTTAACAGCTCAATGAGCCAGCGCAGACCCTTTCACCCCCAGCCCCCCTCGCACTGTCTTGCTTAATGAAGCCGTGTCCCTGCAGTGTAGCTTGAAATGTGTATCAGGCCAACAGAGTGAGTCAGGACTGTAAGCAAATACCATCCTAACCACCACACTCCACTGACACACTCAAGCCAAAACAAAGTGATCTCGCTGTGCAGTTTATTCCACTCCAAATAACACTAGAGTGGGTTTGGGGGGTCTCTATGAGAAATGAGTCATTATAATGAGGTTGGAGCCTCTTTTATATTGGCCATATACTTCACACTCATCCAATATGAGCTGACAGATAATTGGTAATGAAGCACTGCAATACAAGATGCAGGGCATCTAAACCCATGACTTTCTCCTTTCAGATAAACACCAGGTCAGTATTCCCAGCTGGGTGTGGTTATGTATAGATTATTTTCTTGCCAATAACATCACTAAGGATACATATAAACCAATATGGCCTCCAGGTTAGAGAGGTGGAGGGAGGATCGTTAACATGGATGAAATATGACAAGGTTGTCTGGGCTCCCAGGCATGATGATGATTGCAGGAATTCGTCAAATAGGCAACAGGCGATTGTTGACCAGATTTTTAGTTACTTTTGTTCAGATATCATCTGCATGTTAACTCCTCTCCTTTCCACTGCACAGACTGACTGACATCAACCGCCTTAGTGGTGTGGTAGAATCAGATCTAAATGATACTTTGGAACCACTCCTCAGAGAAAAAAAAGAGCATGGTTTATTGAATGAGATAAGATTATATTCGAGGATATGTAAAGACACATGGTGGACTGGTACTAATGCATATTTCGTCATATCATTCCAAAATACACGTCTGGGTACACGTTCTACTCTTTCAAAAACCTAACAACAGCATAGCCTTTCTTTGTTGTTACATGTGGCATCCGCATGCATTGAACACAGTAGCCGTAGGCTATGTACTCCGACAGGGTACCGCATTCCTCTTCCCCACATTTACGGTGAGCTATTTGCCACGCTCTGAGGAAAAGCTGCTTATTAAAGTGCTTCCTGGCTCAAGTGTGTTCCAGGGAGACGTGTATCTCTTTCATGTTCGCTCCCTCGCTCGCATTGCATTTGTTGCTTGGCCGACTGTGGCGATCAAACTGTCAGTGCACTCAAGAGAGGACCTGTACGAGTTAGCAGCAAAGGTTTGCAAATGGGTGGTTGCGGAGTAGAACATCGTCAGAGGAGGGGTGAAAGCACACGCTAGTCACTGGAAACATCCCGTTCCTGCCAGAGTAAGAATTAGCTTGCTCTCTCAATCTCCTCTTGGAGTCTTCATTTTTGTGAGTAGGACTACAACACCCATGTGTGTCAGAGAAAGAGCTAGCTGGGTGGCATGTGATGCGCCACTTTCAGAGGTGATTATTGAGTCGACAGCCTCATCGTGCCAGTTATGTGCGTGAGAAGGTGGAAGGCTACTTTGAAATATGCACCCACAGATGAGGCCACTTAGACAGCCATCCCACACAACAGGAGACACACAGAATGACAGGACCCTGTACAGGGTTTGGCCACAAATCACACTGAGCCTGTCAACACACACTAACCTGGCTAGTCTGTTTCTAGAATCATGCAGTTTACTGTTTCAGCTCCAGCTTCATTCCACTGGAGCCTACAACCTTCCTAGGCCTCTCAAAATAGGTACGGGTTGTTTGCAACAGGATAGGTTAAAGATTGGCAACTGACCAAAAGCGTTTGTGACCAATCAGCATTGGTTAGTAATAGGCTATTGTGACCCTATTGAGGGTAACACTACTACATGCATGGTTTGTACATTATTTTCAACACATCACTTCATTAAGCGCATTCAGTCTTCTCTGACATTGGCTGCATATTTGTTTACGTTCCCTAAAGGGGCTATTTTCTTTTAACAACCCCTCTCCCTCCATTCCTAAGAAAAAACAGAACCCCCAAACATGCTTAACAGGGCAAAACAAAAATGTGCTCCCGCTAAACCCTAACTGTCTGTTGAAGCCCATCTCCCTCACCCAGAACAAGCTCCTATTCCAACCCCACCATGCTCAGACTAAACCCCATCCCACCTCCATTTCATTCTATGTTTCCTTTAGGGAGGAAATATCTAATTCCCCCCGCAGCTTCCTGTGGGATGCTGCTCAGAATGGAGCCTGGTAATGGAGCTATCTGTCAGAGGTCCCCACTATCACACAGCCACCGTCCTTCCACCACCCAGGGAAGGACATCCATCAACCGCTCCCCCACTCAGCCTCACCGTGTTGGGCTGGGGAGAGGAGGGCACAGGGGTTCTCCCACCCAAAGAGACTGGTCATGTAAGATAGATCTGGATGGAAATTTCACCAGACGTATTGGAATTTCTACCAACATCACGACGTGGAAAATGCAACATAAACGTACTTGTGGCTCTTTTAACTGTATTCACCATAATGCATCAAGATTTCCAGAAGCTTCATAGAGTTGTTAAAACACAAAACGTCAAAGAAGACACGTGTCTTCACAAACGAAGTGCAGAAGACTAACATGCAGTGGATTAATCATGCATTTCTAAGACAGATGGTTGTTGGTTCTCCACTAACGACACTGCACTTTCACCTGGTCCTTTTCAATACAGCCAACGCACATTGATGGATAAAACCTATTAGCCAGTGTGTAATTGAAAAGATAAAGGTACTTTGAGAGGGACAAGAGGAAAGAGGACATAGAGAAAGGTAAATGTGGGCGTGGGAGAGACAGAGAGTCAGAAAGAGTGGAGGGGCTGGGGCTGAAAGCTTCCTGAAACAGGTCCGGTCTTTGTTCTGCAGGTCGTACTTGAGTGAGCGCGTCCCATTGGCCTAGGCCAATCTGATGGACCCTCGCTATTGGACCATCTCTGGGTTTCTATAGTAACATGCTGAGCCCCTAACTGGGAGAGAGGGGATGTGAGAGGATGGTTTATTGATGTACCGACAAACCATAATTAAATGCTGTTCAAACAAATACATACTGAAGAATATTTTGCAACATGAAGCTCTTCATTACCACTCATTTATGATCCGACTTCTCTATACATTAGCAGTATTAATGGACTTAACAACATTGAGTACGTGGGCTATTTAACGTCTTATCGTTGCCATGAGAGCAAAGCTAGGCGTTGAGTGTAGTTCCCCCAGGTGTCCTGTGGTCCTGGCTGGCCCAGCCTGTCTCCTCACCAGTCACTGGACCGGAGGCCCTGCAGCCATGATGGATGGCCAACACCGTATGCTACCCTGGTGGCTAAGAGACTTATCAAGCGTTCTAAGGTCTGCACACAAAGGATATATGAATAATAATGAACTCAGAAATACCCAAGTTCAAACTGTGCGACTGGTTACAATGTTGTTTACCCCCCACCAGTTTCCTTTCTCTACAACCTTTTTCCCCTTCTTCTTACTGGTGACAGACACACACTTCAGTCATCTCATCAGGAAGCAGACTGGCAAGATGCCCATGTCCCTAAGGGTCCTCTAATCATCCTCCATCTGTCCCCAAATAGATTTACTCTGGGCGAAGTGACCAAGAGGTTGGAGCAGGTTACAGGATAATAGAAAACAGTTTTCTTCCATGTGCTTTCATGGCAAAATCCTTCTATCCTTACTACCCAGTCTCTTCCAACACAAAACCTAACGTTCAGGAAACTTGTTCTCACCACCACATAACATGTGAGCAAATGTAATTAATTACGTGGACAAATGTAACGATTGACTGTACTGTACTGCTCCTAAGAGGTGGGTAAGCATCTGTCAGGGCTATTCTGAGGTATTAATCATGGGCTTATCTTTTCTAATTAAAGGATGGCTTCATAGCCAGGAGGCATGATTATGATTGGGTACCAACAAATAATTAAGCAAGAAGACTGAATATCAAGAACAGAGCTCAAACTGTATTTTTTTTTTTTTTTTGCCATGGCAGCAATAGAATTCAATAACTGAATTAGCTTTGGGAACATATACAAAATCAAGAGCATTGTACTTCATTTTCCAAGTATATTTGAATAAACAAAAATATTTTCTGGATGAACTGGTAAATGTGTTTGCAGAAAAAACACACACGAATAATACCCAGCTCAACAGCACCCTCTAGTGTTTAATCTAATTAGAGCATTAATGAGGCACATAGAGGACCGTGTTTGGGAGATAAAAGGGGCAGAAATCAACATCAGTTATATGATGCATTCATGCTACATAATCTCGGAACTGTTGGACCTTCTGAAAGAGAAGCAGGTGCCCTAATATCCCAGAGGTCTATTGAAGGGAGCTGTATTCGCACATTTCCTCATTACTTTCTCATAAAACTGATAGCAAAGCGTGGATGGACCAACAACCTTTATGCACGAGTCCAGCGGAATGTACAAGATGTCCTTGTAAGTAACTTGGGCCTCGTCGCAGAACTGCAGCAACATCTGTCTCTCTCGCGGGTCACGTGTGGTGAATTTGACAGTGTGGACTCTCAGTGTTGACTGTTGCCTAGACACCAAAGCGTTCAGTTCCAATGCGGCTTCCCGCACACCAGATTGGCCTGGGATGAGTCCTCTCAAATGCACGGCACTCAGCTCCGTTCCCTCCTCAAATCGAGCCACCACACTGTTCTTTAATAAACACCTTTCAAACTCCTCTCGCTTGAACTTGTAAATGTACATGAGCGTGCAGCTGTCTGCCCAAACGGAGTCCTCCTCCAACTCCTCTTTAGGATCCTCCTTAAACCTGGTGTCAGAGTGCTGTTCCTGGGAGCAGCCTGCTAGCGAGATCAGACGGTTATCTGGGCTCGGCAGCGCTGCCTGTTTGGTCCGAGAAGGACAGCTGTTGGCTCTGTGTTTACTGATTAAATCTTCCCTCAGGGCTTTGACAGCTGTGAAGGGGCCCTCCACACGAGCTCTGTTCTGCTGAAGAGTGGACATTCTCACGGACCTGTGTGCTGACCGCAGGCACTTCATCAACGCCTCTGGAGAACTAAAGCCTGAGAGGTTTACCTCAGTGCTGACATAGAAAAACACCTGTTGGAAGAGATTATGAGTATCATTGTGTGAAAGGCTTGTTTCACTAAACAAGCTTTATAATACAGTACTTACATCTGTCACAAATGTAAACACGGTGAGTGTGTAGTCTTTGGGGAACTCCTTATCTCTCATTGACTGTTCTGTTCCGATGACCCTCTCTGCATCTGTTGAAAATTCTGTTTAGGTGGAGCTCCATATTTCTTTTAAATGGCTGCATTGATCGTGTTTTAGTTTATTTGACATGCCTGCAATATTTTCAAATGTGACGAATGCAACTCCCTCGAAGACTGTGGGATACAGTACGTTCTGCACGTCTCCTCCATTACTTCTTGAACTCTGAAAATGGATGGTCAACTTGTCGGCCATCCGATCGCTGGGCAATATGTCAGGCACGCCTGACACCACAACAGTCCTACTCTTATCTATAGCATCCATGGCGCCCTAGCCGTTTACTCCTACAAAGTGTCAGAAAAACCGTGGAACAGAGAAGGCACAATTATATGTAACGCAGTAGGCTTGAAACAAATAATACATTAAATTTAATTTGAAAATAGAATACTAACCCTTCACATGTCTTAGCGAGGAACACGCAGAAGAGGATTAACCGTCAAAAACATGCTACAGTAGTTTTCTTTTTGTTTCAGTTTCGTCTAGATTCAAGACGAACGTAGAACGTAGATGATTGGTCCTGGTGAACTGTAATTTAAATTCCATTCCGCCAGGGGGCACCATCTGTTTGAAATTATTTGACCCGTTTCGTCATTATACAAATGAAAAGATCCTTAGTATAACGTTAACATTTGTGGATGATAGTGCCTTTTAAAGAGATACGTTGTGTAGGACAGTATCCTAATCGCGTGTTAATGATCAGCAGTGTGCGCCGTTCCAACTAGCAAAAACTCTAATGCGGAGACACCAGGAACTTCCGGGAGACTTTGGATGTCTGCATGGGTGTCGACATCGGAAAAGACAGGTGAAAACACATTTGGTGTAAACATTTATTGATTTCAAACAGAAATAAAAACAACTCGCACCAGCCAACACTGTACATCTCTCATGAATCCACACATAAATAAATCTGAGCGGGGAGGAGGGGGACTTTGCTGTGTAAATCAACGTGCACACATTTTTCCAGGGACCCTAATAATGAATAAACATTTCAATTCAAAATTGTAGGAATTGGGTGCTTCAACAAAACGGTGTGTAGTTCTGAGGACAGAATTGTCACAATGTGATGAAAGAGATATGCTGTATTTTATCCAAAAAAAACAAATCAAAAAATCAAAAAACACAATCAAACCAATGCCATGTACTCGTGCCAGTGCAAAAGATAACATTCAAGGTGTAAAAAGGTGACTGAATAACTTAACTTAGCACAACTAGGATTTACCTTGGGAATAGTCCACAATTTACTATTGATATGAGATGTTTTGCAGCTTGTTGGGAGACAGCGGAACCCAAGTTGTGAGAAGGCACAAAAACAATGACTGAAACATTCTGTAGCTGACTGAGTGGGGGGGGCCTCTAATGTTGTGTTGACACTGCACACAATGGAAGGGGCGGGGGCTGGACCAGCCACGGACCACCTTCACATCTACAAGTACTTTTATTGAATGGTGCATTGCTGATGGAAATGGAACATTTGTGTAACAAATTGAGTCAGAAACTAAGCCAGATTCCACCAGAAGCGTGGAGTACTTACCCGAAAGAGTGCGCGTTCGAGAATGAGCAGTTTTAGCTCAATTATAACCAAACCAAAAAACAAGTTAGGAACATGCTAACCCCAATCCATTCATGTTTTCAAGCCAATTTGATATTGATTCATGTTTTTCTATCATTTTTTCCCCTCCAACATTGGAACTGGCAGGTGTTTTTTTATTTTTCTATATATACATATATATATATATATATACATATATATATGTATGTATATATATATATATATATATATACACACACATTTTTTTTACATGTTCATTCTCCAAAAGTAGGGGTCGGTACAAAAAAACAACACATTCTCAAAGCTTCTAGAACCTGTGAAAACCTGCGCTGCCAACGCAAGTGTAGTGAGAGTCGGGTGGTGGTGTTGATGGGGTGGTGGGATGATTCTGGCAGAAGCAGGAGGGGGGCCTCAAGTGCCAGGAGAGGAGGGGGGTGTTGAGGGGTGGGGAGGAGGCGGGGGGTTTAGGCACAACAGCCCCCTTCCTCCACCTCCCCACCCACCCCCCCTGGTTTGGCACACTGCTACTGTGAGCTGGCCCTCTCCACGTCGGCAGGCTCCTCGTGCTTCTTGCTAGTTCGGAGTTTGAAGGTGGTGAGGGGGCTGGCGTGGCGCAGCAGGGCGCTCTGTGCCGCGTGTCTGGAGGGGAACGTGGCCAAGATGGTGTAGGTGGAGGCCAGGTCGCTGCTCTCAGTGTCCCTGTCCCCGTTGGTGCCCTCCCCAGGGGCCCCACAGCCAGGCCCCTGCTGGCCCTCAGACAGCCACCTAATCATGGCCCCTCCTTTGCTCAGCTCCCCCAGGAGGCAGTGGGCCTCGTCACGGCTCATTCCCTCCGGTAGGTCTGTCACCTCCAGGACTCGACCGTTTACTGAGCAAGGAGAGAGACGGGCGGGTCTTCAACAAGACGGCAAAGACGCTGGGAATATTCCTTGGCAAACAATTAAGGCAAAAAAAAATGACAAGAGCTCATACAAAACGACAGAAAAGAATCTCATCCCTTAGACAAAATCAGCACATTTTAGGTGTCTACTTTAGGTGCTGTGGTTTCATTTGCCAGGTGTGAAATCTGCCTCGTCTGAAAAATGATTCTGCTTACATTTACAAACACCTGCCCCCTCAGCACCTTCAGTGCACAGCAAGCACATTCCCTCAATCCCCCCCCGCAAAAATAGCGAATAAATGGACGCTGTATCAATAGTTCTGTCCCCAACGAACGCAAGAATTGCAGCAAAACACAATATACCTTAAATCTCCCTTAACATTTTAGTGGTAATTTTTCCAAGTTGAGGCTGTCTGATTTGATATAGAGACATTTCTGCTCGAGTAAGCAGAACCTGGGAGTGAAACCATTACATCTCTGTCAAGAGAGACCTTCTAGCTTAGAGTGAGATCCCTCTCTATTACCTGCTTCACCTACACTGAGATCTGTAGACAGAGATTTCCTGGCTGGCTTCCTCCCTCGGCCCCCATGCCGGACTCCCATAGGGCCCTGTAGGAGATAAGAGGAGGGGGAACTTCAGATTTGGACTGTTTTTTTGGGGAGGGGGAACATTGAGTCCACTCAGCGAAATATACAGGGGTGGGAACACACTCAGTTCATGCGATGGAGGAAGCCAAGGCTTATGCGCGTCAATGTCCAACCAGATCAAAGCATTGCGTCATTGTGTGTGTGTGTGTGTGTCCTGCTAACTAACCTGGTGTCCGGGGAACATGTGTGTGGCGTGCAGCAGAGGGGGGCGGATGGAGGGGTTGTACTGGAGGGGCTGACCCAATAGAGGGAACCTGGCATCACCTGGACGCGTCACCGTGATGAGACAAAGAACCAGTCACGCCACACTTCCACGATATCACTCTAACCTGCACTTTCAGAGGGCTGTGAACGTGAACCGCATGCACCTAGAGGGTGCATCCGTCAGGGGAGGGTCCTCACCTTGTCCTGGGCCGAAATGTCTGGGGAAGTGGTGCGTCATGATGGGGATGGGCGCCATGCTGGCTCGGGTGTTCTTCATGGAGGTGAGGTGCGCCGAAGTGGGGGGCGGGGCCGGGGAGGAGGCGGGGCTGTTCTACACACATGCAGGAGAGGGAGGGTCAGGGGGGGGCAGGCTGGGGCCGTGACAACCACCACGCTGACACTGCATCATCACTACGTGGGTGCACCAGATGTTGGCGGGGAAGGCGGCAGGTGTCGGGTACCTGGGCGTTGTCCGGGGGGGTTATTTCGATGGACCTCTGGCTGCGTTGGTGGTCCAGGCTGTAGTATTTGTTGTGTTTCCACTGGGGGGGGGAGTGGGCCCGCGGCTGGTGGTTGGGGGGCAGAGCCAGTTGCATCATCACCATCCCGCTCCCGTGGGGGGGCGGGTGCATACCTAGAAGCCAGGGGGAGGAGAATCATTACTGCGAGGACGTGTGGGAGCTGAATATCATACCCTTACATGTGTTCACAGCCATTACACGGAGCTGGGAGTAATTACTTTCTAATTAAGTACTGTTGGTATAAAGGCCTTGCTCAAATGAGATGCTCTGCAGGGGTTATTGGATAGAACATCTATGCAGCAATGAACCCATGTTGACTTATGGATGATTAAGCTACCTGGACGTACCAAATACAGATACAAGGACAATGAGCAAGCTATCATTTCCTAGCGCCCCAGAAGTAACCAATTAAACGTGTTTATTGGAAACTGAAGGTTAAGCCGGCGGCTAACTTTCCCCCTCACCTCATTACAGCCCAGCTGAAAAGAGCTACTTTTTGATCATGATAATGTGAGGATAATAGAAGGTGGGAGAGGTGGGTAGGAGGAGTCGTCTCAAGGGTAATGAGAACAATGCAGAGCTTGACTACATAAGGGAAAACAGGCTACACACGCAGACAACACTGGGCCAAAAACAATAGCATTGTATACACTAATTTAAAAAAGAGCCCTGATCTATCTGTTTGGGGAAAGTTGTTTGAAGATCCGAGGGTAGTTGAAGGTTGCTATGCGTGTTGCTACCTGAACACTGCTGCTGTCCTGGGTGCTGCTGGGATCCACATGGAGAAGCTGCCCGAGGAAACTGCATCTGCTCCGACCCAGGAGGAGGCAGGAAGCCCACCGCCGAACTGTGGAAGGAAACACACACACACACACAGTCATGTAGGCTGTCTGGGCTACAGAGCCATTAGCAGGCCTGCAGGCAGCTTGAAGGGCTCCCCCTGTAGCAGCCTGGCCTCTGCAGTGATGGATGCAGGGAGACGCTGCTGGAAGAGACCTGGGACTGCAGGTCGTTATATGAAGAGCAGCTGCAGCCTACCCAGCACAGAGTATACATCATCTTGAAGGCGGCCCCGCTAACAGAGGCTGCCTTTCGGGTTTTTGTGTGTAGAGGATGAGGTGGAGGGTGAGGGGGGTGCTATAATCCCTCGCTCTGATCTCTGATTGATTCCGGGGGCCTGTGCTCGCCGGAGGAGGAAATTAATTACATGTTTGTTTTCCCAGGACTGGCACTATTAATCAGAGATAATTACAGACCTTTCGACACTTGAAACTAATGCAGGAGATGAAGATGGGCTGGGGTTTCAGGGTTTCACAGTGGAACAGTGAACAGGGAGTTAAGAGCGTAGAGGAGATGCTGGCCCGCAGGGCAATGCTCACTAACACGCACGCACGTACGCGCACGCGCACACACACGTACCTCATGGTGGCAGGCTGGCTGGGAGGCATCATGCTGTAGTACACCTGCATGCTGGTCATGGGCAGGGGGCCCTGGCTGGAGGGACTGGACAGCACCATGGTCTGAGGATAGCCCTGCTGCATGCTGGGAGATCCCTGCTGCATGCTGGGAGATCCCTGCTGCATGCTGGGAGATCCCTGGGGCATGGATACCTGCTGAGCAAACCGCAACACCTCTTACTTGATTTGTCACAATACAATAGAATACAATACAACAAGGAACTAATCTTTGTTTCAAATTTGGGGGTTTGGGTAATTCAGTTTCCGGAAGGGAACATGGTGCTTACATGACCATGCTAACACTGGGTGTGTGTAAATAACTAACCTGATAAGAAGGCATTGAAGGATACTGGACCATCATGCCTTGCATCTGGTTCGCCATATTGCTGTGCTGCTGGCTTCCAACTAGATTCTGATTGGCTGCTTGTTGCAGCCCCATGACGCTCTGGTAGCTCTGGGGTGGGTTTGGCATCACAGTCTGGTATCCTGAAGGAGAGAACGACAGAGAGAAACACACTGCCGTGACCACTTACTTTGCTGCCAAACCAAGCACTTCAAACCACCGGCCAAGCAGAGATCCTATTGATTACTGTGAATATATATGGTAGGACAGAATCACAGATCACTGCGAAAATGTTTATGTTTGAGCACAAAGGCAGGCTTTAAAGAAAGGTTAATAGATTGATGCAAATCATGAGATGGCTGAGGTTTCCAGGGTGCCTTATAGCTAGAACGGGGATGTAGGAGATGTGTGCTGTGCACTGAGTAAATGTCAAGGTGAGGCAGGGTGTGGAGGCAGGGGGTGGAGGCAGGGAGGCAGAGGCGGGGGCTGAATCCCTCCTGAGACAGGCAACCTGACGAAGGAGAAACGTCCTTTTGGAAAGGTGGCGGAATCCTTCATGTCAAGGAGGAGACAGAAAGTGGGATGAAGGTGGTGAAGGGGGCCAGAGAGAGAGGGAGGGAGGGAAAGGCGAGGCTACAGGGGTTAGCTATTTTTACCATCAGTCGCCCGCCTCCACTTGCAAACCATCCATGAAATGACTATTATATCAAATTCACACCATCCAGACAGAGAGCAGTGAAGGAGATGTTTGAGAGTTTGGGACTTATGAAAAAGAGGATGGGAAGGAAACACAGCATATTGGGAGACCTTCAACATCTGTAAGACCACCGAGGAACAAGCTGGACCCTTGGAGGACGAGCCACTTGTGCAGAGGAGTGAGGGGCTGAAAAAGAGACCGGTTCACTGTGAGAATCATAAGGCCTCTCAGACAGCGGCCCGGCCCCGACTTCTGCCTCTCTGGTTCTACCTCGCTGGTTCTGCCTCTCTGGTTCCGCCTCGCTGGTTCCACCTCGCTGGCTCCGTTTCCTTCGCTTGCGTTCTCTTCCTGTGGATTCAGTCTCCCATCCCTGCTCCACCAGCCCAGCCCCCTGCCCAATTATCCCAAATACATCTGAAGACTTTATTACCCAATTTGTCCACTCAATCCTCACTCCTGTGAAGTTCGTATACCTTTATTTGAATCATTCCATTTTATCACGGCCAGGTAGCCCACTGTTTTACCAAACTACATCCTGCGGCAGTGGCAAACTTGATGATGCAAGCCGATGGAAACAGCTATTAGCCGCCGCGTGATTGGCTGGGGAATCACGGCGGGAGAGCCCGCGTGCTGCAGAGAGTAAACAGCCTCATTTGTCCTCCCGTGACTGGCCCTCGCTCCCCGAACCCGGGAGGAGGCTCCTGATTTGGGAGAGGACGGCTGATGGAACGCTTTGGCAGCCAGTAAAAAGATGCGAGCTGGCGCTAACTAGCCCGTCCCCTGCGGTGCCGGGAGAAAACTGCATACGGAATGAGAACGGGGGCGAGTGCCTGGGAGTGAGCCCAGCTCATAAAGACAAACATGATGGTGGGGAGGAGATGGGGGGGGTGGGGGTGGAACAGAGGAGGTGGTGAAGAGAGGGTGTACGAGAGAGAGAGAGATTAGCTGCTGTTCCGGCCACATCAGATTGATGAGGAGTGACAGTGAACCTGGAGCTGTTATACATTTTCAAAAATGACTGCATGGTACCATATGGGCTGGGGAAGATCGAGGGCGTGCTTGTGTGGGATTACCTGTGGGCTGAGGGGGCAGGGGCTGAGGCTGGCTCTGGGGGCTGCTGTAGTGCACCGGGGTGACAGGACGATAGTGCTGGTTGGAGTGTGAGTACTGAGCAGGGGCGCAGTAACACGTCGTCATCTGAGATCAAGAGAGAGCGAGAGAGAAAGCAAGCGAGAGAAAAAAAAAAGTCAGCATTGGTCAGCCTGGACTGTACATGTCTCACAACATAACCAGGAGATCCTGTGTGTGTCCTACAGACTATGTTTGACCTACCTGCTGAACAGGCTGCTGGATATAGGTCTGGTGCTGCATGACCGGCTGGCTCATCGGAGGGCCAGGGGTGGGGTAGGCCTGGGCTTGGCCAGGGGGGCCCACCATGAAGCCGGTCTGCTGTGGGGGGGCCTGGAGGACCACCTGCGTGGGGTACATGGCACCGTGGGGGTCAGGGCCCTCACTGGATGCCTGCCGCACCAGGTTCATGTGGCTGAACTGGGCACCAAGCCCATCCTGTTGCTGGACAAGGACACACAAGCACACGGGTCATGGTGGGACCCAGGAAGACCAAGCTGCCAACTGGATCAGCCCTGAACACCATAGGCTTGGATCATCTAAGACTAGCACTGGATCAGCCCTGAACACCATGGGCTTGGATCATCTAAGACTAGCACTCATCTAAGACTAGCACTTCGATCATCCAAGACTAGCTATTCTGTTCTGTCAGGAGCGTTTTTACTCATGGATTATTTAGCCCTCAGCATCTGGCGGAATCAATTATTCAAAGCAGTTTCCGCTCCTTTAATTAGTCATAGAGGGATATCTTTGGTTTTGGAAATAAAAAAATGAGGTCAGAAAAGAGGTCGTCAGAAAGCATGATCCAAATGACTGCTTGATATCCCTATCAACTCCGTATCGCTTCAGATGTCAACTTGGTGCACACAACTCCACACAGAACCCCCCCCCCCCCCGTCCTCCCCCCTGTCCTCCCCCCTTTCCCCCATATTAGGACTCATGTCTACATGCAGCAGTGTCTGTCTGCCTGTCTGCTCCTCAGCTAAGGGTCATCACACAGCAGAACACTGTGTTAGCATTCCAACAAGGTGCTCGGGGGGGGAGCCTATGGACATGAACAGGTGAGCTGACGAGGGGAGAGAAGAGAAGGATAGGTACCACAGTGTATTGTTGGTTAGGGTTGACAGGCAGGTACTGAGGAGGAGGAGGAGGAGGAGGAGGGTAAGAGATGGTGGAGTACTGGAGAGGCTGAGCTGGGGGCTGGAAGGTGCGAGGCGGCTGGTGGAGGAACAGGACAGACAGACGAACGCACACAGGGACAGACAGACAGGAGAGGGAAGACGCCATGAGAAAAAAGGGCAGAGGTTAAAACAATGGAGGGGTCAACACCAGAACTACCACACGGACTCGCTCATCAGTACCGCACAATTGAACAACTGTCACCGGGTTAAGCAATGAGTCATGTGATCGTGCTGAATGCGCTACATCACCCTGGTAGGGTACAATGGGCATGCTTCTGGGAAGAAGATGATGTCAGAGACTACAGGGAAAAGACTGACTAAAGAGGCTTCTAGAAAAGCAACTATCAGCATGTCCAGACAGAGAGAGCAGAGGTGGGTTTATGGAGAAAAGACTTGGTCGGAGAAGGAACAGCGTGCATACATCACAAGCACTTCGAATCCCTGTCAGCTAGCATCAGTGTTGTGATTGTAGTGTTCCTCCCTCTGTGCTGTCTGAGGCTGTCTCACGGCAGAAGCAGCCCTAACTGACTGTTCATGACGTTCTACGATTCTTCTACTGCGGCGGACTGCAGCCAGCGCCTTAGTCCTGGAAGGCCTTATTAAAAGCAGCCAGCCCTATCCCACCCTGCCAAGAGTCACTGGGAAGAAACGGCAGCAAAGCATCCTGAAGGCAGGGCCGTGGGAGGCAGGGCCATGTGAGGCAGGGCCGTGTGAGGCGGGGCCGTGGGAGGCAGGGGCCGTGTGAGGCGGGGCCGTGGGAGGCAGGGGCCGTGGGAGGCAGGGCCGTGGGAGGCGGGGCCGACACACACCAGACTGACCTGGGAGAGGAGGTGATTGGCTGGGGGGTGGAGGGCAGCAGGAGCTGGAGGAGGGGGCTGGTGAGCCCTGGCCTGCTGGCTGCTGCTGGAGGGCCGTTTGGTACACCACAGGATATCTGCCGCCAGGAATTTCAAATTCAAATAGGGCTGGCCTTCTGGCACAAGCGAGGAGACACACACTGGTTCAATGGAGACTCCATCATTGGTTATTACCATGCGGGCGCAGACTGGTTTCGATTCATTACATCCTACTTAAACTAATACTTCACAGGAACCAGAAATTAAGGAAAAAAGAAGAAGAAGGACATGGCTTACGAAGGTAAGAGTGGTAAGTGCTCTGTACTTGATAAAGCTCAACGGCAGTATGCTCGGAACATTTCTCCAGAGTACTCGGTGTTGATAGTGAGGTAGGTATAGTGAGGTTCAACCTCAATGCTCTCGCTGCCTCTTATCTATCGCCTATGGTTTGATCTCGTGTGAAGAAGTTCGTCTCTAGTTAGGTACTCAAATTTATGTATAGAGTTAGTTGGGTTAGTGTTTTCTACAACCGTGCATACAATGCTGGTATGATGGCCCGGAGGGTGGGATTGTGAGGTGAGGATCAATGCCCTCCCCCCCCCCCCCCCAAAAAACAGAAAACAAAAAAATATTAGAAAACGGCACCCACACACGTGGAACGGATGGTATGAACGTGGAAAGAGCAGGCAAGGTGACACCATACAAGCAAACACAGACAGCAGCACAGAGAGGCTGCCCTGGCCTCAGGTAGGGGGTGAGCAGCTGACGGGAAAATAAGATGGGCCTCATAACTAAGGGCGATACCAAACCTGTGTGTGCAGCGGTTGACCGAATCTGCCAGGCGGTGTCCCTTGCGGTTCAGCCGAAGCAAAGGAGTAGGCTATAGCGTGGCAGCGGCGGAGAGGGCCGAGGACGAGGGGCCAGGGCCGGAAGCGCACGGAGGGGCCGGGCAGGGCCACGCCCATGCGCGGAGCAGATGGGAGAGGCCCTCGTAGTGCCCGGCCATGGGAAAGGCTGAGGAGTGAAGCAAGTGGGGGAGGGTGGCGAGAGCAGTGTGAGTGGGGTAGGGCACGGGAGCACCAGGGCCGGCTTGGGTTAGAGCTGGGGTAGGCGGGGGCAGTTGGGGACGAGAGAGCGAGCTTGTCGAGGAACCTACACTACCTGAAGATTCTGAACCTGTAAACAGGGAGCAACGAGAAGAGCTTTACCTAAGAACACAGAGGTTGGGAGGGCCCCATTGGGCCTTAGAAAGGGTTTTTCTGTATGGGGGAGGGAGGAGAGAGAGGGGGGAGAAGGATATGCAAGGCATGAACGAAGAATAGAATGGATTTGCTCCATATCCTCCATAGACTCTCAGGTCAAGAAACATGCAGTTAGTGAGTTAATTATGCAAGTGTTTGAGTGGGTCGTACATTTCCTTTCCTACAGCGCACTACCAAAGATGATTTCCTGGCTCTCTCCCCTAAACTCTTCTCTGATGTCGGACATCAAACGCACCAGGAGTGGGAAAATCAAACAACCAAAACCAATTAATTCAGCTTGGTAATGATGAGCCGATGCAGGAGGTTTAGAAGGACGGATAGAAAGAGGCAGCAGTGCAGTTGGTGTGCTGGTGCGTGCAGGTTCCTTTCACAGGGGCGTTTCAACCCTGAATGACGGGTTTCATGGAGAGATGAGCACATGACAGAACTAACAGGCACAAGATGTCTTCCACGGCAGCGAACACTGTTGCTGCACTGCAAAGCGATGGTGCCGAGTCTCTTCGGAAACAACTTCAAAACAACCTGAGTAGCAACTAAGACGACGTCTGGTGCAGTGCACTGTGAAAATGCTATTGCACCCACAAAAGGAAAAAAAAACAACGAGAAAACTGGATAAAAATCCTTCACACGATGGTGAAGGGAGAAAATAAAAACAAAAGTGGATTGAAAGCTGAGAGAAAATTGGCCTCCTGTCTCTCATCCATCCCCATTTTTACCAGGATGCTGCACACAACCACACAGCGAGGAAACCATTTCAACCATCTACTCATCTGGAAGAAACCTCTGGATTACAGTGGTGCAAACGTTAGCCCAGAGCCTCCTAGAACACGCAAGGACTCGTATGGACGGAGAGGGACCGTTCTTGTCACAGAGAAACGTTTTTGTTGATGGAGCTAGAATGTTGAATGCGTCCCTGTGGTGCGTTTTCCTAGTATATTGGATAAGAGGGGCAGGGTGGGGGTGGGTTAGCGTGGCCACAGTGCCCAGACAGGCTCTCCACTTGCCTGTCTTAGAGAGGTGCCCTGTGCCTGTGCTCTTGCTGCTGGCTGTGCTGTCTCCGCGGATCAGGACCGAGATGCCGCTGAAGCTGCTGGCCTTGGTCATGGCCGGACGCAGGTTCCGGTTGGAGCTGTCGGAGTCCGTGCTGCTCCAGGGCCGCGGGTCAGAGTACTTGGGCTCGTTCTCCGAGCTGCTCTGGCGGCTGTTGCCGGAGCGACCGTCCCTCAGTCTGGGGGAGGGAGGTGGAGGGTTAGGAAGGGGGGGAGGGGGGTTATGGTCTGGACAGGACACAGTGTCGTCTGATGCTTTGTGGGCTCGGGTGTTCTGCTCAGGAGGTATACCTGAAGATCTGTCGCCTCTGCTGCGTGCTGATGCAAGCCTCTTCCTCATGCATCCTAGGTGGACAGCATCGACAGATACAAAAAGGGTTAGCTAGTTACAGGATCATGACGATGTAAGCATTCGTTCATTAAAAACGGGAAAATGTTGGGGCATACAGACACACAGGGCCCAAATCTCTTGACGTGACTAAAACACTTACCTTCTGTCTAGATGAAAATGATCACCCTGTTGGAGAGAAGAAGACAACTTGATTATGATCACGCTCACTTAATAGGAATCTTTAATGGCAGATCATGATAGCACATGATAATTAGGCGTCATATCACTCAACCGTGAATCTTGATCAAGAACACAAAAATGATTCACAGCATTCCTGGTAGTCACAACTGATTTGACTATAGGTCGCACGCCGTTTCCCCCCCCCCCAAATTCTCACATCTTGTGCAAATATCCTATCTCTGGCTCTTTGGTACTCCTCCTCCCTCTCCTCAATAGATTTGCTTCTCCTGTCGTCTTTCAGGCGCATTCGTATCTGCAAGGACATGCACAACTTAGCAGCTGTGGCTGCGGCAGCAGATTGTCACGCTTTCACAAACATGTCACCGAGAGTGGCGGTGCAGAAAACCACCTACCATGCTGTCCTCCCGATCAAAGCTGGAGTTGTCTCTCTTCAGAATGTAGCGCTTCTGAAAGTCCTCGCTTTTGTCGTCTTTTATGTGCTCGGAGAATTTCTGATCGGGTCTGAAGGGGAAAGGGATTTGTATCGTTGTCGTCGGGCGACGGTTTCGTTTGACAATAAAATCAAATATTTCCCCCCCCAAAAAAAACATTGCGGTATTTTGTACGTATGATACGTGCGACAGTGGATCGCAGCTTTATTTGAAAATCTCAAACCGGTTACAAAAGCACTTACATTCTGGTGTTGCTCGTTTTGTTGATGATGACCGACTTCCCCGCTGGATCGACATTGTGATCCATCCCAAAGTATGCTGCCACTCTGTGTAGGAGCATCCTGTGGTACGATGTCATGGGAGGAAACTTGCGTTTCTGGGTTCTGGAACAAACAGAACGCTGGTCTGAACGAGACTCTGGCACGTAAGCAAACGCCAACAGAATGAGTATTCATCAAACGAGATGTATTGATGTTTTTATTCCGCGTACTCGTTATTGTTGATAAAATCCAGAATATCCTGTTCCAACTTCAACAGCATCATTCTGTCTCTGTGACACAAAAGGTTCAACAGTATTCATTTCCATTGCCAGCGATCGCAACGCTAGTAAAACAAATCAAGAGATGTTGCTGTTATGGTGACAGAGTACACATACCTGGGGTTGTTCTTCAATGTATTGACAAGAAACTCATGGAGGTCTATGCCAGTGGAGTCTGTGTAGTCTTGACTGGAATCTAAAACAGACAAAACTTATTTCAGTCCTACAACAGTGAGTGTGTGTGTGTGTGTCTGCGTGTGTGTGTCTTTGAACAGTGCTTTAACAAGATTCCATTTTCACATTTTTTCCCCCTTGAAAGCTTCTAGACGCATCTTCTCTTGGGAATGCAGTTTATTAGCTTGCTGTAGGCGCTTGTGCTCTCTCCGTTGGCTGGTCTCAGAGCTACATGCTGTGCTCGCACAGCCTTCTCTTGTCTAAGACAAGGTTGTTATTTCCCCTTCCTTAGAACAGTCTGACTGTCCTTTCCGCCCCCCCAACCCCCTCCCCCCCACACACACACACACGCAGACTGACAAACACACACACGCACACACACACGCAGAAAGACAGACGCACACGCGTACACAGACACGCACCTCTTGACAGCATTTTCCGAGGCATTTTCTCGGGCTTCTCCACCTTCTCGCAGCTCTTCTCCTTCTCCTCTTCATCCTTGGCAGACAGTTCCTCTTTCTCAAACGACTGTGAGATTTTAATATGAATTCTGTCCTGTAGACAGAAGTGAGGATGGGTAGTGTTATTGTGCACGGTTAAAGAGGACTTCAGACAGTCATTAATAATAGACATTTCGGGAAAATTTGCATTTAATTCGCGGCAATCGCTGTCCCTTTCCTTCGGTGGGAAGTTAATTAAAAATGGGTTTCTGAAGCGTTCTGCTCAGCAAACAAGGACACCCCCTATACGAGCACATCTCTAGTTAAGCCGGCTTGGTTATTAGGAAAAATGTGTTTAAATGAGAATTGAGGAAAACCTCCCACAGTCTGCCGTGATAAGCCTTTATATATAATCGCCTTGCCAATTAATGTAAGGATTAACGTTGTTGATTTGGAACCTTAAAAAAAAAAAAAAAACACTATTTGGAGGATGATCAAATAATTGTCTCTTTTTTTTTTTCCTCGTGAGGTTTTTTGTTGCTAAATTAAACAATTATTCTATCAGATGTTCCCCCAGTTATATATTGGCCTGCTATTCCACTGCATTCCTCATTTATTATCTGTCAAATCTCCCACACCTTGATCGACACAATTCAACCATGGTTGACTTTTCCCCCATTCACTCCTGTCCATCGACACCGCAACTAAACCTCCTAAATGGTTTCCTGTCTGGCCAATAAAGGAAAGATTCGCCCCCCTGATCTCTCCAGCTCATCTTGAACCCTGCTTGTCACTCACTCAACTTAAGCTCTCCTTTACTTTACTGTTGTTAGAAACCAAAATGGCAGCCGGCTGGCTGGAGGAGGAGGAGCACAGGTTGGCTGGTGTTGGGAGACCCAGCTCAGCTCGTAGACTAGAGGAGACTGGACTCAGAGCGCCAGACAGGTGCAACCTTACTCACTAGACAAGCACCTGAAGCTGACGTAAGAACTGCTGCTTCCCTTCAACAAGAACCAGGTTCTCAAGTATCTCTTTCACTGGATTTACTGTCACACTCTAATATAGGAATATTTGTATTCTATGAAATAAAGCTTCAAATATGTATTGAATACCAATTTTTTGGGGGGAGGGCGAAGGGAAATTCGATTAGAGGCATAATGCAAACATTTTTGCAAGAAGAAATGCCATTTTCCTCTCTGAGAAATCTTGTCTCAAAGGAACAGGTGGAAACATCCTAGCTGAGAGAAATATCTGTAGAGCGAGTATTCAATTATACCAATCCACAGAGCCTCTGTCGCTGACATGGGAAAATTGTATTTCCCAGAGATGATTGATGTGAGTAATACCACACAGTAATACTATCCACACACACACACACACACACACACACAGTCCCGCGGTGGTGGGGGAATGGGTAGTGGAAGGTGGTAAGGTTTAGTGGTGGTTGCATGGAGGTGGGGGGCTATTGAGAGGAGAAACAGTACTGAGACAGCAGCAACAGGAAGCAGAGCTAATGGGTGTGGTTTAAGGTGGGCTGGGGGGGGGGGGGTGGTGGTTCAGTTGCTACTTGCTTCTGACAAGGCAGAGAGAGAGAAACAGCTTCTGATGTCTCTCCACTCCAGCGCTCCAGCAGCTTTGGTGCGTACTGCTCCGAGAGGAGATAGCGCTAGCCTTGCGCTACGGCCAGGGAACGTTTGGCATTGGCCCCGGGCGACATCACATTAGCCCTATCTGTTTTCCTCAGGCCGTGGCCCAGCCGATCGGGTCGTCCGCTACGTTCAACTGGCCCGGTACATAAAGATTAGATAGTGTCCCTGTGTACATACGCTGCCTTGTTTAACATTCATGCGTTTCCTATGACAGCCAGTGTGAGCGCGGGGACCGGAGATGTGCTTTACCTGAGGCTCAGCTGGTAGCTGGGGAGTGGGAGGAGGTGAGGACTCTTCACAAACAGCCAGGCTCCGCACTAACTTTAACTTTGCATTGGACTGAGGGGAGGGGCGAAGACGCACCGAGTTAAAGATGTTTTTCGAATTTGACTGAGAAGCTTCCAACTCAGCACACACGCGCACGTACGCACATACACGCACGCACGCACGCACACACGACGGTGACATGTCCAAACACAGAGCAAGGCTTGACAGCAAGGCCAGGGGAGCAAACACAATGTGCAAGAGACGCGGGGTTCGCTTTGTCACACTACATGGTCAGCGCTATTACAAGATCTCTCCAGCAGCTCCATTTTGTTCTCTCTTGAATGTCATGACAACCATGCTGCCTACAAAAGAGTGCAGGGTGTGTGTGTGTGTGTGTGTGTGTGTGGAGCGGGGGGGGGGGGGTTGCCAAATAGATCAGTCATTTTAAGAGCAGGCAAAATCTAGGATCTCCTCAGAAACAAGGAGGCTCGGAAAAGAAAGACGTAGGTGCAAAAACCGGTGGGGTTTCCAAGCAAAGACAAGCATCTCTGCATGCGTCTCAACTGTACCTTGGACCTCTTCCCAGCCTGCCCCGACGACGCAGAAGAAGACTGCTGCTGCTCCTGCTGCAGGCAGGGCTGCAGGCAGGGCTGCAGGCAGGGCTGCTGCTCCTGCTCCTGCTGCAGGCAGGGCAGCAGAGGAAACAACACAGCCAACACAGGGAGAACACAGAGAGAACATTTGTCACAGGTGTTCCTCCCGAAGCACACGATGGGGGAAAAAGTATTCCGTGAATACAGATTCCGGTTTTGGATGGATGAATTGAAAATTAAAATGAGCTACCACAACATTATATTCTTTGAGCTGTGTGAAATCGAAGTGCATGAGGTATCAATGCACACCAAAAATAAAATACAAAAAATAATATAAGAAATACAGGAAATAATTGCCAACTCCCTGCTTGGCCCACCTGCTGTGCTCTGTTTCCTTGTTGAGAAGAGCAGAGGACTGTTCTGAGGTGAAGAACGGAGCGAGGAGAAGCCAAGCAGTGAAAGTGTGTGTGTGTGTGTGTGTGTGTGTGTGAGAGAGAGAGACAGCTCAGTGCCTCTGTGCTTCATGCACCAGCAGTCGTGTGTGCAATGTGTGTGAGTGTATGTGTGTGTGTGTGTGTGTGTGTGTGTGTGTGTGTGTGTGTGTGTGTGTATAAACAGACGGTCTCTCAGTGGAAGCCTGAGAGAGGCTGGCGGGAGGGCGGGAGGGAGGGAGGGAGGGATGGGATGGGAGCAGGCTGACAGGAGCTGTTGTCTGAACTAGGAGCAGCCGTTCGCCTCTGCTCTGTGTGTGTGCACTCGAGGACTGGGTCCTGACGACGCCTGCTCCTGTCCTCTACAAACCAGGCAAAGGACATGTCCCTGCCGTGCCCCAGGGCCAGATAACAAGAAGAGAAAATTGAAATTGAACGTTCACATTTACTGGTCGTGTGACCTATGAGGGAGGCGAGTGCAGGGGGTGGAGGGGGGGCAGACAGTAGGTAATATGTATCTGTGAGGGGAACGCGTGCACTTTGAGCGCACCACTAGACCAGCTAATTGAGCAACGCAGAGAGGGGCAGAGTGAACAATGTGAGGGAGATAAGAAAGCAGTGGAGTCAGCACAAGTGCACCGCCAGGCACCTGCCGCCAGAAAGGGAAAGTGCCAGAGGCAGATGGCAGCAAAGTCACTGAGCCTCGCCTCAGTCTCCTAACCCCCCTCCTTCCCTCTCTCTCCCTTTCCCTCCCTCTCTATCCCTCCCTTTCCCTCTCTCCATCTACCACCTCCCCTCTCTCTCCCCCACCCCTTCCCTCCCCCCCTCTCCATTTCTGTCTCTCTGCTCTGCTCCCAGTCCATCTCTCAGGGTGACACACAGGAAGTTTGCAGATAAGCCAGGATTTGAGATCAAGATTATCTGGCTTCCTTCTGCCTGGCCCCAGCCACCAGCCTGGCCTGGCCTGGTTCCTATATATACTCCAGCAGCCAGTCAGCCTGCCTGCCTGCCTGCCTGTCGCATTATTATTCCCTTCCCTCCCAGACACAGCCCCAGTTCCTCATGGCTAGACAATGATTTATTAAACATCAAAAACATCCTTTATTTTCATCTCTAAAAAAGGATTTGAATGGCTGGTTTTCAGTGTGATTGATTCAGATTCATTAGCAAATCAAAGCCCTTTGAGGTCAGACTGTCCTTTGAAAACAAAAACGAAAAATGAAAAAATCTAATCTGGTCTAATAACTCCCCGACAAGACCCTCTCTTAATGCCCACCCACGCAAAAAAAACTAAAAAATAAATAATAACTGCGCTGTGAATGATGTCTGAGGGACCTACTGACTGCAGCATGTGCTCTTGACTTAAGTGAAGAACACTAAACGTCTCATCATCCGGTCGTGCTAAAGAGGCTTGTTGTCGCTGGTGTGTACCTGCTCCTCCCTCTTGTTGTCGCGGTGACTTTCATCTTTGTCCGGGCCGTTTGGTTCCGGGCTCTTGGCCGCGGTCACGCCGTCCGGGAGCGTGGCGTCCATCTGTGCCGCCTCCGACACCTTCATGGTGCCCGTCTGGCCCTTTCCAGTACCAGTATCAGACATCCTCATCAGACTGGCTTACTGGGAGTCTCCACCCAACACTGGGAACCTGCAGGACACAACACAACACACTGCTTTCCTCTGGACGCACCACAGAGGGCTGAACGCTATGCTAGCAAGGAAACACGCTGAATCAAGACGCAAGATGGCCGGTTCAGAGGAACAACAAGCAGGAAAAGCCAAATATGTGCATCGTTTGAATGTATCTGTCGTCAGGGGATAGGGTGACCTATCCATGTCAGAAGGGCTGGCGGGGGCGGCACTTCTCGCTGCTAATTATGCAGCGGCTTCTATGCAGCAGCGTGGAGAAGGAGGGGGAGACATCTGGTACATGAGAGCTATGATGAATGTGTTAATTAGCGCACAGCCCATCTGATTCACTGGTTGACACTTGAGCACAGCGAGACACACACCAGGCGAGAGAGAGAGAGAGAGACACACACCAGGCGAGAGAGAGAGAGCGAGAGAGAGAGAGAGAGAGAGAGAGAGATAGGGGGAAGAGCTGGTGTGGCTTTCGCGGCGACAGACTGTCGCAGATCTCCAACCACCATTTTTCAGCAGATTCCTCCTCCTCCTCCGGCCCTCTCCACTGTGGAGCTGTGCGAGTTCTGTTGATTTACTGCTCATGTATCCACCCCCCCTCCCAGTCCACCCTTTCCAACCTCCACGACGTCCACTTGGGCTAATGACTGTCTGTTCCTGCAGGAATGATGTCGGAGCCATCTAAAAGGCCGTACGCTGCGTGGAACTAGATCAGGATTCAATAGTCATCCGGGAGCGGTGGGTGGGAGAGCTGTGTCAATGTCACTTCCTTGCTGCCGGTCTGGTAGACTGACTTCCAGCTAAGCAGAGGAGCTATTCTGACACTTAAACACAACTCTCTCCCCTGCTCCAAGTTGCTGACTTTGCCTAGCTGTCGCTCTCGACAGCAGGGGTCAGGGCAGGGGAGAGCTGCAGCTCACCGCACCCCCCCCCCCCCCCACACACACGTACTTGGTGCTGCTGGGCTGCTGGTGAGGTGACGTCCCGCTGGGGCGAGGGCAGAACCCTGGATCCCTTTCGAAGCTGTCCGCCGGGTTGTCACGTGTGCTGAGCCTGCCGCAAGCTCTGAGGAAGTGTCCCATGTCCCTATCGCCGGGCCTGAACAAGGACCACTCTGCTGATGCTGCTGCTGCTGCTTCCCAAGCTGCTCATTCCCCTCAGAGGCCTGTCACAGAGATAGACACAGACAGAGAGAGGGAGGGAGGGAGGGAGAGAGAGAAGGGGCAGGGTCAAAGGGCATGCTCTTTCAAGACCTGCTACTTCAGGACAGAGGGTCAAAGGTCCCTGACAGGCTGGTCCACATGGACAGCCAAAAGACTACCACTGTGTGTGTGTGTGTGTGTGTGTGTGTGTGTGTATGTGGGGGTGTATAAATCCAGCATGAATAGAATCAAGAGATGGAATGTATGTGATGAAAGCGGTGAACTCTGCCAATGCCAGCCATGTAAAACGGAGCATTAAGCATTCTGCCTGCAGCAACAGATTTAGGGAAAAAAAATAAAAAAGGAGACCAGCCAGCATTTTTCAATGAATACGCAATGATATCTGAAATACCAATTTGCGTAAGTCGTCTGCAGCCAGTAACACCCTCCAGACCAGCCTTAGGAAAACACCCAGGGCAGTCAGAGCTCCTCCATTCTTCATGGCGGGGCCTCAGAGGACCATATTTGCCCTGGCTTGGCTCCCTCCCCTCTTCCCACTCTCTCTCTAATCTCCATGCCGGCTCTGGAGGCTGGGCAGAGCGCCATTGCGCTAGTACCTGGTGCCAGTCCTGGCTCCCGGTCCGACACACCGCCCTGGCGTGGAGCCGCATGCTGGAGAAAGGTCAAGTGGATTCCTGCTTTACTTTATAATCCCCCCCCCCCACTGTGAGGCCTGAGGTCAGGACTGACTACAGGACGCGCTCAGACGACTACAGATTCGGCTCCGGACGTTTTCAATGGCGCCGCGGCTATCGTACGAGGGTGAAATAGGTTGTACTTCCTGAGCCTCTTGAAGGCTGCAGAAGGCTGCCAAAGAGCTGCATAGTGACATCAGCCTGATAGGCTGCGTGGTAGCGTGTTGAAGAGACTGAGCCGGGATCTGGGGAGCCCAGGAGGGAGCTTATAGACAGAAGAAGAGCAGAGTTAGTGAGTCACAAGCTTCATGTCAAGTTCTGTGTCGTGAACGGGGGGGGGGGAGAGGGAGTCAGTGACAGGGACAGGTGGCCTGGCGCATGGTAATGGACCAGATGCACGCCAGCACATCGACGGCAAGCCACTTCGCCATAAGCACAAACGCGCGTACACACCGTCGCATACATAAGCGCTGATGTGCAGAGAGACAGCTCAATGTTTCCACACAGACTCCCCCCCCCCATATCCCCCGTATGGTTTTCCCAACGCCTCAGAAACCTTTGTCTCTCTTCACTAAAACAGAAGCTCATCTGTATTTCAGAGGCGTGCAGAGAGGATGAACCTTAAAGAGCTTCCCCGAGGCATTGTTCTCTGTCAGAAGCCCCTCTTCAAACTGCCTTTATCTACATTCCCATAGGTGGGTGAGTACACGCACACATACGCACATTCAAGTCTCTCCATTTGCCTGGAATGAATTCTGAAAAATCTACAGTGAGGTCAAATAGGCCAGTCGCAGATCCAGCGGCGCTAATCATATACCTGCTCTAAATGGACCACTCTACAGCAATTATGTCTGTTGGACTGAATAGGGAATTGCTCCACCACCAAACGCCCCCAAAAAACGAGCCGTTCACAGCCGGCCAGCAGCGTGCAGCCAGCCCACGTGGCGCCCCCCCCCCCCCCCCCCCCCCCCCCCCCCCCCCCCCCCCCCCCCCCCCCCCCCCCCCCCCCCCCCCGCCCCCCCCCCCCCCCCCACCCCCCCCCCACACCCCCCCCTCCCCCCCTCCCCCCCCCCCCCCCCCCCCCCCCCCCCCCCCCCCCCCCCCCCCCCCCCCCCCCCCCCCCCCCCCCCCCCCCCCCCCCCCCCCCCCCCCCCCCCCCCCCCCCCCCCCCCCCCCCCCCCCCCCCCCCCCCCCCCCCCCCCCCCCCCCCCCCCCCCCCCCCCCCCCCCCCCCCCCCCCCCCCCCCCCCCCCCCCCCCACCCCCCCCCCCCCCCCCCCCCCCCCCCCCCCCCCCCCCCCCCCCCCTTCTTCGCTGGACCTTTCCGTCTCCGCCCCCACACACAGGATGCAGATGTGCCGGGGCGGAGGAACCGGCTGAAGAAGCCGCTCTGCAGAAGCAGCTGGGAACCAAAAAACCAGCCTCGGTGAGAAGCATCGGCTTGAAGGAAGACACGATCTGGCAGTGACAGGCGGAAGACAGCAGTCATGACTGCAGGAGGGGAAACAATCAAGCAGGGGAATCGACACACACAGATTGCTTCGCCTATCTTGGGTTTGTGCGACGCGCGGCAGGACTTATGTCAAACAGGCGCCAGAAAACCCAGATTAAAGCATATCAGACTTTCACTTAGTTGCCGGAAGGCTGGCAGGGGGTCGTGAAGCTTGTTGATGCTGTTCTTGCACACGCACGCACAAAAGCGCACTTACACACACAAACACACACGCAACAAGGTTCTAGCTACACCAGCGAAGACCTAAACATCATTATACAGGTTTAGGTGAGTTAGATAGCGTATCACAACAGGAATCGTATTAATGGGCTATTACAGCTCTGCCTATAAAGCTGATTACAGGAACAAAACTTAGCAGACGTTTACTGTGCTGACTGACAGTTACGATCTGTATTAGGACAATGCTATTTGAAATCCACCCCATAAAAAAAGACAAGATGGTAAAACTACTGAAAGTATATTCACATGATTTCATCCTCCACATTAGGAGCACAAGAATGAAATATTCCCACAAATCTGTACCAATAGAGTGATTATTTTGAAAGTCAATGGTAAAGGCATGCAGGCAGGCATCATCAAGTGAGCTAGATTAAACCATTTGCGGTTTCTACTAATTACTGCTACTGCTTCAGACTAATAGCGGTCCTTAAGGAGTACAGTGATCGATATGATTGATTTCAATGTTACGCTTAACTGGCTTTATAATCCGATATCTTTCAATGGGGTTTGCAATCGCAAATGAGGAGTATTTGTCGACAGAGATGATAATTGGAGCTAAATCCCTTAGAGCATAAACAGTACTTCATTTCCATGCCTATCGAACTAATTTCAGGTATAAACTATTATCTCCCAACAAACTATTGTATCGTACAACAAATCAAATTAACAACAAAACCACGAAAGAATTAATGGCTTGTCCTAGACTGGTATTTTTCAGGAAGGTCTCCAATTAGGCGGAAAAAAAACAATAAAAGCGGTAAGTAGAGCACCGCTAGTTATGATCTACGGAGAGGTGCGACATGCATAATAGCGCTGCGTCGGTAGTCATTAAAACCATATCAACACACCTGCATAACAAACGGGAAGACGGGAGAGAGCACCGGAACAGCACCGGCGGAAAACAATGCAAGCTTCTTAATGGCTTATCTATGCTAATGAGCGCACTAATGGAGAGACGGGCATAAAAGCACTAGGAAGCGGAGCGGCGGCTTCAATTCACTCACAGGCAACCTTGCGTTGCTTCATTAAAAAACAGCCATTACTACCATAGCATGAGAAAAATATTGCCTGTCAGGTAACGTTCGGCAGTCCCGAAAACAAACAAACAAAACCAGTCCTTGTACCAACACAACGTTACCCGCGACTGTACAATTTCAGATAAGTAAAAAAAAAAGACAAAATAAGATAACGATGTCAACGACGAATAGACAAAAGAGACAGGAGATAATTCAAACCGTCTTTGTTTGTACACAGGTATAGGTATAAGTAATAGACCACGGAAATTGTATACTACCAGAGGCATCACATTCTACCATTACCCCAAACAACCTCCCTCACCTATAGCAGAGCGTCAATCTTGCCTGGCTGTTCCACAGGACCTACCTGCCACACACTCGCCTTCATCATGTCCACTGGTTGAGGCGGGTTTAGTTTCCATAGTACAGGAGGCAGCATTTGCTGAGGGGGGGAAGCCGCTCGGAGCTTGCTCCCGGCAGCAGCCTCTCCTAGGCTTGCGTGTGAGAGTGTGTGAGTGAGCGGGTCGTGGGGGTCTACCTGCCAGAGCCCATCACCCAGCCACTCGGCCCCAGCCTCAGAGACAGTGCCAAATCAACAGCTGGCCTCTGTGATGTCAGCTCCAGCTCAACCACTCACAGCAGCCTGCAGCACACAGCACAGCGCAGGCTAAATTGGGCTCTTCATTAACCATTCTGTTGCCCTGCCGTAGTGTGCGCTACTAGTGGGGAGGTGGGGAGAGGATGAGAAAGAGGAGGCGCAATAAGACAGGGTGGATAGATGGAAAACAGGAGAGTGAGGGAATGAATGAGAATACAAGGAAAATTAGAGGAGAAGTACAGAAAAGGGAATGGAGAGATGGGAGCAAGAGAGAGACACAGCTAAAAGGGAGAAGAATGAGAGAAAATGAGTATGGCAGCATGTAGGGTAAACAGTAGAGATTGGAGAGGTGCTTTCATGAAGCCAGTTCTGATAGCCCAGGTGGGCACGCGATGGGAGGGGATGGCCACTGAGTGCCCAGG
Organism: Plecoglossus altivelis; assembly: GCA_036571765.1. Classification (NCBI taxonomy): domain Eukaryota; kingdom Metazoa; phylum Chordata; class Actinopteri; order Osmeriformes; family Plecoglossidae; genus Plecoglossus; species Plecoglossus altivelis. The sequence goes on along the minus strand of BROE01000010.1, from coordinate 6,722,138 downwards.
CTGTTCATGGTGCACCTTGCCATTACAGTTGGCACGCGCCGTCTTTCTGCAAGACCGGACAACAACAACAACCGTTGATGTGCCGCTCGATAGAACTATAAAGCCGCTCTGAATGACTCCCAGTAACAAAGCAAGCTCAAATGTCCATGATCCAGTAGTTTCATTAAGAGAGGCGTTGAAAGAAAATATGCTCTATCAAGATAAGGTTGACAACTTCAGAGGATGGGTATAATCCCAACTAATGTTGACTGCTGTTTTGTTTGGTTAATTTGCTTTACTTCCTGAGCTCTTAGAAACAAAAGCTCTGATAGACAAGCTGCTGCTGCTGGTGGTGGTGGTGGTGGAGGTGGGGGGGTGGGTGGGGGGGTCTCCTTGTCCCTTAGCAACAAGAGCAAGTCGCTGACAAGTGATCTGATCCAATTCTGTGGCATTCGTTATGCTCACATTATTGTTGCTGCACATCCGATGAAAGACAAACAACAATATCAAGACTTTGCGATACAGAATAAGAGGATTATACTATTTAAATGATAACCATATTGTTGGGGGAAATGAAGATTGCTCATGGAAAAAACGTTGATTTCCCCTGAAATCCGTTGAATTATTAAAGCCTTCACTTTAGAGAAATCAGACTACTGCAGCATCTCCAAGCTTATCAATACTTAATAACTCCTTAAATTCCAAATGTCCTACATCTGTCACTGGCAAAGGTGTGCTGTTCCAGTAGTGGCCTACAGTGCACTAGCCTTCCTTTTCATTTCACTCACTCCACAAACAATAGGATAACTGGTCGAACATCCATGCTCCTATATTGGAAGGCATGCTTGCACGGTGCTGTCATGTTGAATATCTGATGATTGTTTTAGCTGCAGAAGGGCATCAGCATCATGTGCCACTTCCTTTTTAGCTGTCAAGCATTCCTTGCCAGGCAGTCTGCACAGGACAGAACTTTCTTCTTCCCCCCCCCTCAGTTAGCTGAGAATCAAATAAACCAGGAGACAATCATCCCCTCCAAATATGTAAATATACAATAACTTAAGGTTTCCCCCCAAATATTCCCATTTCTATAAAACTTTGAAAAAGCTAATGACAAAGGCTATTCAATATTCAGAATTTACATGTCTTATTCAGCCATAAATCAGTTGTTGTGTCAGCGCACTCCTAATTACAACCCCTCTGGCTCTGAAACCAAACTGTCAAGCCCTGCATCAACATTATTAATGGCAGGGTGAGACAACCGGGATGGATTGTTAAAAGCTATGGGGAACTCCCTTGCATCACAACAGGAGGCACAGTAATGTCAGGGAAACGATTTGGGTTAAGACAACATAAGCACAGTCTAGATAACCTGGACATGATCATCAAGTTTGTCATGTCTTGATGGCAAAGCCACAGCCTATGAACATGTTCATGAAGACAGATCACGGGGTGAATCCTATCCTCTGGCCACACAAAGCAACAGCCATGACTGGATTCGAAGAATATGGTGCTATGAAGAGACATGCTACATTGTATGTTAAGACGGTCCTCTAATGCTGCAAGAAAGCGCTTCATTTGCTGAATGCAGTCCATTATTAAAACTATTCAACCGCAAAAAGCAAGCATTTATTCAGAATATAGTTCTCAAACTTTCCTCGCTTCTGTCAAACAGGTGCGTACTTATGATGAAAAAGCAAGTGGACAGGCCAGCGTACCTACAGCTCCAGTACCGTAGACAATCAATGCTGACGTTTTACCGGCACTGTAGGACAGCTACCACAAGATGTTTGAAGCTAATGTAGCTAGATAGCTAGCTAGTTAGCTGGTAAAGCACTGTCCAGTTGGCCTTTCTAACATATGCTGCAAGCTAGACCTGCTAAAATTGTTAGGGCCTTGCAGGGTTGGTAATACGCTTCTTAGTACTGGAGAGGGCTTGTCATTGTGTACCAAGGCCTTTGGCTTAACGATTGACAGTGACTCAAGTAGAAGCTAGCTAGCTTCTTGCCAATATTACATAGCTAATCTTGCAAGGTAAGTCATTAAGTTAGTTAGCTACTAACACCGAGGGCCATTTGCTATCCAATACAGTACGGTCAATGACAATGTGTTGTAAGAGTTCCTCGTTTAGCTGAAAGATATCATGGTCAGTTGTGTAAAGCTTAAGGCGGCACGGCCAAGGATGTTTTTTTAGGTACATAGAATTCCAACATCGACAACCCCACTGCACTGCCAGGAGACCCGGGCATCGGAAACGAAGACTGTGTCAGCGCTTACAGTGCTAGCTATTGCTAGCCTTCATTGCTATGCTACTATGCTAGCTAGCCTAATAAGCTTCTGAGATAATGCTATTTGCCAACGTATTTACATTTCGTCCTAATCAATGACAATGACACGGTACGATAAAAAAGCTAACGATGCCTTACCAATCGCTTCAGAAGAATAGTGAATGTGGGTGGACAAGTATTGTAGCCACTTCTCGCTGTGGAAATCGGCAACAAGCGTTAACAATCAACCTGCCTGGGTAGCTTAGCTAGCTAGTAGTAGAAAGAGTGACAGCATATCCGGTGTTATGCCTAAAAGTGCGTCCATGCCGCACTCATTCTCAGCATGTGCGCGCGCTCCCGCCTGATGAAATATAATACTTTTTGATGTTGCTGACGTAATCACGGCTTAAACCGCTATGAGAATTACTTTTCAAGAAATGCTGGGTCGCTTTCATGGGCTTTGTTAGTTCGAAGTCGACTTGGTCCACGGGACACCCTAGCAGAAAAAAACAAAAACAAACAAAAAACACACTTCGGATGTGTGTGCATGCGTTTGTCCAGATTCCGCCTTGTACAACACATTCATTGGGTGAGTGAGATATGTGTGTCGAACCAGATCACAATGAGCTAGCTAGTTACATGTCATTCTAAAGGTTTCAGTAGTCGACTCGAGATTAAACAAATCAGACACTGAGAAATGCACTAATAGTTTTCAGTGTTTCGTTTTGCAGCCAATCTCGGAATCTTCGCGTAGGTATTCTGCTCTACTGGTCTTTCTTGTATTGATAGAAGTGTAGTGGTACGTCAGTAAGTTAAAAGGTAGTTCAAAGTAAACATAAGTATTGGTACTTCAGAATCGAACCCACTGACTTCTCATGCCAGCACTGCTATTCACTTTTCCGGGTGCGTTTTCCACTTTTTTCAGGCCGGGTGTGTTGTTATTGAGTACAGAGCCACCAGACAGCCTAGCTGCAGATTGACTAGTGAGTCCTTTATCGTTTCTTATTTTCAAGAAGAAGAAGAAAAAGCTTCACCCAGAAAATGGAGAGTGATTCACCAACGGACCACCAAAGATCACCCGATGACAGAGGATGCGCCAGCCACTTGTCAGCGCTTCCTGAGAAGCTCCAACAGAGACTGATGCCGTTCCAAAAGGAGGGAGTAGCCTTTGCCTTATCAAGGGATGGAAGGTAATTAACTAATTGCTTCACAAAGGAAAGAGCAACTCAATTCAAACTCTAAGTCCCATCAAAGACTTTAAACTTTCTCCATTTGACTTAAGCCAGTAAGGAGATTTGTCGTTCTTCAGCTTGGGCAGCAGAAATGGTTCAGACTTGTTAATTTCCTCAGTCTAGTCAATGTAAGCCTTTGGGGATGTGGAGGTCAGGGGAGTCTGCCTGACAGTGCTGGGATAAAGTACCTGATCGATGCCAGGGGCAGTGGGAGTGCTGTTCTACGTGAATGGGCCAACCAGTCAATTGGTTGCAGGCATCAATGTGACAGTAAACACTGTCTATCCCCTTCACCTGGCTGTCCCAGGAGATAGAATGGTGGTGATGCAAGCTGGTGGCAATCAGCAAAGCAGGTGCAGTTTCTGTCCCATCATCACTGTATTCTACCAGCCAGAGGTCCGTACACGTTTACAGATGTCTATTGACAAAGAAATGGGGGGAAAAATCTTTTTTATCAGCTTCATTGTTGGGATGATATTAAGGTCAGTAAAACACAAGAGTGCGAGCTGTTAGGATGTGTGGAATCTGCAGTCCCTGAGGAGGAGCTGAATTTGCCTGGCATGTTCGTTTTGGAGTACGGCAAGTGGAATATTTTATATTGCGTACAATAGAAACCCAACTTGACTCAAGTCGTTCAGAAATGATAATGATCACTGCTAATGGGATGCCTGTTGACTGCTGTAATGACTTCCGCTAACATAATAATGTTGTGTGAATTAAGGTGACAATATATTTGTAATATCACAGACTTTCTATTTACACATCAGATACACATTTGCATATATGATAATTGGAGTCTCAGTCTTGTTCCATTCAGCTGTAATTGCATTCACGATTTACAATGTGACTCAAATACCTTCCACCTTTGGCTCTGCCAAAGTGGTTTTTATTAGCGGCCTGTTGATATGAGGCTTGTGGTGCGGTGCCATATCAGATCGATGAACACCTCCGCATGGTTGTGTGCCGCCGATCCCCTAATGTCCCAGTGAAGATCAATACCAGGGTGGTGCTGATGCTTTCATCTGGCCAGGGAAAGGTCCTGCTCCATGCCTGCACCAGATATGGAGAACCAGGGAAGCTGGTTGCCTCGTACCCCACCTCAGATGTCCCAGGTGCACCCAGCACGTGGGGGTTCATTTGGAGGGTTTTTACCAACTCTGATTGGAGCGCTGGAGATTTGATTCAACTGGCAGCATATCTCATGTAGTTTCATTTCTACGGTTACTGCTTTTGTCCTTGTGGATGTATTCAGTGTGGTGAGGGTTGGCATTTAGCCTGTTCAAAACGTCTCAATTCAAAACCTCTCGGTTCATGTCATGTGAAGCGGTCCCAGTCTTTGGGGGTGAGACTATTTCCCAGCCAATTATCAGGTCATTTTCCTTTCCACTTCACCAAGTCCCCCTGCAGTAGTTCAAATTTATTGACGATCGATTCAAAAAGCCTGACACTGATGTTTCCCTCTTAATGAAATTATGATAAACCTTTTGGCAAGGAAACAAACCGATGCTTGCTCACTTCAGTCCCACATAGTGGTGACAAGCCAGCTAAGTGTTTGCTGAAACAGACCAAGCAGAAATAACTCAACATCATTTGCAGAGGTACGTGAAAATGCCAATTCATCATCCTGCAGCATTTAAATCTACTACAAACTACAAGAATGTCAAATAGCTTTCTTTGTGTGCAGGCATCGGCTAATTACCTTGTTCAGTGATCACGCAGATTTGACCAAAGTGGTTGTGTACTCTAGGCCTGCTCCCAACAACACAATCAGCTGATTGTATTGGGGAAACTTGGATTTTAAAGCAGGCAACTTTCATCAAATAGCCCCACTAGAACGGCTGCAGGGAAGGTAAAGGTGAAGAATGAGACCTTATTCATTGTCGACAAGACTGAAGCCGCTTATGGTTTCTAGTGAGGTCAGAGCTCCCTCTGCCCCTGTTCTGTGATGCGTGGGCCAGCAGGCTTTGTCAAGATACTAGAAAGAAAAAAAACACATATATACCTCTTTCTTTTGGTCATGACGTTGTCAAGCAACAGAGGCGGAGCATTCTCAGCGATGGCAGCCGTCTGGCAGGAGTCAGGGTATTTAAAGAAGAATGATTAATGCACTGAGAAATGGCAAGCACCTGCCCCAGTCTCTCCCATTGTGTGCGTATGCATTACGCTGACTGAGCCTTGTGTGCAGGCAATTAGAAAAAACACCAGTGGCAAGGTGCACATTAATCATGCTCTTCAAGTGAAGGGGGAAAATGGGGCAGGTGTGGGTGGGTGGGTGGGTGTAGTAGAGTACAACTCCAGCTTCTTTCTATGTCAGGGACTATCAGAATCACACTGGGCCGCTGCTACGTGCTTGCTGGAACCATTTATGAATAGGAAGGTGTGGAATGGATGAAGGAGTTTTGAAAGGGATAGGGAAGCCAGACAAGGCTTATAATGGTGCGAGGAGAAGATAATAAAACTGTCAACTCTGATCAGTAGATCGCCGCGCCAGGGACTGGCGAGGGAGGTCCAAGACGCTTGTTTGATGTTTTGAATAGCCGGAGCTCAATAGTTATTTATTCATTTGGAAAATCATCCCTTCCCTGTGATATTTTTGTTTGTTTGTAGAAGTGATGAACTGTCAACAGAATCCGCTAAGGGATTCTGTTATTTGGGCTGAATTCAATTGTTGACCGAAATATAGCTATTTTTCACTTAGACTTCCCTGAATATGAAAGTGTAACGTTAGAACGCTTCACTGGGTCGAGCTTTAAATGAACTCAAATCAAAACATACGCAGTTGTGAGTCAGACGGCCTCATTTGTCAGAAGAGCTCATTGTTTGCCGATACTGTATAAGCGTTCCGTGATGATTGTTTTAGTGTGTGCTCACGGCAGCACGGCTTGAGGTCTGATCTTCCCTTGCAGACGTGCGCTAACCAAACACTGGCATCATTTGAGTACCTCTCCTGTTTTTCTTTTTTTACTTTCCAGGTGCATGATCGCAGACGAGGTAAGCACAACCCGCCAAGGTGGAGGAAACCAACAACTCGAGGATGTATTCTGAATTTAATTTGTCAAACTCAAGTAGGGTCCCCAGTCGTGTAATCATATGTGACACCAGGTCATTCCAGAACGCATCGCTTTCAGCTCTCGCCAAGCAGACCTGGTGCCATAAGCAATCTGCCTGTGAGTCAAGCGTGTTTGCTGTTTTGTATTGAGAGCGGCGGCGCTTCATTTGCTCACCCAGATGGGTCTTGGGAAGACGGTCCAGGCCATCTCAGTGGCCTACTGCTACAGGCAGGAGTGGCCCCTTCTCATCGTGGTGCCATCCTCCCTCAAGTACCCCTGGATAGAGGAGATGGAGCGCTGGATCCCAGAGCTCAACCCTGGAGACATCAACCTGGTGGAGAGCAAGAGCGATACCACGTGGGCGCCACGCTGCTGCTGCACACCTGCACGCCAGGTCACACGGAGATGAGTTTGGATAGGAGGAGAAGCTCTCTGGTGACCTGTCTGTCTGTCTGCGTGCCTGTCTGTCTGTCTGTCTGTCTGTGTCTACTGCAGGGGCATCAGCACCAGTAAGGTGACCGTGCTGGGTTACGGCCTGCTCACCATCAACGCTCGCCCCTTGGTGGAGGCGTTGACCAGGCAGAAGTTTGCTGTTGTGGTGGTGGATGAGTCCCACTACCTCAAGTCCAAGAACGCCGCTCGCAGCAAAATCCTGGTGCCGCTCATCCAGAGCGCCAAGCGCGCCATCCTGCTGACAGGCACCCCCGCCCTGGGGCGGCCGGAGGAGGTTGGTATACAACGAACGCACCGCCTGCAACAGGACCTCAAACAAACGCACAAACCTGGCATCCACCAACTCACAAGATCAGGCCATGAAACTTATCGAAACGAACAAATTAGAATCAGTTAGCTCTGACAGCCTACATATTCTTCTTTTCTTATTTGAGCTTTTCCACTTTTCCATTTCGACCGGACAAATACATTCTGCTGCTCGGTGCCAATTTTGAGCAACCTATCAGGAGCTTTGTTTTTCCAGAAGATTGTTATCCTATTCTTCCTGCAGGGTTGCATCGCTCTAAATGGGAATTTTCCTTAAACTGACCTCCCTCCGCCTTGAGTATTTCACAGACACAGATCACTGTTTAACCTGTATTCACCTGGGATCAGGAGCCTGGCGCTTTCACACTGTCTGGGATTTGCTGCTAGAAATGAGATGACTTTATTCTAAAGCTCCCGTAAACCCACCTGCAATATGCCTCTTCATTTCATTCTTTCTCTCTGTGTCTCTCTGTATGTCCCCCTTACTCTCTCGCTCTCTCTCTCTCTCTCTACGTGTCTCTCTCTGAGTCCCTCTCTCTCTCTCTCGCCGTCTTGTTCATTGTGTCTCTCCCTGTCTCTCCATTTCTGTCTTTTAGTTTCCAACCGCGCTCGCATTTGTAAACCGCGAGCCTGTCTTCTCTCTGCCCACTCGTCGCCAGACCTTTCATCTCATATGGAGAAGTCGATTCTTGGCGTGTGGAGCAGAGCCACGATTTGATTAGCACCTTCACACAGTCTAGTTATTTCCGACGACTCGTGGAGAGAAAAAAAAGAATGTATTTGAATAATTGCCCATTATTATCCCGGAGAGGTAGCTTTCCATTTAGTGCTTTCAACAGCCGCACTAAACACAGATGGCCCACTCTGGATTGGTGCTGTCGTTTTTTAATATTTTTTCATCATTTGAATTCCAGACAGAAGTTGGCCAGCTAATGGTGTGGCGTTTGGAACGCAGTGATGAGCTAATGGATCTCCCGTTCTCAGTCACAGGCCAAAAGGGCTTTGATATGATAACATAAAGCACACTGTCAGGCCTTGGCCATTTTTAGCATCCTTCCACACACACACACACACACACACACGCGCGCGCTGTACGTACACACTACGTTTCTGCTGCCTATCCTCTGTGTTGAAGGGCCAGACATGGATGTTCTGCTCTTCTAAGTAGGCTGTGATCTGATGTTCCTCTGCAGCTCTTCACACAGATCGACGCTCTCTACCCCAAGAAGTTTGGAACATGGAGTGACTTCACCAAACGATACTGTAACGCTCATTTCAAGTAAGGAGCCCAGACGAACACACTTGAAACACACAAAAGCGTCGATTTAAAGAAAAAGCTAAATGTTTTGCGAATCCTTAAAGGGCTGATTTCAGTATAGAGGCATTGTGTGTATGCTGGGGGGGGGGCGGTGGGGGGGACATCAGTGCAGAAGAGGCAGTGACGCTGAGGCACCGCGCCCGTTATCTGGCCCTCCCAGGTTCTTTGGCAACCGGAGACAGTGGGACTGTCGGGGGGCGTCCCACCTGGAGGAGCTGCATCAGCGTCTGAGCCAGATAATGATCCGCAGACTCAAGACCGAGGTCCTCACACAGCTCCCTCCCAAGATCCGCCAGCGCATCCCCTTTGACCTGCCCAAAGATGCTGCCAAGGTAGCCACCGCCCCCTCTCTGCCTCGCTGGCTGGCTGGCTGGCTGGCTGCCTGTCTGTCTGACTGTTTGTCTCTTTTTATCTCTCACCCTTTCTCGTTCTCGTCTCTTGTGTATCTCTCTTTTCATATCTTTTGTTTCTTTTTCATAATCTCCCTCCCTGTCTGTCCTCCAGTCTCTCTCCATCTCTCTCTCTCCTCCACCTCTGTCTCTTTTTTCCACCCTCTCCTTCTCTCTATCTCCTCCACTCTCCTCTCTCTGTCTCTCTTCTCCTCCCTCTCCTCTCTCTGTCTGTCTCCTCTCTGTCTCTCTCCTCCTCTCTCTCTCCTCTCTGTCTCTCTCCCTCTCTCTCTCTCCTTCTCTCTGTCTCTATGCTCTTCTCTCTGCTTCTCTCTGTGTCCCTCTCCTTCTCTCTTTGTCTCCTTCTCTCTGTCTCTCTCATTCTCTCTCTCCTCCTCTCTCTCTCCTTCTCTCTGACTCTCTCATCTCTCTCTCTCCTTCTCTCTGTCTCTCTCCTCCTCCTCTCTCTCTCTCCTTCTCTCTCCTCTCTCTCTGAGGAGGCAGCAGCCCAGAGACAGTGGGGGGGGCTAAATATAGCGCCCTATTATTACAGCCTCGCCTCTCTGTTGCCCAGCGATAGAACCCCAATTCACGCTAATTATCATTTTATCTCTCACGGCCATATGGTTTTTATTTCCTTCTTGCCCTTTTCGTTTCATCCCCCTGCCCTTTGTCGGGGAACCGTCCAGCTGTCTGGCAACTGTCACCGTAAATATTCATTCAGGAGCGTGCGGATGTGTGTGCCATTTAACAGAACGAGCAGATTCTCAGTGAAATCTTTTTACACCTGCGTATGTTTTCTTTATATATTTATTGGCTTTTGTTTTTAGCTTTCATCCAGCACACATCGCGTGTGTGTGTGTGTGTGTTAGGGTAGCCTCCCTGTCCTCCTGTGCTGTGTGTAAATCTGCAGTAATGAGGCTGCTGAGATGGCAGGGCACATCCTCTCCTCTCGCATCCTCGTTCTTTCTCATCTACCTTCTCTCTGTCTTTATCTCCCTCCCTCCCTCTCTCTCTCTGTGTGTCTCTGGCAGCTGAAGGAATGCATGCCCAGCACATTCCCCTGCTCTGTGCCAGCCTCCCAGCAGTACAAAGAGCTCTCACCTACTGGTGAGCACCATAAATCACCCGCTGTCACAGACACACGCACACACACACCCACACACACACACACACAGACACATACACATACACACACAGCCCCTCATCTGCCTACATGCCCCTGAGGCTGATTAATTAGCAACTTTGCTTCATGTATTTTATTCGGCGTGAATGATGGAATTCACAGCATCCCTGCTCCGGTGCAACATCGTTCAACTATAACGCTTTTTCCAGCGTTTTTGAAAACCACAACTAGACGTCTGAAACAATAGTTTTCCTTCTACATCACATCTTGTTGTGTTGTTTATCTGCCCGGGTCTATATGTCCTCTGGCTGGGTTAGAAGTCTGCTCTGTCTGAAGTGGTCTTATGTTTTGCCATTGTTTCCCCTCCACTTTCTATCTTCCTTAAATACTCCTCTCGTTTCACCTTGAGAGGCGAACTATCTGTCTTTGATTTATCGTAGCAGCCCGGCGCGTCCTCCATCTTCAACCCCGGGTTGTCACGGCGGCTGCTATAATTGGGCCAGCGCGTGACCCACCTAGGCAGCGCCGAGGCCTCCTGGTAGGAGCGGAATGCCGTCTCGGGGAATTGTCTCTCCTCCTCCTCTCTCCCAGCTGAGGGAGAAAGTAGGGCAGCGTCGTGGGCACCATTAATTGTTCCGCCCTTTCTATCTGAAATGGAGAGGAGGAGGAGGAGGAGGAGGGGTAAAGGCAAAGGCTCACCTGGTGTGTGTGTGTGTGCGTGTGTGTGCGTGTGTGTGTTGTGTCCAGGAGGCGTACGCCAGCTTGGAGGAGTGGGAGAGGTTGATGAAGACACTGGGGTCGAGGGCGTCGGCTGCTGACTTTGACGGCAACCCCTTCACCCAGGTCATGGGCGTCATCACACGCATGTACAAGCAGACCGCCATCGCCAAGGTAATGCAGGGATACCACCCATTGTAGGTGAACCCTCCCACACACACACACACACACACACACACACCAATACTGGCCCCCTGACTGAAGCTGGGCTGTTTGAATGCACTGAGGATGAAGGAAAGATGGTTGGTGTTTGAGCTCCACCCTGTTTAGCCAGAGATGCAAGCTTGTCCCAGATGTGACATCATGTCTAATGTATCATGTAGGTGATAATATACACAAGGTGTTCTAAGTCTATGTCTTGACTGTCCAAACAGGAAGGGTTAAGTTACTGGGCTCCTCAGTAACATTGAATGAAAGTTAATTGAACTAAATTGAACCAAACGCGAGACGTTGGCCCCGTATCGTTTTCCTCTGTCATTTTTGGCCTTCCTTCATGTTATTCACGAGACCCATCTTTGCCATGGTAACAGACTCCAACAGGCGCAATGCAGTGAAAGCACTCTCTCAAGGTAGGGATGCAATAACTGGGGCCTTTCAGCTTCTTACCCAAGTCTTCTACAAGACTCTTACAAGACGCCCCCCCACCACACACACACACGCACTCGTACACACATTCATACGCACCAACCAAAGTACAGACCTTTTCCAAGCTGTCTCCATGGTGTCATCACCATGGCAACGTGAGAAGTCAGCGCTGACTTTTATGTGACTTTAGAGGAAGTTGAATGAAGGGAAAAGGGGCTGAAGGGGGGGGGGGGTTGGGAGGAACCTTACTCCATGTGAAATATCAAAGTCACTCCAGGTGCTGTGTTGCAGCGAGAGGGGGGGGGGCTAATGCTGACTGCTCTGCCAGGGCCTGAGAGGGTGTCTGGCTCAGTAGCTTCCCAAATATCCCCTCTGCTGGACACAAAGCACAAATTCCATTGAGAAGGTTGGTCCATATCAGCACGCAGGTGCAGCCTCATCACCAACACCTGGCTCCGATGCAGGGGGGGGGAGCGTGGTGAAAGTGACCCAGCACTCTGGAAGGGCTGAGCTTTTCACTACCTCTCCAAACCAGTCCCCACACTCAGCCTCCGAACCTGCATGATAAGGGGTAACTTAAGGCAGCACAGTGATGGCTGAACGCAATCATGGCAGCAACACCCCCTCCAGCCTCACTGCCTGGATTTCTTGCGGTTGGTGTTGTTTGCTGATTGGATTTTCGCTCAGCTTACCTTTTGGCCTCCCATGATTAAAGGTCCGGCCGTGTGTGTGTGTATGTATGTGAGTGTGTGTGTGTGTGTGTGTGTGTGTGACAGTGTGTGTGTGTGTGTGTGTGTGTGTGTGTGGGATCCTGTCTCGTTTCCTCTCCCCTCTGTCTATTTCTGCCTCCTCAAGAGACCTGTGGATGAATTCACACATCTATGTCAGTCGAAGGCGCAAACAGCCCTCTTGATTGGCTGGCGGCTGGCTGGCGAGCATGCCGAAGGTTGGCGGGGGAGGGGTATTTTTACCCCAGCAAACATCTGCTCCCAATCACCCAGGGGAGGGTGCTTCTGATGCCGGCCTTTAAAGAGAGCTAACGCTGCTTCAGAGCCCAGGAACTTTTGTGCCACTAATTAAACTCCACAGAGGCAGCAACTAGCAGTAGGCCAGGATAATGAGAAGTCACTCCCCCCCCCTCAACACCACAGTCTGGTTTAACTTCATTACGGCCCCTCCAAGCAGGGTAGTCATTATCGGGTGTGGCGGCTCCGTTGGCTTCGCGGCCCCAGTGGGACAGGTGCAAAGTGCAGGTCGTCGGGTGGATGCGGCGGCCTGGAGAACGGGGAGGGGAGGCTGTCAGACTCCCACGGACGGGCAGCAAGGCCAGGCGAGCAGAGGAGAGGCCAAGGAGGTGGCCGTAATGAGGACCAGAGCAGTGAGCTGGGGACAAATCAGCAGCCATTTTGGGGAAACTTGACCATGTGGGGGGCTTTCTTTCCCCCCCTCACAGAATGAATGAGTGTTTTTACGGGGACAGCTTCTCTTGTTCGGTTGACATGGAGCTAAAGATGTGTGTGGAGGGGGAGTGACTCTACGAAGGTGCCACTACCCAGCCTCCTGTCCTAGTATAATTACAACATGGACTCACTGCTACTGACTGCTTCTAGTCATATCATCACAAACCTCTCTGATCCAGGCCAGTAAGTCATCATCGGAGACAGGGATGGATATGATGTATGATGCGGTGTTGTGTGACTGACATAACTGTGCATGTCAGGCTGGGGCAGTGAAGGACTACATCAAGATGCTGCTGGAGAGCGACCAGTTCAAGTTCCTGGTGTTCGGCCACCATCTCACCATGCTGCAGGCCTGCACTGAGGCTGTCATCGAAGCCAAGGTATCCCTCCCCTTCCTCCTCCTCCTCCCACACACACACACACACGCACCACCTCCCATCAGCACACGCTGACGGTGGCGGTCGAGCTCATTACCTGGCAGGTTAGGTGGGCCGTTGTTTGGCCTGCGGCGTGTACTCTCTAGGTATGGGGGGGGGACAGGGGGGGGATACTCCTGTCAGCTGAGATGTCCAGGAGATGTTCAAGCAACACTTTCCCAGCAATTACTGCTGGTCGAGTGGCCATGGTAAAAGGGTGACCAGCTGCTTGTGCTGAGGCAGTAGTTAGCATCTGTCCCAGATCCACCTGTCAGATGGGTCCCGTCCCCAGTCACACACGGACGACACGCCGCATGTCCGGCCTGCGTCATGTCATACCCAGTCATCACCACCAAAACCAACTTCTACCTTTGACACTTACAGCCAAACTGGGGGGGGGTTCTTTTTTTAGGAACCAAACTTTTCTTCTTTCTTTTTTTCCCCTCTCCTCGCAGTTTAGTCTTTGAAGCCAGTTTCACAACTCATGAGCAAACGATTTTCTCAGCTCACAGGCAGGAATGTGTGAGGAAAGGGGGGGGGGGTTGAAGACAAGAGGAGGGGGGGTGTCTGCTGGATGTGATGTATGCGATCCCACCTTCTAATGTGAACGCTCTCCCGCTCTCTGACTCATAATCACCAATTAACAGGAAGAGGGCTAAAAACAGGAGCGTCCACCGTGATGAACAGCAGGCTGCTGGAAAGGGGCTGAGGGGGCAGAGGGGGGTGATGGGGAGGGGCGCCAGAGCAGATAGGGGGGACTAAACGAGAGCTCATTAAAACACCATCAAATTAGTCACGTCAGTAGCACCTGCGCACACACGCCTTTCCCATTGAAATCCTTTTAAGAGTTTGCTGCAATTAATTCATGTCTGTTCCTGGAAATGGGTGGAGGAGACTGTATTCCTGTCAGTTTTGTTGGCTTTTTTGAAGAGGTCTACTCTAACTCACACCACACCGGCCCTCCTTGACCTCCCAGGCCGGGTACGTCCGCATCGACGGCAGTGTCCCGTCCTCAGAGCGCGTCCAGCTGGTTCACAAGTTCCAGAACGACCCCAGCACTCGCGTGGCAATCCTCAGTATTCAGGCGGCGGGTCAGGTACGTATACACACACACACACACACACACACACACACACACACACACACCCCTTTGCTCATCTTCCAACCAGTGTTACAGTAGTGTAAGGGGAAGGTTGTGTGTTGTGCATCCAGGGCCTGACGTTCACTGCTGCCTCTCACGTGGTGTTTGCTGAGCTGTACTGGAACCCAGGCCAGGTGAAGCAGGCAGAGGACCGGGCCCACCGCATCGGCCAGACCGCCTCTGTACACGTGCACTACCTCATCGCCAAGGGAACGTTCGACACGGTGATGTGGGCAATGCTGAACAGGAAGGTAAGAGTCAGCAGCCATGAGGCTGCTCTCCAAGATAACTCCGCCCCCCCACCCCTCCCCATGCTTGGCCATCTGACCATCAAAGCCTTTCCGAGCTCTTTTGCTGTCCTCGTGGTCGCGGCGCCACGTTGTGACGGCCCCTCTCTGAGGCTCACCTGCTCCACAGGAAACAGTCACAGGCAGCACCTTGAACGGCAGGAAGGAGTACCTGAATGCTGAGTTTGGCGATAAAGACAAATGGGACTTCCTGAACTTCTCCAGCGCCTGGACACCCAGCCTAGCACCCCTGGGAGGAGACCCCGACGCAGACAAAGATGGCGTCTTCTTTTCCCACGTGAGTCACCGCTGACTGGACTGACGACATCTGTCTGTCCTTCTGTCTGAGAGAGCTGGTTCTTTAGTCCCTTTTTTTTAAAGCAGTGTGTTCATGTTGGGCTGTGTGTGTATATCCACCTGCAGTTTGAGAAAGACAAGCAGCGCGACATCCGCTCCTTCTTCTCTCCAAACACGGCCAAGGACAAGAAGAGGAGGAGAGCCCAGACAGAGCTGGGCTCGCTGGAGGGAGGTGAAGGCAGGCCTGTAGCAGCGGAGGAGGAGGAGGAGGAGGAGAAGGAGAGAGGGTCTCCAGCAGCCATCCTACCAGAGGAAGACTTCTCCCCCCAGGTGAAGAGACTGCGGACCCCAGGCCCCAGCCCCAGG
Source organism: Plecoglossus altivelis (assembly GCA_036571765.1). Taxonomy (NCBI): domain Eukaryota; kingdom Metazoa; phylum Chordata; class Actinopteri; order Osmeriformes; family Plecoglossidae; genus Plecoglossus; species Plecoglossus altivelis. The sequence continues at coordinate 6,706,692 of BROE01000010.1, read as the reverse complement.
ACTCGATCAGAGACCAAGAGGAGGTCCAGTGCTGGGAGGTCCAGCCCCATGTCCCCTCTGTTTGCACTCCGCAGGCTCTCTGAGAAAGCCCCCCCCAGGCTGAAGGTGGCAGGGCAGGTGGAGAAGTGGAGCTGTGGTACCTGTACTTACTGTAACAGCACTCCACTGCCTTACTGTGAGATGTGTGAGTCCCCACGCTCCACCTTTGGTGAGTACAGCAGTCACACACTCACACACACAATCAGGATAATAGCGTGCTTCATGGACAGGATCATTACTGAGTTTATCAACCTCTTTCCTGATAAGAAGCCCCCCCTGCTGCACCCACAATGAATAGATGAATCAGTTCTGCCAATTTATGCCAATTTTGTTCATCAATATAACTTGGTGTTAACGGTACATTTCCACCTGTTTGGGAGGCATTTGGAGGCAGAAATAGATCCCATTGGGAATTTCTCTGCCAGATGACAAGGCCCACATCATTCTCACCTGTCACAGATAGTGAGCACAGACCCTCTCTGCGTGCCAAGAGTCTCAAAGTTTGGGGGGAAACTTGATGCATCCGCTCAAACCAGAAGTTTGGCGAGGAGCGCCCTGTCACTCTGTGATGGTACCTAATAAGAGAGAGAGAGGAGAGGCAGAGGGGAGGCAAAGGGAGGGGATGGGGAGGCGGAGGGGAAGGGGAGGCAAAGGGAAGGGGAAGGGGAGGCGGAGGGAAGGGGAAGGGGAGGCGGAGGGGAAGGGGAGGCAAAGGGATGGGGAGGCGGAATGGAAGGGAGGTAAAGGGGAGGCGGAGGGGAAGGGAGGCAAAGGGGAGGCGGAGGGGAGGCAAAGAACAAAGGAGACTTCTTTTCCTTTTTCCTCAAACACGACAGGTTTCAGTTGGCCTCGTGTGATGGGGGAGAGAGGAGGAAGAGGTGGGGGGAGGAAGAGGTGGGGGGAGGAAGAGGGGTGCAACACTTTAAAGTGCAACCTGTTGTTCCATCCGTCAAGACACGGTGCTGCGAATTTGCACACACACGACACCCTCCCTCCCCCTCCTCCTCCTCCCCCATTTCTCCTTTCAGAATAACGTTAGTGCTGCTGGCTGGCTCTGACTCTGCCTGCCACTTCAGTCCAGGCTGCTGTCATGCTTCTCCACCCTCCCAGCCTGCCTGCTGGCTCAGCCCCCAGCAGGCGCAGGTGTGTGGGACGAGGCAGGACGTGGCTGGACGTGGCTGGACGAGGCAGGACGTGGCTAGACATGGCTGAGGCCATGTCGAAGTCAAATGTTTCATTCGCAAGGGCTTTTCATAGAATTCATTTTATTGTAGTCGAAGGTTACAAAGACTTGTTGGCTCCTCTAGCAATATGAGGTCACGATGTACACAGTCTCGTGTGTGTGTGTGTGTGTGTGTGTGTGTGTGTGTGTGTGTGTGTGTTTGTGTGTGTGTGTGTGTGTTATTTCAGTTCATCTGGAAACCCACTGTCAGAATAAAGCCCTACTCTATCCTCACCATAGCTAAGTAGTCTCCCCTGGGCTCAGGGAGGAGAGGACAGCATCAGGGGGTCTGAAGTGAATCTTCTCTGCTGCTGCTGGTATGAATGGATGATGAGGATGATGATGATGATGGTGCTCAGGGCCACCTCCTCCACACACACCACTAACTCAGCACCCACCCAGCACACTTCAGTTCATGCTGGCTTGGGCGGGTCTCTGCTACATCTGTATGGCAAAAGCTACCAGAAGTACCGTAAATTAATGCAAAAAAAAAACATTTGTTTGAATATTTTCAGCAATCAGATATGGAGTAATGGTAGGAAATCCCTAGAAGTGGCATCCCTTATTGACCATGATAGCTATTGCAGCAGATTGGTGAGTAGAGGAATGGGCAACCAAGGGCCTGGTTTCACGCCCTCGCTCTCATGACTCTGATTGGTCCTTTTAACCTATGATGTCACTGCAGTGTGAGCGTTGGAAGAACAACTCCATTTGGCCTTATGGTTTAGGGTTGTACTTTCCAGCTACATACATACGCTTTCATCTTAACAGAACTACCTCATCAGTAAGATAAGAGCATATAATCACCCTCTAATAATGTTATTATTAGACAGGAAGTCACCCCTACTAAAAGGCACTATAGGTACTTCCTACTTTGGTCAAACGAGATAAGCACTTCCTGTTCTCGTGTTCCTGTGAATGATGTCACACTACGGGAACATGCAATTGAACTCATTTCCCAGCAATATTTTTGAAAGGCGAGACATTATAGAATTGTCAAGATGATGTCTCAAATCGAGCAGTCCCTTGTCCCCGCAGCTTGTTAGTGAAACGGCTACTGGGATCACAGGTGGAGGGCTGGGACAATTCAGGTGACATTTGAGAAAATCTATAAGAGGCTGGCCTTTCAAAAGCAGACCTCGGAGTAGAAAGAGCAGTAATTAGCAGCACGTCTCAGTCTCTCACAACTTCAGACTTCCTCTCAAGCTCAACTGCAAAGCCTCTCCAAGAAGTCTCATTGGTGGAAAATGTCTGCTTCTGTCTGCTGGGTTCCAGCTACACATGGTGGAATGTTAACACCTCGCTGTCATATTGGCCAGATTCTCTTGCTACCGTATGTTTCTGGGTTGCAGATGTTCATTCATTTTGTATTCAGGGCATAGTGTGTGTGTGTGTTGGGTATGTGTGCGTGTGTGTGTTGGGTCTGTGTGTTGGGTATGTGTGCTGGGACTATACATGATCAGAATCAGTTTTGACTTGGCAAGTCAATGGACACAAACGAGGAATTCCTCAATATTCCGGCCCTCAACGTACAAGCTTGTTCAGACCCCCTTCTCTGCTGTGTTTTGTCTCAGTGTGTCCAGAGCCTGCTGCCTCTGCCTCAGAGCCCCCCAGCCCAGCCCCCCAGGCTGACCCGTGTGTCGTCCCAGCCGTCCAGCCCAGAGCCAGAGAGCAGCCTGACTCGTGTGTTGCCGCCAGCCAGCCCAGCCAGCCCAGCCAGGGCCCACACCCCGAGGCAGTTTCTCCCAGACCACCTGAGCCACACGCAGACACGCCACAGCCAGAGGAGGAGAGGCCGAGAGGCAAACAATCACCAGGAGATTACCACTCACCGCTCTGTGATCACACGGAAGGTAATCTACCTGTAATCCACCCCACAGACCCCCCCCCCTCCTTCATATATAGGGAAATTATTCTGGATAACTTGTCCCCCCCCACTGATATAATACAGTAGTACCATCATTCCAAATATAAATGTGGCCATATCAGTATTCCATCTGCTGCCTCAGAAGGAAATGGGTTAGGGGTGCATCTTATTATTATTATTATTATTATCTGGCAGAGGATATTGCCTATCACACTGCTTCACAGCAGAGCTTTGGACTGAGCACAGCTAGGGATGATACTTATTCTTTTGGCCCTCTATCGCTTTCTCTCTCTCTCTCCCTCTCTCACGTTGGATGCTTTTCATTATTTTAGTTCCATCTGTGTAGATACAAATGACCTTATTTGCACAGCCTATATGCTGACGTATAGACCCCGAGAGAATTTGCACTGGTCATTAAAAATCTGTTTCCTCGTGTGAAAAGCCTAGGCAGAAACGCGTTGAAGTGTCCTGGTTATGGTGAATTATTGACTCGTCTACGAGGACATCTATTCAGTCCTGTTTTCACAAGTAAGCGTCAAAGTTGCTACACTCAAAACACAACCCTCCTCTCCATCTTGTCAGCACATGAATTAACACCCGCAGCAAACGGAGCAAAATCAGCACAGGGTACTTTCTCTCCAGAAGAACCTTTTGCACATAGCGATCCATAAATATGGCTTTAGTTGCAAAAGTAACACACACACACACCAAATCCACTTTTCACACAAAGACATGGTCTTCAGAGAGCTCTTAATGTCCTGCCCCTGGTTTTTACCATTGTGTACTTTCCCCCCCCCAAGCTGAATTGATGGAAGCTAATGGCCTTATGTGATTTCCGATGTGACACGGTGGTGGGCTATTTTCAGACCGCCGTTCCTCAGTCTCCGGGGGCGACGGGTTAATGCGAAACACAGCAGCGGGCCAATAAAAGTGACCTATGCCATCCAGAACGGCGTCTAATGATTTCCTCTACCTGAGCGTGGCGTCTCCCAGGCACAGTGTGGACCTGTCCGCTGCTTTCACCACCTGATTGCCCTGAGATTAGTTTCCTCCGTGGCAGAGATGAGCAATCAGTCCTGCAGTCCCTGTCTCTCTCAGCCAGGACCCCTCCCCTTCCCCTGATCCACGTTTCTGGAACGATTGAATCATCTTGCAGCAGTGTTGCTTGTTACTTGGAATGCACAATTAGAGTTTTTTGGACGAGGGTTTGGGGGGGGATGTGGACACGCACGCAAACAGACTCGGCCCAATTAGTGTCTCTGTTTTCTGCTGTGGAATGACAAGTCAATTCCCATGGGTCCGCGAAGGGCAGCATTCATACTCTCTAAGTGACAGCCTAATAAGACTGCTTTGTAAGATAAATTACCCCCAGTCTTATAAATGTCCCACTTAATTCACCCGCATTCCACCATAGGTAACCAGCAAATGTGCTGATAAGCAATCTTGCCGGGGACGTGTGGCGGTCCAGGAGCCCCCGCCCCTGACAGAGCCATGCTGGCCGTCCCTCTCTCATTTACTCCGAGGCATTAGCAGGGCGTTAGAGGCCATCATCCAGAAGGATCCTCGCTGCGCCGCGAGTGGCTCCTTCCCAGCAGGCTGACCTTTTCCGCCGGCCGCCTTGATTGGGGGGCCTCGGTCTAGACAGTAATGACCTGCCCTCTCCGGCGCTATCTCTCTTTCTTCTTCCCCCCTCCCTTCATCTCTCTCTTTCTCTCTTCCTGTCTGGTCTCCTGCAGCCCAGACAGACAGCGTGTGTGCGTCCAGCCCATATGAGGAGGACAGCTCAGCCAGTCTTCCTCTCTACCCTCACCTGAAGTTCTGTGCCAGCAAGAATACAGACAGGGTCTACCTCTACACCAAGGTACCAGCTCTCATGCCCTCTGTCTACACAAAGGCTCTGTCTGTGTGCCCACCCATCTCACACCTTCCCCTTCTCCCATCTCACGCCTTCCCCTACACCCATCTAACACCTTCCCCTTCACCCATCTCACGCCTTCCCCTACACCCATCTAACACCTTCCCCTTCACCCATGTCACACCTTCCACTCCACCCATCTCACACCTTCCCCTCCACCCATCTCACGCCTTCCCCTCCACCCATCTCACACCTTCCCCTCCACCCATCGCACACCTTCCCCTCCACCCATCTCACACCTTCCCCTCCACCCATCTCACGCCTTCCCGTCCACCCATCTCTCACCTTCCCCTCCACCCCATCTCACATCTTGTCCCTCCCCCACCACCTATCTCTATCCAACACACTCACCATCACACGAAGCCCCGCCCTCACACGCACAATACACCCGCACGATTTTAATGTGGAAATATCGCCATGGTGGACTCCAGCACGTCACTAAAGATAGACATCAGTCGTCTTTTCACATAATACCCATCAAACGGCAAGAGCGGAGAGCCTGAACCCTGTCAGGTGTCTGGAATATCCTGCAGCCCTCACACAGCCTATCACAAGGATTTATCTCTGCTGCTGAAACACAAATGAAATATTCGAAGTCTCTCGCTCACGGAATTCAATGCCAAATGTCTTATTTTGTCACGCTGAGCTGCGGTGGTATTGTTGTACGCTGAGATCCCAGCTTGTGTGACTGTTCTGAAGCGCGTTGAGGTCGGCTAATCCATGTAGGCATTTGCGATGGACTCAGTTTCCTATCACCACATGGATGTGGGGAAATCTGCTCAATGTGAACGAAATTAAACCCTCCCCCCCCCACCCCCGCCTCCTGGTGTTCTCTCCCCCATCCCCGTCCCCCCACAGGAGGGCACGCCCCTGCACTGCAACTTCATCCCCCTGGACATCAGTCTGGACAACTGGGAGGACCTGCCGCTGGCGTTCAGACGGAGAGAGAACAGGAGCCAGGTGGGGCTTGGTCTCTGCTAGCAGGGGGGGAGGGAGGAGGGGGGAGGGGGGGACTGTGAAATACAGATGGATTGAGGGCTCGTCTAGCCACGCTGTTGTAACAATGTCAAGACTAAGCTAGTAGAGGTATACTACCGACAGAGATTGTGGCAGATTGCCATCACACAACAGATGTCCAGTTTTACCACTTGAAGGGTGGGGTGGTGGTGGGTGGGGGGGTGAAGGGGGCGGGGGGGGGGACTGTTTTTATGGGTGTCGTTAAACGAGGAGGATCATCACCTCATCGCCGCCGCCGGGCTGGGTGGTGCTGGGACTGAGCTAGCATCTGCTGCATTAGCAGGCAGCCATACCTGCTCAGCAGGAGCTGCCAGCCAGGCTAATTACAGCGCAGAGAACAAAGACAATGAAGCAGGCCTGAAGCACATCCAGCCAGCGGGCAAGAGGACCACAAGCAGACTTCAAATACACAGGCTGCAGCAGGTCCTGCTGCAGGAAACAGCCAACCATGCTACTGGTCCTGGGACTGAGAGATGCTCGCAGTATAAACTCACCTGTGTGTGTGTGTGTGTGTGTGTGTGTGTGTGTGTGTGTGTGTGTGTGTGTGTGTGTGTGTGCGTGCGTGCGTGCGTGCGTGCGTCCAGGTGCTGAGGTTTGTGAGGGAGTGGACTACTCTGACAGCCATGAAGCAGCGACTGGTGCGTCGGAGCGGTCAGTTGTTTCACAGCCCCATACTGGCCCTGGATGAGCTGGCCAACGCCCAGCGCAGACACAGCAGCACCAAGAGGTAGCCGTGTGTGTGTGTGTGTGTGTGTGTGTGTGTGTGTGTGTGTGTGTGTGTGTGTGTGTGTGTGTGTGTGTGTGTCAGCAATTAAAGGTCTTTTGAGTGGGCTCTGAGCTTGTGGATAGAGGGAGCATTTAGGCTCGCTGGTCAGTGGGAGTATCGACAGGGGGGCAGCTCTACCCAATCAAATAGCTATCCTGAGACAGGTTTGGTGTCTAAACCCAATCAAGCAGTGAGTCTGGGGGAAATCAGCAAGGCTGATTTGACAGCCGTTAGATTTATACTTTAATCATGGCCAATCATGACTGTCCCATTGCCTCTTGGAAATAAGCGCTTCTCCACATTCCGGTAATGTGTATATAGAGTTTCAGCCTGATGATGCATGTGTACCCCAGCCTGTTCTGACAGTGGTAAACCAGCCTGTGAAACAGGATGAAGCTGATGGAGGCGTAGAGAAGAGGGTGATGATGACCACTGAATGGCCGAGTGGGAATCAACCGGTCTCCAGAATCCATACTGCGTCCCCCACCCCATCCCACCACAATCCCACCCCCACCCCATCACACCATCTCACCACCATCTCTCCCCCTTTCCCACTCCATCAAGGCTTTCATGTCATCCTGCTTGTTTCATCCGCCCGATGGCTTTGAAGCCAAGGAGCTTACCCCTCCAGCCCTCCTTGCAGACCCCCCCCCCAACACTCCTTCCTCTTCCTTCCCCAGTACTCTCTCCTCTCTGATGTTCCTCAGGTACCTGAGGCGGGAGGACGTGGCTGCAGCATCCCTCAGCAAGGCCCAGCAGGATGGTGGGAGCGTCCGTGTGATCGCCTGGAGGGGCTCCGCCCCCCAGCCCTCGCCCTCCAGCCCCCCCCAGCCCTCACCCTCCAGCGCCCCCCAGCCCTCGCCCTCCAGCGCCCCCCAGCCCTCGCCCTCCAGCGCCCCCCACAGGTATGTTGGCTGGCCTTGAGCTTGAGAGGTTTGCTTCTGCAGTACCAATACCTGACCACATCAGGTCTAACGTTGAAGACAAAGATTTTAAGATCATTGGATGAGAATATTGCTATGGCAACCACAGCAGCTCTCTCTCTCTCGGCCTGTGAGCCTTGCTGAGGACCACAGGGGTGCCGGGGAGAGCGGGGTCCATCTGTCCCCAAACACATTGGCAGGACCCCACTGGAACACTGTGGCAACTGCCCAGACTGCAACCCTCCTCTGCCAAGACACACACGCACACACACCATATGCCCCACTGACAGCTTGGAAATGCAAATATACAATACTAGCCGTGACATTCTTGTGAACTATATTACTTTACCAGTGGGCAATTGTAGTTTTGTAAGCAGACTTATGAGGTCAAGTCCTGAGAATTGACCTGTCTGCTTGCCTCCTCCCTCCCCCCAGAGAGAGTGAGGCTCCCGTACCTCTCACAGAAGGCGCTTCAGAGCTGGGGTACCTGCAGGCTGTGGACAGCGCAGGGGTGCCGCTCTGCCTGTCCTGCCAGAAGGCCTGCCCTGCTGTTCCAGAGGCCTCGGCCGACTCCCGCTTCTGCAGCCAGGGGTGTCTGGAGGACTTCCAGCTGCGCTCCAGCCAGACCCACATGAGGGCCCGCGTGCTGCAGGCGGAGCAGGGGGCCTGTCAGCACTGCGGCCTGCAGGCGCACCAGCTGTACCTGAGGGTTAGGGACGCCCCTCTCTCCCTCAGGAAGGACATCCTGGAGGGAACCTGGCTGGCACAGCTGCCACTCAAACAGGTGGGGTCCACTGACCACGCCCAGGCATCGTATCTAGGCATGGCATCCAGGCATTGGCTCGATGGGCAGGAATCCTGTCCCCCCCCGCCACTTTGCCCAGTGTACATAGCTAACTCTTAAGAGTAAGGAAGGTAGAGTGGTCCGCATAGCCAGCATTGTCATGGGGGTGGGGGGTGGGGGTGGGAAGGTACATAAATGTCAACATCTCCCTCTCTCCCACGGTGGAGCAGCCTCATGCTCAGAGGAGATAAACGATTAGGAGCAGCATAGGATGCTGGATCTCTGGAGACAGGCAGCTCTGCGGATATGGCAGCGCTTCACATCCAGGGCAGTGTGTTTGTGAGGGGAAAGGCTAGTGTGTGGGTGGAGGAGGAGGAGGTGGAGGAGGAGGTGTGTCCAGCCACACAGGTTCATCCAGGCTCAGGGTAAATGGATTGCCGGTGCCTCTCAGATCCCCGCATTGATTTTTCCCACAAGCTCAGCGCTGCCGAGAGCCTGTTTGATTTGGTTTGCCATTTTCCTGCAAAGCTCCCCCAGCAGCTACAGCTCGCAAATCAATGGGCGGATTTAGGCTAACTGGGCCTTGTACAGACCTGGCCATAGCCCCTTGGTAATAAATTCCATGGGCGGTGCGTTGGAGTGTTGAAGTGGGGGGCCAGGGGGTGTTGGGGCGGGGGGGGGGGGGGGGGGGGGGGGGGGGGGGTATTGACCTGAGGGGGTTCAGGGAGATAGGAACTCAACTCATGAGCACTGCTTTTTCCTGCCTGCTTGAGTACCCTGGGTTATGAGAGAGAAGGAGAGGAACACACACACACCAAGTATGGAGATTGATTTCTTGGCTAAAATCACTGGCTGAATCCCCAGGGGTTTCTCTTCCATCTTAACAGAAGAAGAGGAAAGAAATAAAGAAAAAAAGTAACTCTAATTGAAATGCCACCATTTGAGTCAGGCATGTGATGTCCTGCCCCCTGTGCCTCCTGCTGGTTTCTGCTACATTAGAGCCATGTGAGGGCCTCTGTCAGACCTGTGGCTGCCTGTGTCTGGCCCAGTCAGGGAGGGCCTCTGTCAGACCCGTGGCTGCCTGTGTCTGGCTCAGCCAGGGAGGGCCTCTGTCAGACCTGTGTCCAGCCCAGCCAGGGAGGGCCCTCTGTCAGACCTGTGGCTGCCTGTGTCTGGCCCAGCCAGGGGCCCTGCAGGACCCAGGCTGGATACACCAGGAGGATGGCGCATTAAGCAACACCAATCAGAAGTCCTCTGTGTTTCAGTTGATCGTATCATTTCTTTTCCCCAGGCCAGGCTTAGCTGCTTGGGAGTCAGCTGTATGGTTTAGAACAATGCCATCCTTGACTTGATCATCTTGACGTAAATATATATATAATGCCAAAGCTGATGTAAGATATCTTTCTCCTTGATATGTTTCCGCCCGTGTGTTTGTGTCCAGCTGAATGAGATGATCCGTAACCCTGTGGCGGGCCACTTCTGGCAGGTGGACCACATCCGGCCAGTCTACAGCGGAGGGGGGCAGTGCTCCCTGGACAACCTCCAGACCCTCTGCACTGTCTGCCACAGAACTGTATGCTACACCGCCTGTTCTCTCACACACACACACTTTCTCACTCTGTCTCGCGTTGTGTTACGTCTTGACACAACCATGTGTGACAGTTCCATACCGCTGGGAGCTGCTTTGGGTCTCTTAATTAGAGACAGTTTAGTCCTGTTAAGCCCTGAAAGAAAGTCTACAGCAGTGTAGTCTGTCCAGTAGCCATCTGCCTGATCCAGTAGGGGTTCACTGTAGCTGTACTGGAGACTAAGGGCCCTTGTATGCTGCAAAGAACAGCTTTCTGTACATCTAACACCAAACTCAGCTGTACTTTTGGCCCCGACGTCTGACGGATCAGTGGAAATACAAACGTTTCTGTGTTGGTTTTTTTCAGAGGACTGTTCAGCAGGCCAAGGAACGCAGCCACATGAAAAAAGGACTGTCAGCCTCCAAGGTTGCCTCTGACATCAGCAAGTTCTTCATCAAGAAATGAAACGCTGTCAGCGGAAGACGCGATCTCTTCTCCTGCCGCGCGGGGCTCGTACAGCCACGGCCTTCCCCCTTTTGTCTTATCGTGTTCAGGTGAGGCGATAGAGCGAGTTAGCGTCGCTTCACGTTTCGCTGTTGAGTTTGTCGCCAAGGTTTTGGCTAAACAATGCAGCATGCATCAGACGTGGAGCGAGCAGGGCTCCCTGCTCGCCCTCCAACCGTCAGCGGGGAACCGTGCTTGATTTATGACGGGCCTATCTAGCTCAGAGGCTGCACGGAGCTCATTTGAAACGCCGGTGCTATTTTAAGGTTGCGCAGACTTGCTGAAAAACGCACGGAAAAAGAAAGCAGGAGGGGGGGGGGAAGACATGTGATTCTTGTCATCTATGCGGAACCAACAATTAAGTGTTTTCTTTTTAAGCTTGCAGAAGTGTTGCTTTATTTGTGCTGTTTCCAGGTATGTGGAGAAATGTTGACTGAAATAAAATAACTACATTTTCACCTCATTAGGTGATTCACTGTTGGTTTTCTTTGCATGTGTGAGTCAGACCGCTCCTTACAGTGCAGATATTAGCACACTTGGCCTGATAATGCTAGGACCTGTGCTCACTGAGAGAAATGGAGAGACCCTCAACAGGAGAGGAAGATAGAAAATGCATCGCCTGCGGTGAGAACAAAAGAGTTATTAATGTGCACCCTCTGCCAGTTCTATCCATCTTCCTGCAACCCCCTGTGTTCTTCTACAAGGAGTTAACTCAATATAGAGGCTGGAGAGAGAAGTGGTGGAAAGTTACTATGGAAACAGACCTCCACAATCAGCATTGCGGCGAGTATCGAATCCTTTTACAGCCTCCGTTTAGAGAACGGACACACACTCACTAACTCCATTTACTCAACAACATCTCACTCTCGTTTCAGAATGCTGTCGGAACCGATCCATCGGCGTTAGTTGCCGGACCGTTCCCATCCAACACCTACACACACACACACACACACCAGTGCAGTAGCCGACAGTAGCAGCACAGACTACCTCCACCCAGATGCTTACAGTATCTCCCATCCTTCAAGCCCACCTGAGCCTCTGAGGCCACGACCCCCAACCCCCCCACTCAAAAGGGGAGGGGCTGGCTGAGAGAGCCCCTCCCCCCCGGGTGCTCCAGGTCTCCACTTAATAAGGCTGTTGTCCCTCTACCTGTCTGAACCCACAGGACCCTGGGAGTAATGAACATCTCACAGTGCCCCTCCTGACATGGCCTCTCAGCCTCCTGTCAGCTGCCAGCTCCCTGCCCACACCTGCCATCGCCTGGCTGCCTTCAGCCCCCCAACCCACCCCCACCCCCTCCTCCCTAAACACACACGCGCCTCGCTCCTTTATTACACACCAAGACTGGAGGACTTTAATAACACGGCAGGCAGAGCTGTATCGAGCGGGGGGTGGGGGGAGAGATGCGCCTGAATCCCTCCCTGAGGCCCTGTTGAGTAAAGAGCAACCTGGAGCCGTGTCACGACGCTCCTGTTTGCTTTAGGCAAACTCCTAGTCTGCCGAAACAACAACAACAGTGTTGGTGGTGACAATGTGTGTGCATAAGCATTCTGAGAGGGCAGTAATCAGAGACGGGATCATACGTATGTGTGCACGTCTTTCATGGTTAAGGTACATATAAAAAGTGGATTTCTTCTCCTGTCAACGCACAGATTGTGGCAATTGCTTATTACGTTGATATTGATGCTGTTGTTTCAGAGACTTTAATGGAGAAGTCCCTATTTTCACTCTGTAAGATATCGATATCAGAATTCATTTTTATCGTCTGGAGAAACGGATGACAGGATAATCATTCAGGCCCAGCGAGGCACATACAGTAAGTGGTTGACTGCAGGATACACATTATAATTACATTTTCACCCAAGTGTTTAGTGGAATGATATCGAGGACTATCAGTCAAAAATGATGCAATTAATCTATTAAAAGAGAACTGTTGATCGGATTACTTTCATCCACCAAAATATCCATTATTGTGGACTGTACACTTTGTCAGTAAACCACACACCGTTTAATGTGTGTATCAAATTACACAATTATTTACATCCTTTTTTATTAATGTCATGTGGAGGAATGATCTGATGTACAGCGGGACGTAAATGTTCTTTCAGCCGAGCTAGTGGCTTCCCTCTCGCATCCTAAATCCATTCAGAAGGCGCGCTGCATCATTCTCTAAAATGCATTGCGTGCAAAGGATTATGCCCGAAAACTCAATCAATTCCCACAGTGGGGTATCAAAGGAAAAGAAGATAAGGCTCTTAGTATAATTCAGACATTTCTCAATATGTGTGGATTAATGTAGGCTGTATAAAGTGCTGGAGCGGCACTCACCTGGCGTTCATGACAGTGCGCGGGGCGTAATGGCCACTTGAGTCCAGGAGTTAAAGTTCTAAGCCAAGGTATTGTTACCGGGTGGACTACATCCAATAGTTTACAGTTCCTGCGTTAGTGATGAACCATTAACGAGTTGTGAATGGCAAAATTGGGGCAGCCACTATTATGGACTGAACATTAAGGATTCCCCTGGCAGGTAGAGTACAAGGTGTTACTACCAAATGCGTGAAAAGAGGAGCTTGTCGTCTGTTTCGTTCGACACATTCCTTAGTGTATCACGCGGTTAGAACCAACAATTAAAGGTTGTATTTGATGGGGGAAAAGTGATGCACATTCCCCGTCTGTTGGTGCCGTATAGTCCTGGCAGGTGAGGGACAATGACAACATCGTATATCATCATAACCTAACGTATAACATCGTTCAGATAAAGCTGGGTAGGCATTCTGGTCCCCTACATCACCCCTGGCGACAGGCAGACACCCGAGAACCATGACTGTCACCTCCCTAGTGAACATGCAGCCAATGACTTGCATCTAATGAGGACCATGTCCGAACAACAGAACCCGGAGGCTGCAATTCGGGAAGACAGTTGAAATCCTTTAGCAAACAATCGCCTCGAAGAAGCAGCTGTGCCCCGCCTGTAGGCTCCGCATTCTGTTCAAACGGATCAAATAGCCAGTGGTTTGCCTTCCCTTTTAGGTAATAAATACGAAGTTTATTCTGATTGTTTAGATGTTAAACGAGGAGACACTGTAGGCCTTCTCTTACATATCTGAGTGGACAGGCTAACAGCACCGAGTTGGTCTTAGTACCTCGCCTGGAGCGAAGCCCTGCAGACATACATGCTGCTGGCTTCTGTATGCAGAGAAAACAGAAACCACAGTGAGAAGCTTACCAAAATCTACAGTCTTTGAAGTGTCCTTTTACCCTGACGGAAGGGTTATTATTCTGACTCTAATGAAACAAAAAACCTCTCCTTAGCTAGAGTAACCATTAGCTGTGCTCTTTAGAGAATATAAATAGGATGGTCTTGGGGAACAACACTCCACCGTCTCGCAGACTAATTAAACCAGGAGAGGGTGAGACTGTAGGGTCTTCCGCCTCGTTATAAATGAGGAGGCGATGCCTTGAATTTCAAACGAACCACCCAGGCAGTAAGCACATCCCTGGCCAGCCAAGCGTGTCCACAGAGGCGTGTGATTGAGAATGTCTGGGTGGGACCGGAGCACATAAGTCAATGTTTGTTTTCGCTGGCGAGCACTCGAAGGCGTGGGTGAAACGCCCTCCAGCATTCCTAGACCTACACCTGAAAAGATATAAACGCTTGTCTTCCATAGCCTAGCCTACATCACTATAAAAGCAGAAGTCTCCCCATGTCTATCTGAGCCCTGATCAACTCAAATAGGTCACTGATGTGCCATAATTAGTTCAAAAGTCGAAGGCTGTGAATAATTGATGGACAGGGAGGTTATTTCAAAATTGAATGTTTTCCCCCCCCAATTTTTGAATGACAGCAAGTACCATGGGCACCATGTAGTGTTGGAAAAAAGAAAAACATAACTTGTGTTTTCTTCATAATATTTTCCACAAGACATATAAAGTAATAAAATTTTATGGTGGAATTGAGGATTCGAAAATGTTGTATTTTGGAACTGACAATCTAGACGAGTATACTGGAAGGATAAGGACATGATAGATCAGGGGTGGGCAATCCTGGTCCTCGAGGGGCCATTGTCCTGAAGGTCTTAGATGTTTCCCTGCTTCAGCACACTTGATTATAGTGATCAGGCTTCCACAGAGCTTGATAACGACCCATTCATTAGAATCAGATGTGCAGGAGCAGGGAAACATCTCAGACTTTTAGGACAGCGGCCCTCAAGGACCAGGAGTGCCCACCCCTGAGACAGATACGTGTTGGATCTCGTCTTATCTTGTGGATTTACCCCCATGTTAACGCCCGCAGCCTTCCAGGAGTTAGTGTCAGCAGGAATCCAGGACACCCCAGTAACTGTAATTGAAGTTATGGCCACCAGAAGAGTTGTGAAACTTGGAGGGGGCCAACTGCGATGCGGAAGTTCTAACAGAAAGAGAGCAGCTATTCAGGAGGGTTTGGATCCTTCATAGTAGGTCACAGACTCAACTTCATTTGATATGAAGCCTACGTAAGCCTAACCTCATTAACAAGCCCTTCAAATATTCAGTGAACAGCAGAGCACATGTGAGATGGGGACCTTAGCTCTAAGATGTGCAACGGCTGAAGCTTCATTTGATCATAGTGGAAAGTGTACTTTCATTCCCAGACATTTGCACTCAGCCTAGATAATTGACACATACTTGTTACATGCGAATGATTTATTAGGTCTATAGTAGTCTATGTCTGAGCAAGATATTGCAATTAATGAAATGAAAGTTTTAAAGAAACAAATCTGACAAAACTATGTACACTAAATGTAGCGTTTTGAGCTACTGTACAGTATTTTTGTATAGCATGTATGTAATATTATTAAAGTATAACTTTGCTCTGTGAGTACAGAGTTCTGCACTAAACTAAATTCATGTCCTCGATTTTACAGACAAGACTGCACTGCCGTATCCCCTGAAAGTAGTGACCAGCTCTTCCTTAATAGCAACCAGTGACTGTGTGGAGACATTTGTGCAAGCTTACCCCGTGGGAGACTCACCTGCAGTTTCTGCTGAGTGTGATCTGGGTCTAGAAAACAGCACCTGGCTCGTCCAGAAACCGGACCAGTTCTGAATGTTACACATGAGCACAGCATACAGACATGAGTAATTAATCAGACACTTCTATAGACAGATCTGCCTAGTCAACAGGGTTAAAAGACTCAACATTTTGCACCATCTGTCCTCCAACCTGTGATGGAATATCCCCACCTAGTGGTGATAAATGAAGTCATACACCGACACCATAAGACGATCCTGTGTTGTGTAAAATTGGGTTTTACACATTTATTAGGGCTCCCGGCACACATCAAGAATATGTTCATCAATACAGAAAGTCTGCTTTAGGCCCTCATAATACACTGAATGACAATGTTTGGACTGGGCCAACTGTTTATAACTCTGAACTACAGTCATATATACAATCTTATACAGAGGGCTTTTTCAGATGGTTAATTAGACATTTACCATTTTGAATAGCAATTGACGACTTTACAATCACAAGGCTTTTTGCAACTTTGCTGAGATCTCAAATGCACTTCACAGCAGTTTATTTTTTATTTTTTTTAAGTAAACTTCATTTATAGCTCTAGAATGGTCTGCGTATAAGCTTGGAGGCCGTCTGAAGGAGCCGCTTCAGGATCCCCCACCGGGCAGAACACGGCCTGGACTAGCAGTATGAGCTCAGCCTACTTATCATACAGACCGACCATGTGCGCCCTCGTCTTGTAGACAAAAGACACAAGCTCCGGCCAGAGAAGCAGCGTCTCCTCCGTAGCAACAATGGACCGACGTTCTACATCTCCACAGATAAAGGCAGGACACCCAAGGAGAGGAAGATGCTTTCTCATATCAAAAAGTTTCAAGACCTGAGGTTTTTTTTTCTTTTCGTTCAAGGAATAAAACGGTAACCTAGACAAATGTACACAACATTAAACAGTCAACCATCACCTGCCTAGTTCTTCCCTTTTGTGATTGAAACATGCACGTCACTTAAACAACATAAAAAGATGGCTTGCATTAAAACAGATTTTAAATCCTTTTTTCATCTTTTTTCCCCCCCCCTCCCCCTCAATCACAGAACCAAACCTGGCACACGCTTGGAGTTCTTAAACAGGCGGCCCAAAGCTCTGGACGTTACACTAACCTGGCTAACCTTTTTAAGGATGCTCAATTATTAACACAGGAAACGACTGGGGATGATGCGGAATTGACAACTTAAGTCATAAAATCATTTTTTTTTTGTTCCTTACTCCACATTCCTTAAAATCATGAAAACCTAATTCTGAAATCTAGGCGACGCCTCCCTCCATGGACCCTGGTTCACAGGTTCATTCCTTGGGCACTTAGCAGAGAGTCCAGCATGTCGAAAGTGTCTTTGTAGTCAGTGTGTTGGCCGTTGGAGCCAAGCGTTCCGTTAGTTCCATCGTGGCCGTGCCGCTCCACCGTCCTCTGGCTGCTCTCTGAGGCGTAGTGGGCGGAGCCCCCGGCGTACTTGGAGCTCCGGCTGCTCTTGGCAGAGTGATGGTGGTGGTGGTGGGAGCTGTCAGGGTGGCCCCTTTTCCTGGAGGAGCTGGAACCAGAGTCGCTGCTGTGGCCTGCGGGGCCCCGGAAGGCCAGCGTGGCCCCGTCCGCCCCTCCTCGCCCATTGCTGCTCACGGCGTAGGGGTGGGAGTGGCCGTGCTTGGGGTGTCGGTGGCCTGAGTGGTCTTTGTGCTTGTCTCTGCTGTGTGTGGCCCCGCCCTGCTCCGAGGCGTTGTGGGAGCGCTCCGACGACACCTTGATCCGCATCTTCAGCTCTTCACTGCTGGCGCTGCCGTTCTCGGCAAAGGACGGAGGAGGACGGGTTTTTTTGGAGCTGGCCTTGTCCCTCCGCTCGCCCGCCGGAGGAGCCTGCTGCGGCTGCGAGCGTTTCTTGTGGTGGTGGTGGTGATGGTGGTGGTGACCGGAGGGAGTGGGGGACAGGTACAGTTCTCCTGGCTGCTCCTCACGGCCATTGTGCAGGGCCAGGTCTGCTGCGTGCTTCTCTCTGTACCTGTCCAGAGTCATTTTTTGAGGACGGGGGAAAGGCGGGGGGTTACTGGGCAGTGGGTGCTTCTCCCCACCGCTGCCTGCTTTATGTTCCTGTTTACTTGGGGTGTACTTTGAATGACTGACTAGTGAAGGGAAAGGAGGACCCTGGTCGAAGCCGCAGGCATCAGAGGGGTCGCCGAGAGCTGGGTATGAGCCGTAAGACGCCCCTGCTCCGTCCAGGGAGAGCATATCTCCAGAGTCCGACATGGAGGTGGAGGGGAAAAAGGAATTGCTGGTGACACCAGGAATGCTGTCCATGGAGGAGGTCCCCTGGAAGGCATTGTCCCCCGACTGGAAATCTGTCTTTGGCTTCTTAGCAGCTTGTGTGGCCTGAGGGAAGAAGTTGGGTGTTGGTCAAGATCAGTTCAACGACACCTCACAAACCAACAGCATAATCGCTGTTATTCGGAAAAGACAAAATCGGTCATTTTCAAATCAACAGCACTTACCCTCCAGTTTCGGATCCGTTTCAACCTACTGGGCGTCTTTTCTAGTATCTGCAGGAACTCGTGGGTCAGCTCTACACAGACACAACAACTCAATCAATGGACTGGCCCGGTTTGTAAACTGCTGATTTAGGTGTCTACAATATTTTAAATGATGTCACCACAGGTGTGGACTCAAGATTGGGCATCTGACTGTTTTTCTACAGAAGACCTGAGCATAATTCTACGGGTTTGTTGACGAGACTTTGGCCCAAACTCCTGTCTACAGAACCCCCCCTCCCTCCAGACAGGGTGCTGACAATGAGTGGAGGCAGACTAACAGCAGGGAGAGCCAGCCTGTACAGCAGCTGGACTTACCATCCAGCAGCTGCAGCGTGACGCTGCGGTCCAGGTACTCCCACCAGTGCTTGCCGTCGGTAGAAACTGGGATCTCCCAGTTGGACCACTTGCAGGCCAGGTGGATGCAGACGCAGGCGATGACTGTGGGCTTGTGCTGCAGGCAGAAGGTGGTGAGGTGCAGGCTGAGAGAGGAGACAAGAACACAAAGGAGACGCACTGTCGTTAACCACAGGCTGGACGCCGAAGGCCAGGTCACATGATTACTAGACGAGTCTCAGGCATGCACATCGTACCGCAGTCATACGCAAGTCTTTCTTAACCAGAGACTAGGAGTGAGGGACTACTGACACGGAATTGTTTCTCGTAAAAACATGAATTATGCTCTTGACACATACACACCCTTACCTTATCAAGTTTGATACTTTACTTTATGACAATTCTAGGTGGTGACTTGTTCTTTGAATGTACAATGTCTGAACATGGTCCCATTCTCTTCAATAATTCCTGCTTTGTCTATTTACCAATGTCATTTCGGCCATTTTCAGATAAATGGTTAACTAAATGGTCCTGAATCATTGGCCCAATGACCAAGTCTGACTTGTTATATGTTTATATAGTCATTCAGCAGAGTAACATGACTCCATTCACATTATAAAAGATCACAATTGGATTCAACTCATTGAAAAGTAATTTACACTGTCCAGACATTGTATATTGCAGCTGGAGATCAATTGCTACGAAATAGTCATCCATGGCAGTGTAACTGCTGTTTCTAAAACAAAGTGAAAAATAATCAAAACTCCAAAGCTAAATAATATAAAACTAACAATCAATAGAATTCCCGTGTTAACTCCAATATAACAGTGTTTCTCAACCATGACTGTGTAATGATGCATCTGACACAGGATAACACTAATCAGCTGCAAACTTTACATTTTGGATGCTACAGAATCAATAGGAACAGACAAGCCTTTACACCAAATAAGATTGAGAAACACTGCTGGTTTTCAGGCTACTGGATTCGAGACTCGGGTGAAGAAATGCTGTTGCCCCCAAACTGGACTGCAAAGGTTGTGTAGCCATTTTATGCTCGTATAAAACTAGATGGTTGGTCTTTGTTTATTGTTCTTGTTTCTTGTCGAGAAACCAGTTGATGGTTCGTCTTAAAGGCTCCAATTGTCACTAGTCAACTGTCACTAAATGGCATTCCACTTTTACAGTGTAGTTCTTGAAAGGGGACCAATTTCAGCCTATAACTTAGTCAAACATAAATATATAAACAAAAATGAAATAAAATATCCTTCATACTTACCAGGACAACTTCTAAGTTTACATCTTTGCAATCTTTAGTGGCAATCTATATTCAGGCTACCAATTGTGTGTTTTTTTTTGACATATGCACTCTGTACCAAGCAAACGTGAGGTAAACAGCACCACTACACTTCACATTGTGCATTCAACCCCTATGTGCCAACATGGAGCCCTTGTACAATACACCGCACTGCAGCCTGGCCGGTACCACCCTGAGGGTTTCCCAGAAACCTGGCGCAAACAGGGCGTTGGACACAGGAAGGGGGACCCTGCATGACAGGAAGCTATAGTGTGCCATCACAAGTGCAACAAGTGGGAACAGGATAACAACCTGTTGGTAGCCATGAAATAGGAAGTCTGTGCCAAATCCTTGCTTGCTGTGAGAGGGGGAGAGAGAGGGGGAGCGAGGGGGGAGAGAGGGAGAGCAGGAGAAATGTTAGGGTCAGCATCTCTCTGTGAAGGCATAAAGTACTCATCTAACATGGCTATGATATAATAGTTGGTTTTTGCAAGACACACATGATGAGAAGGGAAGAAGGAAGCCTCTACCTCGCACTAGCTGGGAACATCTAACAACATCAGTGTGAGGATGTTCAATTGTTATTTCAAAACCTGTAAAGATTGATTCCATATGAAAAACAAGCATCCAGCAAGTGTCACGTTGAGATCAATAAACAAGACATTCGGAACACTCATTAAAGGCGCGTGTAAAAGTAGGTTTTCTTAAAACGACATAGACAAGTTGTGTGCCCCCAAACAGCATGATTCCAAGACTGATAGTTCCATGGAACTTACCCAGCGTTTGCAGTACTATGGTTTCAAGTAAGACCAGCTCTTGAGCTTGCTGATGGTATGCCTGAGGTTCAATACATGATACATTTATAAACTGTTTCAACATTTCTGTAATCAAGGTTGACTTGGGGACATTCTCTGTTTATCAGGAACAGAATGGATGCCATAATAGCATCATTTCCACAAATTGCACCACTAAAAGGTGCCACTATATGAATAAATGAAAGCCCCCTTCAGTCTCTATCACTGAGGAATAAATCTAAACCTAGTTTTGCACTTTATACAAAAAAAATGTTTTTTTTTACAGTCCCCTTGTGGTTTGTGGTCAGTGATCATACATTCAATATTTATCTGTACTGACAATGAAGCCCATATCCCAGCATAAAGATCACTTACATTACTCTTTGTATCTAGAGGGGGGTCTTGAGGGTTGACACAGGCGTGTGCGACTTTAATCACATGTTCAAGCTTCCTAGGTTGTTCCTCGACCTTGGCAGCCAAGAATAACGTTGTTTGAGATATTATCTGTGGAGACATTCAATTCGAGATTAGAGACTTCATTTCACATCAGTTTCAGTTAGCGTGCTAAATTAGTGGGTCATAACGCCGTAAAATGAGAACAATCACTTACATTTCTGTGAAATTTGGCGAATGAGTGAATCATATAAAATCTGTGCATGTAAACAATTGCTGTATTGATAATTAGTTGAGACCTGTAAACATAAGTTAAGGATCGCATCATCTACAACTGCACAAATGATTTTAGGTAGCAAGTCAAGGAGCCAGCTATCTTGCAACATACACGCGAAATTATCTAGTGCAGTAATCTGTGGCTGATACGTACGGTTGTGATAGCTAGCCTAGTAGCTAGTCATATTGCGTAGGCTACATCTTTTAGAACACTTGATTAATATGACGTCCAATACCTCCAACTAACACTTAGCACTGGATACCTTATATTTCTATCTTAATTATGCAGTTGCTCAGCGAAACATCGCTGATTTATCTATTCATTGGCGCAACATCTTACTAAACGTGTGCATGTGAAACGCCCAGCTAACGTAGCTAGCTAGCTGTACCTTGAAGATCCCAAATCAACGGTAGCGTGACTGGTAACATCGTACGAGCTACTGCTAGCCTATTCTATATTAGCTTGAACCATCACATTGACATTGAGCAGGTAGCATTTTAACTATAGCATTGAAACAATAATTTGATGCGATGTGGGGGGAATCGTCAGATTTTCATGCAAGATAGAGAGAACACACAACAATGAACGTGCAGTCATCACGATCACGTCGGTTAAAAAGCTAGCTAGCCTTAGTTTCACAAAGACAAGGCCACATCCCAAGCAGACACATTGAGCTCAGTCTATTTGCTGAAAACACACAGCGTGCTAGCTAAGGTACCATGATGGTTTCAAAATCTTCATCATGGTGAACTAGGACCACAATTGCATTTAACTGATGCGTTTAAACTTTACGATGTGACTACAAGTCAAGTAAACACACCAATCTTCCCTAATGGCAATCTACAAGGGATCTCTTAGGTAGCATATAAATTGATTCTAGTGGTTCTCCAGGAAATAGACGGAGTTAATTCCCTTGATGAAACGCTTTCCTTCGAACTAGAAAGGATACACGTTAAGTCTCTGGCCCATGTCTTGAATTAGGTTGGCGGCTTGCTGCCGATAGGAAAGTTCTCTATCGGATTCCACCCCGGTACGAC
Organism: Plecoglossus altivelis; assembly: GCA_036571765.1. Classification (NCBI taxonomy): domain Eukaryota; kingdom Metazoa; phylum Chordata; class Actinopteri; order Osmeriformes; family Plecoglossidae; genus Plecoglossus; species Plecoglossus altivelis. The sequence continues at coordinate 6,684,388 of BROE01000010.1, read as the reverse complement.
GAGATGGTGTATCTTCGAGCTGCTCCCGGGAAAAGAGCCATTTCGAAGAAGGTCCCCGGTGCGCCGCCATTACGCTCCAACATCAGCCCCGGCGACGTTGGCGGACAAGGAGCGGAAACTTCTCTCGCTCATGCGCAGTTCGAGCTCACACTGAAACCCTAGTACCCGAGCACACATATTTTTTTTTCCTTCTTCCGTATCACTCAAATTTTATTTTATTTCTTCTCGGCAAATAGAGGAAAGGAGCAATGTTGTTATTTTCAAATGTAAAAAAATAAATAAAATTAATCATGAAAATTCTTAGCCAATTCCTAGCCAATCATAGCACAGTAGCCTGTGGACCATGATAAACTGTAGGGAAACGTCATTTGTAAGTGTAATGCACATTTATTTTTATGCATGTACTTGAATGTTTCCTTCAACATAAAAAGTTAAGACACTTGAAAGTCACAGCTTGGAGCATATCCAGTTGGTGAAGTTCCCAAGGCTTTCACCACCAGCAACCCTCTTGGGCCAATTCTGCCATACCACATTATCCACATTTGATGTACTGAACCCAGTCCTGCAATCCACTAGAACTTGTCACCCCACCTCCCTCAGCTCTCACGGACAAGTTTGGCCACAGAGAGGAAGGCTTGCATTAGCCCAAGGCCCTTCAGAGCGCTGCATGCCTGGATTTCCCACATTCGGTCCTTGTAGCTTGGAAGATCCAGCAGGTTGGACACTTCCCGGATGGTCATAGAATTGGGAAGGTCCTTCTTGTTAGCCAGGACCATCAAAGGAACATCCTTCAGGTTCTCATCTGCCAAGACTTTCTTCAGGGCCTTTCGGGCCTCCCCCATGCGAGCCCGGTCACTACTATCCACCACAAAAACCAGGGCCTTACACTCATCCAAATAGTACCTTAGATAAGATAATATCATAGTTAAAAGGTGATATCAGTGGAAATATGTAGTAAGTAGAGGAGTTGGTTATATTAGCAAGCTGTACAGTTAATGGCAGAGATGATATGTTTAATTGTACAATGTAAGAGTTGTGTTTGTCTACAAATATGAGGTTTTACATTTGCATTCTTAAGGTTGTGACCTGAAAGAGTAATTACATTGATTATACTTAATTTTTTTGAAAGAGATGTCAGTAGGTGTCAGTCAATTTTAACAGACACTCTACTGTAGAGCCTAAAACTGACAAACAACTGACACCTTTTATGGACATGTAGTAACCAACCTCTATCATTCCATCACTGCCATGTCCCCAACACAGAGAAACTAGAGCCATACCTCCAGTTGGGTCTCATCTTCCTTTGGCCTCCCACGTCCCACACAGTGAGAACTGTGTTCTTGTTCAGCTCCAGACTCCCCACATTGAAGCCAACAGTGGGGGAAGTGTTCATGACCAGCCCTGTCTGGAGCCTGGAGAGGAGGGTGGACTTTCCAGAAGAATCCAGACCCAGCAGAACCACCTGAGGAGACTTCTTGACATTTCTGGACAAAATATGACCCATGATGACGCCTTACTAGCTAATCCAGCTGTTGATGGTTAAAAAATAAATAAAACGAGGTCCTTTCTCTCTCAGCAGTCTCCACTCCGACACAATCACCGCTCAGTATTAAAAACAACTAAGCCAAACAGTATTTGAATAGCAGGGGTGTGAAGACGGACATGTGTCCACTTTCTCACCCTCACTTCCCTGTTTAAACATGAACTACTCAGAGAGGAGTGTTTCCAGTGTTACATCACATGACAAAACCAGTCCATCCACATATGAACGTGAACGTGGCCTCAGCCCCCTCTGACTAAAACTAGTATGTCCAGGCTGAGCTTGGCAACATGGACAGGAGACAGAGAGGCTGCAAGGTGGAGGGAAATAGAACTGATTTCAAGAGTAGAGTCTGATTAGTATGATCAGTCTGGTTGTGTTTGGGGCCAGCTATCATGAATGGTCTAAGGATTTTCCTGAAAGTTTTTGTATGAATAGCTGATAAGAAACAGGTGTGTGACTGTTATGATTGGCTGATGAGCATCAGGTGTGTTGATAAAGTGGCAGATTGGAGTTGTGGTGTGGTTCTGTCCTCTTGAGCTTTAACTTGAACTTTAGTGCCTATTGTACGACAAAGGCGTTCACATCATTAATCACAAAGATGAAAGACGCGAACGTACATGCCCTTGTTGAGATGTAACAACATGGGCACAGTATGGCTACAAAATTTGCGTATGGAACGCTGTCTCGTCAAGGATGACGTCAGCTATTTCCATAAGGATACATGTCATGAACGCAGAAGTCGGGAAACTGTTTGTGTTTTCTCATCGTTAATGCCTAAGTGAAAAAGCCGTTTCTGGTAATTTACCCACGTATCAGATGCTAGTGAGGTATGCATATGAACTGGATGTTAAAATATTTCTCTTTTGTCTTTCCCCTCTCAGTTTTCTTGGTGATAAGATGATGGAGCGATGCTTTAGGTACGCTACGGATATAATGCTAGCTAGGTATCAGTTCTGCTATGTTTTAGCGCTAGTGTGGACTGCCTGGCTGTCAGTTACCAAACTAGTTAGCTAAATAACGTGTAAATCTAAAAGCGTGGGCGGCTAGCTTACCATTTATTTGTATGTAGTAGGACACAATCAGTTTGCTGGCGTGCTTGTGTATCTACTTGCTATCTTGACAGTAGATCGGAGCTAATTTGCTGTGCGGTAGCTTTGTGTCCTAAGCTGTTAGAACAAGCTTGGCTCGCTTGCTAGCATGCTCGACCAGTCAGCTTCTTACAAATCGCTTGTAGTGAGTTGTTCTAATGATTTGGACTTTAGCTAAGCTTCATAAACCAAACATAATCAAAAGGCCGTAAATGTCAGGAAAGTCTAAATTATGGATCAATTACGCCGTTGTTTCGTTGTCAGCACATATTAATCCTTCATCTGCATGTCCTTGTAGCATGAGTCTGAAACTTAAACGGATCCTTTTTTAATTTGATGAGAAACTGCTTGTCTCTGGTGGTTGTCTTGCCATGTCAAGTGTAAGTGGGGATAGTTTCACTGGCCCTGCCAGCTCCAGTCCCTCTCCTCCTGCCGCTGGCCCAGCCCCAGCCACCACCCCCTGTCCCACCCCTCCGCCCAGGCGGGCTAGGGTAAGGTACCAAGCCATGGTAGATGTCAGCAAGTGGCCTCTGTTCACCCTTCTTGGGCCCCAGGATATCTCCTCCATTCGACAGGCCTGTGTGTTCGGGACCTCCGCCAACGAGGCCATCTACGTCACCCATGACGATGAGGTGAGACCGCAAACGGGTCCCAATTGTTCATCCTGTTCTCAAGCTGTGGATCGTTTCCCCCTGTTCTCTAATCCTATGTTGAACCTCACACTCATTTGACCTCGAATGAGATGTTCGGTCAATTCCAATCACTGCACTTTCAGAAGACTAGTTCATACATTCATGTGGCTGTGTTTCACCCCTGCGTGTAGGTGTTTGTGTTTGGGCTGAACTGCAGTAACTGCTTGGGCACAGGGGACAGCCTCAGCACTATTGTACCAAAGAAGTTGGATTTCCTGCGAGGGAAGAAGGTGGTCAGTTTGAGCTATGGCAGTGGGCCCCATGTCTTACTTGCAACTGAAGGTATGCACACCCTGCTGCACAGCTCACAAAAAATATTGCCTCCTGAAATGCCACTGCCATTTCAGCTTTGGCTAAAATGGAGAATTCTCTCTGCTGTTACTGTACCCAGCAGTTTCTCAGAAAAGTAATTTGGTTCAATCTTACTGATTCATAGCGAATACATAAGTGTATTGAGAAATGTACCGTGTCATGATGATGTACCATAACTGCTGAAAAATCGTTGTTTTGTGTAAATGTAACCATCTACTTTGCCCCCTTCCTGACAACTGTTGTTGTTGTTTCAGACGGAGACTTGTATGCTTGGGGACACAACGGATACAGCCAGCTGGGTAATGGCACCACAAACCAAGGGGTGTCCCCCATCCTGGTGTCTGCCAACCTGCAGAGCAAGAGGGTGAAGGAGGTGGTGTGTGGCTCCCACCACTCCATGGCCCTTATGCACGATGGGGAGGTGAGGAAAGGCAGTGATAGGGTTTCCCTCTTGACATACAGGTTCCCAACACACTGGAAACAACTGACATGAACACGAGTTTCTATGAAGGCTTCTTAATTATTCGAGATGTGACACTTTATGATTCCACTTGCTTGCTGTCCACCAGCCCAATAAATAAGCCCCATTTCGATCACTCCCTCCACCCTGTCCCCCCTGCCTATCTCTCCTGCACTAATCGGTTTATTTTAATCTCAAGGTCATTAGCTTTGGCCAGACTGCCTCCTCTGGTCAGCCAGTAAATAGCTGCTCAGCTAGTCAGCTAGCAAGTCACATAATGAGTCTGCTACTAGACAGTCAAACAGAGAAAATGTTTGTGGGAGTCTTGTGCTGATTTTTCCATGTTTCACATGAATCCACTTAGTTTGTTGGTTTTGGTGTGTGTGTGTGTGTGTGTGTGTATCTGTGCCAGGTGTTTGCTTGGGGCTACAACAACTGTGGCCAGGTGGGCTCTGGGTCCACAGCGAACCAGCCCACTCCACGCAAGGTGACCGGCTGCCTGCAGGGCAAGGTGGTGACAGGCATCTCTTGTGGTCAGACCTCCTCCATGGCTGTGGTAGACAATGGAGAGGTGAGCAGAAATATAGCCAAATCATCTCATCTAGCCAACCCAAATCAAATCAAACCAACTGCTCAGAAATTGAATTACACCTCTTTTCATGTGTCAAACACCCAAGTCTTGAAGCTCATCTCTGAGGTGTAACTGACAGCAGTATGTGATGGTGAAGTCTCTGGTACCTCTTGCAGGTGTATGGCTGGGGTTACAATGGCAACGGACAGCTGGGGATCGGTAACAATGGTAACCAGCTGACCCCTTGTCGCCTAGCAGGGCTGCAGAGCCTCTGTGTGCTTCAGGTAAGCTAGGGGGGAGGACACTACTGACCTCTGACCCTGCTGGTCTGTCCCAGCAATATAGGCTCCCTGAATCGGATAGTTTCTTAACACTTTAACTTCAAACCTTCCCCTGCCCCTAATCCCCGTGTTCTGTTCCAAACCTCCAGATAGCGTCTGGTTACGCTCACTCTTTGGCACTGACAGATGAAGGCTTGCTGTACGCCTGGGGGGCTAACACATACGGGCAGCTGGGGACTGGGAACAAGAGCAACCAGCTGAACCCTGTCCAGATCATGGGAGAGAAGGAGAGGTGAGGAGCTGTGTCTGTGAGAGGGACCAGACTGTGGGGGAAGGGGGGGGGCAGGGGGGTTCTGACAGGTCTCTTGACATGGGCTCTCGACATCCTCTGTAGGAGATGCCCTCCATACCCACCGAAGCCAGATATTGACTCGTGGTGAAAGGTGAAAACCTTGAAAGTTTGAAGTAGAGGCCTATGATTGCAGCCAGTGCAAGTGTACCATACATGCATTATACATAGTCCTGAGAGAAAACGCAAAGTAGAATAGGTGGAAAAACTAGTTTGTAATGACTAGATACAAACAAACAAACAAACACTCATTTTGGTTAGGCAAAACCATTTAGGCTCAAAGGCACCTTCAATAGATATTCTTTCCCTCTGCAACTCCATCTTGGCCTTGCTAAGACTTCTGCTAGGCAGTGTGGCGATACAGAGAGACTTCCGTTTAGCACCTTCCTGTTTGGATTGACCAGTGTTTGTGTCCCTTCTCCTGATCTGAAGTGGAGGTCATTCAGGGGACACCCTCCAGTTCTAATGAACATTTACCCAGAACAATCTGAACGTTTCAACATATCCTTTAGCTACGTATGTGGCATACCGTGCTCAAAACATTTCATCTAATTGAAACCCTGAACAGAAATACACATTTGTGGACAGAACTTGTAGTGCCGTGTGCAGAAACGCCTTCATATGTTCCTGTCTGTATCTCCTCCAGCTTTGTAAAGGGCGTTTTTGTTTAGGTTTTTTTTGTCAGTGTTTAGATCAGAGCAGAGGGAGTTTGGTTGTGGACGAGGATAGAAGATGTGTAACCTTGTAGGTGGGGTGACGGTACAGCAGCTTGAGTTTTTTTATTTTTATGCTTCCCTGTAACGGGAAACGGGAGGGCTTGAAATGGCCTGGAGCAATCCACAAAACAGCCTTCTGTCTTCAGCAGGGATGACACTTCCTCCCTCCCCTTCCACAGCAGGATCGTGGAGATCGCGGCGTGCCACTCCACACACACCTCTGCCGCCAAGACGCAGAACGGCCAGGTGTTCATGTGGGGCCAGTGCCGGGGCCAGTCCATCGTCCTGCCCCACCTCACACACTTCAGCACCACGGATGATGTTTTTGCCTGCTTTGCCACCCCGTCTGTTATGTGGAGACTGTTGTCCATGGGTGAGTCTCAACATATCCAGCTTGGGAGTGTCCGTAGGGTCAGCATACGGTTTCATTTTTCCAGCAAGACAAAGGTAGATAGTGACTGATAGAGGCGAGCGATCAGATTGCCTGCTGTCTGTTTATAGATCGTATCTCGGTACCTCAAAACACCTATACAGTGTGTTCCTTGTATCAAGTACATTTATTATTATCTAAGCAGGGGGTTTTCTCAAAACGTTTAGTCCTTGTCGAGACACTGTGACCGCACACCAACCCCAGCTAAGGCATCGAGTCATGTGATCTGTCCTAGAGCATGATGACTTCCTGACCGTGGCCCAGTCCCTGAGGAAAGAGTTTGACAGCCCTGAAACAGCCGACCTCAAGTTCAGCATCGACGGCAAATTCATTCACGTCCACAAAGCTGTGCTCAAGATCAGGTGAGCTGATTGGATGAGGGTCCTCTTGCCCTGCTGCAGTGGCGTGATGGACGATGCCCAGATGGTTTGACATCTCCTCCCCTGTCTCTCCCATGTTCAGGTGTGAACACTTCCGCTCCATGTTCCAGTCTCACTGGACAGAGGACATGCAGGAGGTGATAGAGATCGACCAGTTCTCCTACCCCGTCTACCGCTCTTTCCTCGAGTTCCTCTACACCGACCAAGTGGACCTGCCGCCAGAGGACGCCATAGGTCAGTGCAAGCCTGCATAGTTACCCAGATAGAATCTTCTGGAAACACACCCTTGCTGACACGTAGCATGCATGCGTCTCCAGGCCTGTTGGATCTGGCCACGTCCTACTGTGAGAATCGTCTCAAGAGGCTGTGCCAGCACATCATCAAGAGGGGCATCACCGTGGCGAACGCCTTCTCCTTGCTGTCAGCTGCCGTCCGCTACGATGCTGAGGTGACACGCACACACTGGCACAGATTCACGACATTGCTGGAGAAAAAGCATTTAAGTAGGCATCTGAAGCCAAACATGGCGTTAAGGGATGGGTGCGTGTTCATTTTAGATGAAGGTACAGCTGGTGTCCCTGTCTTTACAATACAGTGTCGTGTCTTTTTGTCTTATTTGTTTGACATTATTTGCAAAGTAAACGCATGCGTCAGAGTGCTTTGGGCGACACGGGACACCTGAGACAGGTGGAGTAAGCCTTCTGGGGTTTGCCTTGAAGCTGGAACATTGCAACTCTAGACTGAATTTGCCTCACTTGAAAACCTGCATGATTTTGGCACAGAATCAACCAAATTTAGATTGCTCCCTAAATGGACTGCATGTAGCCACACTTATAATAATAATAATAATAATAATAATAATAATAATAATAATAATAATAATAATTTCTCGTCATTAAAAATCAGCCTGGTCATATTTGCATTTGGTTGAGGAACCATCCATCCATTTTAACCTTTCGATTGACCTGCCACTCATCCATCTGATCCAGCAGACTGTTTTAAGTTTCACCTCTGACCCATTAGGACCTGGAAGAGTTCTGTTTCAAGTTCTGTGTGAACCACCTGACAGAAGTGACCCAGACGGCTGCCTTCTGGCAGATCGACGGCAACATGCTCAAGGAGTTCATCTGCCGGGCCAGTCGCTGCGGAGCCTTTAAGAACTGACCAGCTGCCCCTGGTTTAGGGTGGGCAGTAACTGGGACCCCAGCTGGCACTGGCAACCCTATCAAAGCATGAAAACCTCCAACCTGAACCTGCACTATTGTTATTCCTCATGTCAGTTCCAGCTGAACTGCCTCCTGGGATGAGGCAGTGAATGTCACTGCCTGTGAAACGGCCAAAAAAAACCTGATGTTGTCTGATGCTGGTGTCCTGTATGCACCTGCTCCTCCACACAGACAGGTGGCAATGTTCTTTGAGGGAAGACTTTCAACTTAGTCTAAATCCTTGCAAGTTTACAGCCCTGTGTCATTGGGATTATACACACTGTCCACATAAAATGGATGTCTGGTACGTGTCCTACAATATACAGTAGGCATCTTGCTTCTTCTCTACTGATAACAAGTTTATGCACTTATTTGATTGATTTTTGTTACTTTTGTACCCAAATACTAAACCACTGCTTTAACAGGTCACATAAAAACAGGGAAGCCGTTGTGTTACGATACAATGCTTGAATGCTTGTGAGTTGGTATGTCTTTGAATTTTTCTGGGAAATGTGAATGCCTTTGACAGTTTGATCAGAGAAAGTAAGCACAGCATACCAGGTGTAGACTGCATGGACGCTGTCAGGTTCATCTATCCTGCATCTGGTGTTTTCTGAAGGGGATGATGGCATTCAATGGACCATTAGCAACCTAAAACAGTATTTGTGTTTAAAGATAAAGTAAGCATCCTTATATGTAAATGTTACATTCCTAAGTTTACTGAGATTTTTATTAGGCTATGTTTTTATTGGTTTCTGTAATGACACATATTAAATGGGTCCTCAGTCATTGTACAAGAGTAAATCACATACCTTGTTGCTTTGTTACGTTATAGCAAGTGTACAACTGATGTACTGTTTTGTTACATTTTTAGATGCAAATAGGAATTTGCTAAAGATGAAAATATTATTAAAATTGCCCGTTTGCATTGAGCGTCTGTGCGATTGTCCTGATACTTCTGGGGGTTTGGCCGCACCAATTGCCAGTTTCCGCCTACTTATATACGTCATAGCAAAATACTGTCGAGGCCAGGAAGCTAAAGACGGAACGCATACATCATTCCAGGATACGTGTGCAAGTCCCAGCATTTACGGTTTCGACAAATTGAATGGCAAGAGCAAACAACGCGAATATAGATGAAGCTTTGCTGCAAAATTGTGCCGTATTGTGCCGCTGTAACAGAGGTCGCGATGTAAAAGAGGCCGGTACACAGACCGACAGTAAAGTACAAGGTGAGAATCCATCACTGAATCGAAACCTTTAATAAAGTTAAACCTCACCTAGAATCGTGCTTTTCGTAGCCTTTAACAACTGACCATAAACAACAACCATTAGCATTTGCTACAAAAACTGTTGTACTGTATGACGTGTGATTTGTGTTTTAGGGCATGGTCCCAGGTTGTCAAAAAGCAACCTTTTCACACTACTTAGTCTGTGGATGGAATTGTTCCCCAGGGAAAAAGTCGAAGACAGAAATGACGACAATGAGTCGGTAAGGAGGACAGCTCAACACGGGGAAACCTTTGTAACATTTGTCCTAATGTATCCTTCAATTGTATCATTTTGACATTGACTTGTACCAACGATCGATTCCCCGTACACAGAATAGACGTGATCAATAGTGTGATCAGCCCTATATAGCCTAGGGTTGATCACACTTTACGAAAAAATTTATTTTTCCCAAAGGATTAAGCTGGATTTCTGTATTGCATTGAATTATCACATGAAAGTCCACCCATCAATATCAGGATGAAAAAAAAGATTTACGACTAAGGTAACCATGTCCCCCGTGGGTCAGGTGCGAGGAACAGGCTTGGTGGTTGTCCGGGAGCACAGGGTGGTGGGTTTGCACTGCTCTGGAGCAGAGCTGCATGCGGGCCAGTCAGCTGTGATCCAACATGGACCTCAACTGGCTTCCTGTGAGCTGTACTTCTCCAGGAGGCCGTGTGCCACCTGTCTCAAGATGATCATCAATGGTAGGCCAGCCCAGCAGCAAACTGCCTTCGCACCAAATGCTACATCCTTGACACTAGTGTAAAGGGGCAATAGCTTCAATACAACCCATATTAAGTTCTTATCAAATTGGACATTGATCTGTTCTCTCAAATGATTTGACATATGAGGCAATGACTGAACTCATTGCATCTATTAAATAATCCTAGTTCAGGCTCTAAGCTGTTACGTCTCCGTGTTCAGACAATAGATTTGATGATTGATTTTCTTGCCTAGCCGGGGTGAGCAGGATCTCCTTTTGGCCTGGTGACCCGGAGATGAGTCTGCTAGCAGGAGGCTGTGACCGGACGGACAGCGTTTCCCAGGAGGCTGTGCTGGATGTCGTGGCAGTTGAGAAGATGAAGGCCAACAGTCGCCCTCACATTGGTGTCACTCTGCAGCCCCTGGCCCCTGGCCTGCAGCAGTTTGTGAATGAGACCTCCAGGAAGTGTGACTTCATGGAAAGGGTGTCCAACGACAGTCCCGACCTGGATGTAGAAGACCTCTTTAGGAGACAGTGGAGACAGAACTTGGGCAGGTTCTCCAGAGAGTTCCTCATACCTCTGGAACAGCAGCACAAAGACGTTCTTACCAAGATGGGCCTGGAGAACTTCTGCATGGAGCCATTCTTCTCTAGCCTGCGACAGAACATGAGGGAGCTGCTTGAGGTTCTTGCCTCGGTGTCTGCTAGTGTTCCACCTCTCCAGCATGGCTTCTTCAAGATGGACACTGACAGGTGAAACATACCTCATTAACCTTGCTGTTACTTAAGCTGACTCAGGTCTTATTTTTTTGTCCATACTTCTGATCCTCCTGAGGTTTCCTGACTGTTTTACTGTATGTCAGATGAGAAGTGCTAACGTAGCCATGTCGTCTCCCCACAGGAAGGAGCCACAGAGTGTTGATCTGCCTCAGGCGCTACCGGTGTCCCAGGAGATCGCCCGGCACTGCATCATACAGGCCATGCTGCTAGCCTACAGAACAGGTCTGTCCTCTCCTCCTCTGTCCATCCCTCTGTCCTCTCCTCCCTCCCTTCTTATTCCCACACATTTACGTAGTCTCTGTCAGCGGTCAACATGGGACCGTTTCCTGACACAGCAAAGACAAGGCCAGCCGCAGAACTAGAGTTCTGGAATCCCAAACGACACATTGTAACAAGTGTAGGTGGAGAAGAAAAACTTGTTGAGAGAGTAGTTAGACAAGTTAGTAATTGCTGTGTTTTAACAAAAGAGATGTCTGCTGATATTATTGTGATTGATTGGAAGACATTTTTTCTAGTTTGACAGCTTTGGTGCCAGGGCATCTGTTTCCAGAGAAGTGTAAAAACCTTGGGTTAACCACTAGTCATGGGGTCTGAATGAGCTGTTGGCAAGCATGTAGAACCGTATTATCTGCTTATATTCCAGAGGACCATAAAGTGGGGGTCGGGGCTGTGATTTGGGCACAAGCTAAATCTGTAAGTAGCCCGTTTGCTTTCTTATCTTATAATCAACACATTTGAGCTGTATAGCACATGTATAATTTTCATATAAGTACGAAAATGACCTTGCTAAGACAGAAAATGACCTTGCTAAGACAGCAGCTGCACACTAAGAAAGATGGATGAACATTATAGCATTTAGTGACATTTGCGTTGCTGTGGTTCAGGGTCGTTGTGATGGTACAGGGCGGCTGTACCTGGTGGGTTGTGGGTACAACGCCTACCCAGTGGGCTCAGAGTATGCAGAGTACCCTCAGATGGACAACAAGCAGCAGGACCGGCAGAGACGCAAGTACCGCTACATCGTCCACGCCGAGCAGAACGCTCTCACCTTTAGGTGAGGAGGATCTTGGGAGTAGTTCCAGTTTAGAGGAACCATGGATTTGGGTCTTTTACAATGACTTTTTTCATCATAAATCGTACATTTGTGCTATTGGGGCTTCTGTATGAACACATTACATAAACAATATTACTAAATACTTTGACGATATGGTGTAGAAACCCTTGTGTGTTGCCGTGCAGGAGTTCTGAGGTCAATCATGAGGAGAACACTATGCTGTTTGTGACCAAGTGTCCATGTGACGAGTGTGTGCCACTGATCCTGGGGGCGGGCATCAAACAGATCTACACCAGCGACCTAGACAGCGGGAAGGACAAGGGGGACATCTCTTACCTGCGCTTCAGCAGCCTCGCGGGAGTCCACAAGTTCATCGTGAGTAGCCTAGCTTGTGCCTCTGCTCTGACTCGAAACAACCAGCCTGCTGTGGACAGGATTGGCTGTGTCACGACTGTAACACTCAGCTGTCTACAGGAAGCCAAGACTCCTACTTTATGACAAATAAAAAAACTACAAAGTTCCCTTTTTTGCTTCGTTCCAGTGGCAGAAGACCACCCAAGTTACCTGTGCCTCTGCTCTTGATGCTCATCATCTTGCAAGTGAGTAGGACATTCCCCCTAGACTGGTGGAAACACCACGCCTGACCATACTGTTGTATTATTATGATAGTGCTCCTATGAAGATGTTGGTTTGATTCCAGATGGATGCATGGGGAAGCACGACAGACAAGCGGAACTGGAATCCCGCACTAGCAAGAGGCATCGGTCAGAGCACTTTAGCCAGCTCCCACCTGACTGACTAGCACTCCCACTTGCTGGAACAGCCAGGGTGTGTACTGTAATGGAGGAACCAACTGCATATCCCTTTGTAATACCGCATCCCAGATGGGTTTGTGTTTTGAGGAGTCGACAGAGAAGCTATCTTATCGTGGATCCTGTGGACAGAGGGAGTTACGGTGTTTCTAGATTTTAAACTGTACGCCTTAAAGGGTACTACATAGTAATTATTATCTTTTTTTTTACACAATTGAAAATGTTTGTGTATGTTCAAGCGGTTGAAAACCCCTCCATATTGCATCCCAGTCAGTGCATGCTATCTCAAAGGTACGATTTGTAAAATCCAATATTCTGCTAATCTGCTCCACCTACTCCAATATAAGGAAATGTCAGTTGGTTGAAATCATAACCCTTGTCAAACAGTGTTTCCCCAAAAAGGAACAAATCATTACTAAACGTGACAAACGCAACGAACAGCTGTCTGTATTTCTATCCGTTTTATTGGTGATGTCATACTGTAGCATCAAGGTGGAAAGTCCACAAGGTTGGTTTTCAGATGAGTCTCATGGTAGAGATGAGCAAAATGGACAAGAGTTTTTCTTTTGACCAAACATTTAGTTCAGAAACAGAGGAAGAGTGAAGAAGAGTTAGTTGAATTTGGCTCAGGTGATGGTTCAGTTTGGGAATGCCTGAATCTGTTAAGTCTCCATTTCAACAAGTGAAGAATACTGTCACAGCTTATGTCGTCTAGCTCCTATGCTTTTCACCAAGTATACAAGTGCATTATGACACAAAAGTAACTATTTTTGTGCCTTGTGCCTTGTTCAACCTATCCACAGTAAAAATTTGGCAATATCAAGAACAACCAATCATTATTTCCCTACTTCATATTACACATAATCGATTGATTGGTTTTTTATATTTTTCTTCAACTTTTGCAGCTAAATCTCACATTCTGGTCATACAGAGTGTGATTGTGAAAATGTGAATTGTACCTCCATGGCTTGTTTTGTAGTCCTTGGCTACATGCGATATAGTTGTTCACAGCAAGATGGCGCCACCTAGCCTGTTCAGAGTCAACTCTCCTCAACATCCTCTTAGATTTGGCCTCTCGGTGCAGCGTAACTCAGATATAGCGAGTCAGAGGTTCATTGCTTAATCACACAAAAATATGCTCCACCAGATGATATTTTTTCAGATGAAGAATTAAGCTCCCCTAGAAGGTATTGAAAGTATACAAAAGAGAGAAAGGGAAAACACAAACCCAAAAAGGCACCTCTGAATGTTTGTCCCCCAACTGTTAATGTGTTCCCACAGCTCTGCTTCTACACTCCTATCTAAATCATGACCAAAGCTCAAAGAAATCACTGAAGTATAGAAAAACAAAAACAGCAACAACAACAACAACAACAACTCTCCCCATATCCTCCTCCTTCAACAGAGGTCTCCCAAACATGCCTTTGTGGATCCTATCATGTCACTCACAATGGCATTCACAAACGGGTAAAACCAGCATTCATTCACATGACAAAAGGAAACAAACACTTTACTTAAAGTCAAAATCATCAGGATGGAGACCGTGGTGGAACAAAACGAAACCCTAGCATTCGATAATACGAAAAGTAGCCATCAGTCTCCAGGGAAGAGAACCAATGATTCAAATAATTCCACAAGTCATATCAACTGTACCTTTCATATTAAAAAATAAACATTATGCTTATTTTAGGTTCATAATTAGTCTTCTGGGTTAGAAAAACAAACATCTAGACCAATTTAGATGTTTTAATGTCCAATTACCTGCTAGTGTAAATGCAACCATAGGTATGAGTAGAGAGAGGTCAAATAGGAGTTCCACACAAACAAGAAATGTATTAGCCTAGTTATGTACAAAACAGCACTACCATCTCTAGTATCGGACGCGTGTATTTAAACACTGCTCAAAGTTGAATTTCCTCACTATTATTCCAAATGGTAAATTCCTTTCATTGTTCTGCAGCAACATTAGGAGTGTTTGTAGAAGGTGGGAGCGATCTAGCTAACTCATGCATAAAATGGTAAAGAAAGACTCCGTTTAGGACCCCTGGACTCCCCGTATCCCTCCGCCATTGGCCAAATCTCTTCAACCATTGGTTCTCCCAAGAGCACAAAATTGTCTGCCTCAAACACTCCGTTGTGGCACTACTTCACCTGAATGATCAAAGTCGATGAAGAAAAAAAAAAAAAAAGTCAAAATAAATTGAATCAGCATTTAAGAACTATTCTTTGAAAGATAAAAGAACCGAGAAAAGACAAATGTCTTTTGAGATTTTTTAAATTGAATCATAATTATTAATGTTAATGCAATTTTTTTTCTCTATTTTTTTGTGAATAAAAAGTTAAGGTTTTAAGTATTGGCTGTGGGGTTGAGGGGCGGATCAGGGGGCATACTTTAAGAGGCTGGTTTCTTTAGGTCTCGGATCTGTTTCATTAGATAGGTCTTCTCATCGTTGAACTGCTCGTCGTCTGTGCGGTCTTTTTGGAAGTTGCTAAGGAAGTCGATGAGTTTGGTCTGGTTCTTCAACAGGATGTCCACGATGGGCTGTGTCTTGTTTGGGTTGGCCACAAACACCTGGGAGGGGAAATACATGTAATGCTGCCTGCTGTTTCAGGGACCAATCGGTGTTCTAGAACACCCCGGCCCCCAAAGGTATATTCTTGTCACGGAATGCTTAGCATGAAGCACATGACAGAATATTCTACAGTAGATAAGGGAGGGGGCTAAACCATATATACTCTTTCCAGAACTCTGCATCTATCTGGCCTTGTGAGAGAGTGGTGTGTGGTACCTTGAAGACATGGAAGGCTTCAAACTGGATATTGGGGCTCTTGTCTCTCAGCAGGTTCATCATGAGCTTCAGGTTCTCTGGCTTGCTAATGTAGCGGGTCATCACTGTGAAGTTGTGTCTGTCCAGCAGTAACTCTCCCAGCAGCTGTAACACAGGGCAACACCGTAAGGGTTGTAACCCGGTGATGGATTTGAGTACAACGACGACAACACTAAAAGCAGGTCAAACCTTTAACGACTGTCTCTTGGTCACGTAGTTCTCAGAATGCAGCAGCTTCTCGTAGTCGGTGAAGATCTGCGATGACACAGTTGACATGTTAGCAGCAGTGAGGTGAGGGTACAATATTGATATAAGGTCTGCAGCTGGTCTGAAAAGATATTTTCCAGTGGCCCAGTCTGCATGCCTGTGAATTACAGGCCCCTAGGGGCCTCTAAGGGCCATGAAAGAAGGTTGTCTCTGCAGTGACCAGACAGACAGGCCTGTCACCTGAGCTGACTCAGACCTCCCTGCTCTTCCAACACTCCCCCACCCTCCCCAAGTCCTAACCCTGCTCTTCCAACACTCCCCCACCCTCCCCAAGTCCTAACCCTGCTCTCCAGCCTGCAGACTAGCACATCCTCTCCACCTGGAGGCTCCAAAAATAAATACGTTTAAAAAAAGAGGAAAGAGGAAGCCAGCGAACGGAGGGTTAAGTCGTAAATACCCCCAGTGAAGCCAGGAGACGGCCAGCCGGCCTAAACTGTTTGGGTTTAAACAAGTGTAGCTGATGTAACTGCTGTAGCGTGTTGTGAAGGAGGAAGGGCACCACTCACAGCATCGTAGTTCTGTTCTAGATATTCCGCCACCAGGACTTTGTGTCTCGTCAACAGATCCTGAGAACGTAGGGCAGAACGTTAGACCCAGGAACTGTGATTTGTTTACATGCAGCCCTTTGCTAATGCTATTTTGAGCTTCGTGCTAAGTGCTAATAAAGACATTCTGCTAGCCTTTTACGAATGGTAACGGAGGGCTCAGACATGTATGTGAGCGTGTTGGCCTGACCTTGAAGGTGGCGAAGGCGTCCGAGGCGATGTCGAAGGTGGACATCTCCACGTAGTTGAAGAAGTCGTGGAAGTGCTCTGAGTGCAGGACCACCTTGGCCAGGGGCTCGTGTCTGATGCACTCTCTCAGCATGATGCCACAGTTCAGCGCCACCTGGGGGGTCTCGTACCTGCCACACACACACACACACGCGTTGCATTTCTGTTTTTCTGGGATGTGTGTGTGTGTACGCGTGTGTGTGTGTGTGTGTGCCAGCTCACCCCTTCTGCAGCACGAACAGCACCTCCTGGTGGGAGCAGAAGTACTCCACAGTGGGGCTGCGTGTGCCGATCTGCCTCCGCAGGATGTTGTTAAAGATCTGACACACATCCTTCTTTCCCTGCAAACACACACACACACACACACACACACACACACACACACAACACGTTTACCACAACAGGACATCTCCAGAATGTTCCGTCTCAGTGTGATGGCCTGGTCCTGCGCATGCATGTGTGTGTGTGTGTGTGTGTGTGTGTGTGTATGCGTAGGTGTGTGTATTCCACCTCAAAGTCGATGACTTGCAGGTTCTCCACCAGTGAGATGAGCAGGCCGCTGTTATACAGCTCCTGGGCCAGCTGGGCCACCGTCTCTGTGTGAGGCTCCTTGTCATTGGTCCCATACAGGATCTCCTTCATGGCCACCAGACACTTAGACACCTCCTCAGACGCCTGGGAGGAGAGAGGACACACGCAAACGCTGGCTGAAATGCTCCAGTGAAAATTGCCTCAACAACAGTCCAGAATGTTTATGTACAAACTAAACTGTTTGGTTGGCTTGGGTTTGAGCCGGGCTGGGCAAAGAGCTAGACAGTGGTGTGGTGGAGTGAGGGTGTGTGTGAGAGGGACAGACAGAGTCTTTACAGTGGGGTGTAAACACATTACCAGGCTGGGCTGCAGTGCTACTTTCACAGCCTGATGTCAGATAGGGGCACCAAAGCAACCAGAACTGACCGGACCCAATATCCCAGGCTGGAAGATGCCCTAGACAACCTTGCTCCAGCTCTCTCTCTGCGTGTGTGTGTCTCTCTCCCTCTCTCTGTGCATCTCTCTCTCTCTGTCTCTGTGTCTGTGTATGTCACTCTCTGACACACAGACACACACACACATACATTACCTTCTCTGTCTTCTTGTCCTGTTTGACCAGGATGGCAAGGTTCTCCTTCAAGGTCTTGACGATGTCTGCCGGACTCTTGTGGGATTTACCGAACAGCGGCATACTGGCAGTTCCACTCCTGAGTCTCTCCTCAAACCTGAAACACACAAGACAAACCTCACCTTAGATCTCCTTCTAAAAGCATGCTGAAGGCTACAACTCGCCACACCACTAACTTACTGATGCTGCTCACAGTATGCTATAGCTGAAGAGATGGATACACCGAAGCAGTAGCAGGAGGGAGGGAGGGATGGCAAGACAGTTTCCTTCCTGGGACTCAGTGATTCATAAAAGACCATTACACCCGCATTCTCCTGAGTCAGACTGCCCTCTGCACACCTCACTGCATCCAGCGACGCACTGTCACCATGGCAACTCAACTACGGCACGGCAGCCAAACCGCAGCTCACACAGGTGTGTGTGAGAGAAAGACAGCGAGCGAGACAGAGGGAGAGTGTGTGTGTGTGTATGGGGGGAGGGGGGGGTTAGAGACTGTAAGCAAGAGACTGAATCAAAACGTTGTTGGTGGCAACTACAGTAGCAATGCTGGCTGGCACCTAAAACACAGTTATAGAGAATAGCACATTAAGACACTATTGTCATGGAATGTTTGCTTGTTTGCAGGGCAGACCCTGACACAGTGTAGAGCATAAAAAGAGAAGGAGTTATGGGAGGAGAGTGGTTCAAACTTGTGACTGATAATCCTGGTCAGGGAGTGCAAGGCCATGGTATTACGACTCTCTCTCTCTCCCTCCCCTCCCCTCCTCTTTCTCCCTCCCTCCCTCCCCCTCTCCCTCCGTCCCTCTCTCCTCCAGCTGACTGCTGCTCTTGCTGATGCCAGGAGCTTGTCACTTTGATCCCAGTCCACCTCCGTGGCCTCAGCAGAGGAGCCCAACACTTCAGAACATGAACTTAAACTCCTTCACAGGCCGGACACCCATCTTGCCTCAGCAGCACTTTGAGACATTAGCATTTCTTTGTTGCGGAACGCACAAAAACAAAACAAACGCGGCAATCTCGGAACCCCAGTTTCTTCAGAGCAGTACCCTCCAACGGCCCACCGCTCCTGTCCTACTCAGCGCACCGAGGGAACGCCTTTCCCAGGAAGGAGTGGGATTAGCGTGAGCTGTGATGAAACTTGAATAAGCCACCCAGCCACCCATCAGCCAGTCAAACGGTAAATGCTCTCTGGGTATGTGTCCATCACAGAGGCGATGATCCCCACGTCTAGGCTTCAGCCACCGCAGGGGGAGAGGAGAGACAAGCTACCCGGTGACGCTGCTTCCAGGTTTTTCCATCCCTGCTTCCAACTGTGGTTCTGAAGACACATATTTCTACTACGAGTCCTCATCTGCTACCTGTCATGACATCACATATAACATGACGTTATTGACCGGAGAGAGTTCCAAGACAACCTCTCATCTCTGCTGGGGGAAAACGCTTGGATCGTGCTCTTCGACGTGGAATCATCACCTCTAGATTTACGAACGTTCAAACCCAGAACGTCTTTCCTGGCTCGCGGCGAGCGTGTACGAAGAGCAGCGCAGGGGATCTGGATGGCTACAGTCTGACATTGGCCACCTCCCCTGGCTCTGAAACCCTCTGCTGGGACCAGGACTCAAGTGGCCTGAAAGCAAGCATAGTTTCCACCACTCCAGCAAGCTTATGTGGTGAGGTGGTGGGGAATAGCGAGACACTAGGCTGGCCTGTGTGCCCTGTTCATATCCTGGAGTGGATCACATACACATCAGGGGCTGGAGAGTGGAGTCATCTATTAAACATGAATAGGATACAGTCTAAACTAAACTAAAGTGAGAGAGAAAGAGAGTGAGAGAGAGAGAGAGAGAGAGAGAGAGAGAAAGAAAGAAAGAAAGAAAGAAAGAGAGAGGTATAGAGAGAGAGAGAGAGAGATGAGGGTGAGGGGCAGAGAGAAAGACAGACACGGGAAGGAGAGAGTGGGAAAGGGAGAGAGAGAGAGAGAGAGAGAGAGAGAGAGAAGGTTCCAGACACAGTCACCGACATTATTTTCCATTAGCTTCCTCATGTAGTTAACATCACTCCAGCACTGCAAGCCCAAACAACAAGGACAGCTCACTCCAGATCACTGAACACAGGCTATACAACACTAGCTGGCATGGAACACTGGGACTGTCACGAGGGTTAAACAAGCATTGAGGTATCTCTTCATTGACAGTTTAAGTTTTTTAACGCACACTATCAATACACCTTCACATACCACTCGGGTGTGAATAACTTGCGTATTGCTCAACCGCAGAAGCCACGTTACCACATCGCCAACAAGCGATTGCAGTTTTTTTTTACATTAAACCTCCTATTAAATTACAACCGCTTGTTATGTATTTTGCATTGGATAGCCTATTACAAAAAAAGAGCAGCTGCCTAGATAGACAATACTAAACTAGGGCCTAACGATGGCCTGTTTGCCTGCTGTCAATTGACGTTGCCCCTGCGCACGACGCATACACAAGGAAGGCATCTATGGCATCGCTATAACCAAATCATAACAAATACGAGCACAAAGGCTGACTTCACACAATCGATGCGTGACACATACACACCCCCTTGTTTTCTGCTCGTTCGCTCAGAAGCGAGGACGGCATTTTCAGGGAAACGCGTTCGTTCTAGGACGAAGGCGTGTAATGTCAACATTAGAAATTTGACCAAGATAACGAGACATTTATGAACGCTAACACAGAGGCCCGTCCAAACTTCATTTGCCACAATAGCGCTCCCAAACGGATCCGCCAAAATCGCTTTTGTGCGCTACACCCTAATTATGACAAACGTTTAGGAAGCTGTGGAAGGAAATTGATCATGGCTACATAGTTAGCACGCATATCAATTCGATTGAAGTTTGTAACAATGTCAAGGGCGACATCAGAATATTCCACTAGGCTCATTCTGGAGCTAAAATGGCCTAGCCTTCGATGATGCACCATCAACGATGGGTACTTACGGTCTTACGTTATGAATAGTTGCTTTGCTCTCGAATATCTTGACTGCTGTCCCGATCCACAATGTTACCGAGCAAGCTGCTTTTTTTTTTCTGGTCACGCCAGCGCGGTGTACGTCGCTGGGCGAAACGTCAGAGGAATGTGTGTATGTGCGGAATCTTTTAAGAAGGCAGTGCAGAATTCCATTCGGTTTGATTCGAGATGAGGCGCAGTCCCGAACCAGACCTTCACAACAAACCATCCTATTGGAGCTTTCCTCCAGGTGACGTCAGGCCACATTTCCTGTCTTCCTTGGATTGTTGTTTTTTTTTTTTAAACCTTCTGTAATCGAACAATAATTCAATATTGCCAACTCAGAATGTCCGTTTTTTTGTGTCTTTTGGTGTTATATGGGGGTTGTTGTACAGCTCGGTTAAGAATTTAATGGAAACGCGCTGTGTGCATTTACATTGAAAATACTCAAACGAGAGACAACATATTCATATACTACCAAGTAATATACATGTTCACTGTGATAATAAACCTCAATAGCTTGTGCTAGCTATGTGGTCAAGTAATGTAATTTTCTCAAAATTTTCCGTTTTTGTAACACGTATGATAATGTTCTAGGTCAGCTGTAATAACTAACATAATACATTGTGCATTTTAAATCCCTCCATATTTGCAGTGGTATTTAATGCCATTTGATGCCATGACAAAACCATAGATGAATGCATGTTGCTCAAGTCTGGATGACGATACGGCTAAATATAGCGTTCTTTCGTTCTTGCCTCAAAGACTGTAGAACTACACACCTCTGACCCTTGATCTACTGCTGTACTCTACTTATGCTATGGGTTTGTTACTTTAGAGAGCTATCAAATGCTGAATGCAGGCAATCCTGACCTATGGTCAGTTCGTGATTAGTCTTGTCATGGGTGTACTACAAGTACAGTTTCAGTGTGAAAGTTTTATAGAAAAAGTTGACAAGCAGTTCGGAGTTATTTGAATTTCTATTCCCATTTCATGAAAAGGGTATGTGGAATATAACAATGGGTGTGGTGTGTTATACAGAGGACATCTAATAAAACAGCAGTTTCAGAAAATTTAAAAAAATGTTTAAAACCTTTATTGAATCTGGTGAGACACCTAAAAATGTATGTCCTGTTAAAATTCAGAGCCGACAGTTGCATTTTCACCAGGGGGTTTTAGACAACGACATTGGAACCATGCCACAAAAGTCAATAAAATCTCTTTGATACACAATAAGACTGTGATCCACCAAAACATTAGAGTCTTCATAGCCAATATACATATATTCAAAGACAAATCTGAGGTATAAGGTGATATCTGTACAAATGTCATTTCATGATAAAATAAGTTAACCTTTACATATTGATCAATAATGCCATCGAGAGTCCCCACTCTCTGGGTCAGTTTTCACAGTTGTTTCAGACCACATGAAACTACGACATTCTTTCATTTTTGTCGGAATCTGACTCTTCAGGGGTGTTATGTGGTATCCATCACGCTTCAGTCACTGTGAGAGGAAGCTACCCCTGACCTCAGGTTTCTGATTGAAAGACCAACCATGAAAGACCAATGACCAAGAAGAAACCTTGTTCAGAAGAGAACGCCTTTAAAAACAAAAGACAGATCCGTAATGTAATGTAATAGAGCTGACAACGTCCCCTAGTCAAGACCGTAGAGAATGGTTGCAGCTCTAACACATACATTTCTGTC
Organism: Plecoglossus altivelis; assembly: GCA_036571765.1. Taxonomy (NCBI): domain Eukaryota; kingdom Metazoa; phylum Chordata; class Actinopteri; order Osmeriformes; family Plecoglossidae; genus Plecoglossus; species Plecoglossus altivelis. The sequence continues at coordinate 6,662,016 of BROE01000010.1, read as the reverse complement.
AGTGTGTTCTGCAACGTAGCCTCCTCAACGACAAGCATTCAGGAGGTTTCTCTCCCATGTCTGGAGGCAGCCTGGGGCAGGGAGGAAGGCCACGGCTTCAGACCCAGGGCCGGAGTGTCATGCAACTTTAAAAACCTTCCGAACAACAATATTACGCTTCTGATTGGAGTTATACATTGTTAAACGTCTTGGAATTTACATTGTAAAAATAACGTGCCCTGTTGGAACTGTATAGTGACAGTGAGATGTTTATTTAATATACGTTTTATTTGTTTTATTCCTTGGTCTAGGACAGTAGTTTTTGTGTTTTGCACCAATCTGCCTACTAAGAGGCCCACATTTGACATTTCAAAGGACATGACTTCACGTTTATAGGAACCTTGGGGAGACAGTGACACATGGATAGAAGATTATCTCCTGATAGACTGAGGACATTCTGACAGACTTCGTACAGCAAGAAGTCTCACAACAAACAGGTTCCCCTGAGGAGACCAGGGGACTGAGGGGGGGTTCTGTGTCCGTGCTGAATAAGGGGAGGGAGTTAAGTGCAATTTCTTGGTTCCTCCTCTTCTCTTAGTTAGCACAAGTGGAGGGGGGGGGGGGGGGGTCAAGGCTGTTAGTGAGGGTGGTGACGCAGGACAGGTGAGATAGGGTTAGGGTGGGCCAAAATGTCTGTCACACCACTGGGGGAGGGGCCAGAGGGTAGATTACATCTACCGCCTACATTGGCCCTAGTGCCAGTCTAGTCACTGCTTCAACAAAAACTGCATCTCAATCGCCAGCTCCAACCAGGGCCAATCCCACTCCCAAACTCAGGAAATTGTGTACACAAACACCTTCCTTGATTCCTGAGAGCTGTGATGAGTGGAGAGCAGTTCAAAGTACACACCTCCTTTCCCACTGACGGGATGGTGAGCCAACTTTGAGCTGTTCTGTTTGCTTCGTTCCAAGCTGCCTCTGTTACTGTGTCAACACACTGTATATATGTGTGTGTGTGGGTGTGGTAGAAAAGTGCACGTGTCATTCAAAGAGTTGACCACAAGGTGGTTCTGAAGCAGAAAAGAGGCGTGTCCTCAGGGCTTGATGTCAGAGAAGCTTGTGTATGTCCCCGTTTCACTGCAGCTGGAGGAAGTGCTGAGGTGGCCTGACACACTGCCCTCTGGAAGATGACAACAAACAGGTGAATCACGTCATTGTCATTAATGAGAGTGAAAGAAAGAGAGCTAGAGAGTGAGGGAGGGAGGGAGGGACATGGAATGGATTGATAGAAAACAGGAAAGAAAGAGGCTGGAAGACAAAGATAGAAGCAGTGACTCACTCTCTCTCTCTCTCTCTCTCACACACACACACACACACACACACACACACAGTACCTGAGCTGCTGAGAGACTGTGAGGACTTAGACTCTGAGATGAAAGTGAGGAGGTTTGTTGCTGCTACCCAGCCTTCTTTGCTGCTCCGCAGATTCCTCACGAACCTGGGGAGTTCAGCATCAACAAGCACCCAGTCACTAACGAGGTGACACTTTGATTCAAGTATGCGCCATATATATTTGGTTTCATAATCGTTCTATGAAGAATGAGAGGGCGACGTACCATTGGCTGTCCTCTCCTTCTCTAATCAGTTGGACCATGTCCCCACTCTTGACGGACAGCTCCTGGGGCCCTCCCTTCTCGTAGTCAGCCACCACAGTGTATCTACCAGGGGCCTGGGAGAACACAACCGGTCAAAGGTCACACACCTACTCAGGCGACTCATGCCTACGACAGACGTCGACCCAATATAAACAAAAGTAAGGAAACATTAAGATACATGTAATAGTGTTTTCGAAGAAGTTTGTTTCGCAGTTTAACTGTATCTGGTCGATAATAAGTTGGTAGAGAGGTGAGCAGATAGAAAACTGTAGATCCCCTGCAGCCCATATCAGCGTTTCCATGGTAACTCACCAGCTTCCGTCCTCCCTCATCCTCAGCATCAGAGTTCAGGGGGTCCTCGGTGCTGGAGTATCCATCCTGCTCCTCTGATGCGTCCACCGAGAGGGAAGCCTTGTTCCAGCCTGGTGACGAGGGACAGGAAGACAGACAGGGGGGAGAGAAAGAGAGAGGGACAGAGAGAGAGAGAGAGTGTGTGGGTGGGGAACAGAAGGATGACTGGTTAGGGGACTGATTGAGTTTTATGAGTTCTTCTGGGACACTGTCAGACATCGTCATGAAGATACAATCATAAAGGAGATGGTGCCAGATGTCACTTTGCTCATGTCTAAAAGGGAAGGCTCTAAAGATGAAGAGACAAAAGACATGACAAAGCAGGGGGTGGAGGGATGAAAGAGGAGTTATGACACCACACCCACACACATCATCTGCACCTGTCCAGTCACGTTGAGCAATCAGTACCAATGTTTTTATTTGACGCAACACCAAGGTGACTGTTCCATAAACTGCAGCCACGTACAACGTTGACTCATTTGACAGAGAAGCGAAGACGCCTAATTTAAAAGGTGAATAGAAATGGGAGAACAGTTCACCATAGCAGTCTGGAAGATCGAGCTTATAGTGATACAGAACCAGAAGAACCCAACTGGAACGTGAGGAACACGAGCTGACGGAGAGGATTCTGACACCGCGTGTCCAGAGAGACCAGAGAGGTGGAAGGAGTCTGCTTGCGGAGGGGGTGCAGGACCACAGCACAGCACACAGCCAGGACCACAGCCCCACACAGAGATGCCACAACGAGGCGGTTTTCCATTGATCAACACATAACACGGCGTGTCTTGCAAACTCTTCTTAACCGCGTATGTTTTCACTTCCATCCTCTGGAAAAAGGACTCGGTCATTCTATTGGTTAAACTAGTTTGCGGTGCTTTCATCGTGGCATCTCGTTACGGGGCTGAGGTCCTTGGTCAGAGGGCTACCATACCTCTCCTCTTGGACTGGAGCAGACTGGAGGTGCTGAGCCACTTGACCCTGCTCAGAGACACGTGAGGGGAGTCTGAAGGAACGGACGGATGGAGGGACGGAACAACAGGTCAGTCCTGTCCTGACAGACCGACCTTACGAGCGCTGGTCAACCAGCCAGTCAACCAGTCAGTCAACCAGCCAGTCAACCAGCCAGTCAACCAGCTCCTCTTTGTTAAGTCTTCCGATGAAATTAATTGAATTTCATGTCATTGATGTCATGTGTTCATTTAGCTGACACTTTTATCCAAAGCAATGTAAAGAAGAGGAAGACAGGAAATGAAAATAAAAAAGCACAAAACATCCCCCAGACAAACCCCCGTACAGCTATCAAGACACACTCAGTATGGTGGTGTTCATCCCCCATCTAATGAGCCAGTGGTCAGAGCACTAAGGAGGAGGGCTTGGTGATGGTGCTGGGATCTACACACCGGATGGGGAGAAGGGTGACAGCCACACTCCACTGAATGAGACTAAGTGGAAGATGCTTTAACCATGGGTCTGTCAGGTGAACACAGAGAGGATGGCCACAGTGTAGAGAGACAGAGGTGTGCTGAGACAGAGGAGCATGCTGGTGGAGGGGAGGCAGGGAACACACTGTGGGCCCGCAGCAAACGTGGCTGTAGGACTGATACTGGGCTTCTATACCTTTGAAGCCAAAGGGAGTAGGATCGCTCTTTCTCAGCTGGTGTTTGGTTTTGAGGTCAGGGCTCAGGGGAGATCCTGGCCACAGTCAGACGAGAGGCAGAGAAGAAGAAGGAGGAGGAAGAAAAGGGGGTTTAAGATCAAGCATGTGAGAAGAAAAGCTGCAGGGAGAAAGACAGACTCATGCCCAGCCTCAAAGTTAACCCATTGAAACTCTTAGCGAAGAAATGAATGAAATAACAGTATTACAGTCCGTATGGAATCATCTCTGTGATGTATTTTACTGTGAGGAAAGGGATTCAACTATAATTCATGAATAAATGTTACACTATTCCGTGCACTAAACTCTAATCCTCTACAGTAACAATCTCTAGTATGTCTATAACTCCAGCTACAAGTCCAAAAGCAGATTCAGATACAAACCACCAAGATCTACCCAAAAGAACCTCTTAAAACCTAGAATCTATTTCTAGAACGTAGCTTTACTCGGATGTTGTATCTGAAACCTGAAAGTACCTAAACTACAAGTCCCACAATGCCAGTAGGCTCAGTACCTGGTGGACAGAGTGTGACCATGGGCAATGTTAGACTTTTACCACCAGGGGGAAGAATGTCTGGAAAGAAAAGCATAGAACGATTCACTTGACGTTCTTCACAAATCTAAATATGCTGTTAGCTTTCATGGGACTGGGTGAAAGGACTGGGTAAATGTGCGCAGTGAAGATTAGCTCCATTTAGGAACTAGTTGGCTGTTACCTTTCTGGCTCTTTAGATTGCTGAAGCCCTGTAAGGTAAAGCGTTTTTTTGCCACTGAGGCCCTGTCTGTGGTTGGACTGGTCACTGTGTCCTCTATAACCATGGAGGAGAGAGAGGCAGAGAGAGGCAGAGAGAGACAAAGAGAGAAAGAGAGACAGAGAGACAGAGAGAGAGAGAGAGAGGCAGAGAGAGACAGAGAGAGATAGAGAGAGAGAGAGAGTAAAATAGAGCGAGACGGATGAGGTGGTGGGAGCAATTGAGAGAAGAAACAAAATGCAGTGAGGGGAAAGAAAAAAGGAGGTCAGATTAGTCGCCCTTATTAACAGAGCAGAAAAGTAAAGTGAGAGAGACTCAGAAGAAGAGCCAGGAAATCGCTACTGCACAGATGTTGATCTGTGGTAGTAGAAGGAGGGAACACATGAACAAGATGAGTGTGACTCTCTCTCTTTGCAAACCGCTCACCTTTCTGCTTGGGGGAGGAGTTTGAATCAGATGGTACCGTAGGCTCCGCCTTTTTATCTTCCTGTTTCTTCACACCTTTCTGGCTACTTCTGAAAGGACTAAATGAACACACACACACACACGCAGGTAAATGGTGGATTAAATGTGTGTGTGCATGCATGGCATGCTCGTGTTTGTGTGTGTGAAGCTGACCTGAGAGAAACAGAAGAGTTATTGCTGCTTGGGGATGTTGATTCAGAGCTTTTCATTTGGCTTGCTTCTGAAAGACAGGGGTTGTTCACAGTTAGCTTACAATCCTTATGCATGTACAGATAGGTTTGCTCTGCAGGTTCAGCAGCCATAGACAATGGTGTGTGCGGGTGTGGTTGTGTGTGTACCTCTGCAGGCCTTCAGCTGGCCAGTAAGAACCTTCCGGATCTCATTCACCCATGACGTCTTGATCTCAGGGGTCGCAGCCTGGAGGAGATCAGATCACCACAACAGTGACTTGCAGTGAGTTTCCTAAAGGATTGGCCTTCCAATGCAATTCCAACTCTAACTCTAGACACTAGATTAATAATAGATTTCTAGATTTCAAGATAAAATAAAAGGTCAATAAAACAATGTCCTTCTATTTCCTCTGTGGCTGACCTGGACAATGAACACCTCCTCTCTCGAATTGCACCAGATTTCAAACTTCTTGTTGTCCCCCTTGGCGTTCTCCGTGATGCCCACCGCGCTCATCTGGATGAGGGAGGATGGCAGCGACAAGCAAGAGGGCAGCAGGAAAACGAGGAGCAGAGAGAGAAACGGTAAACAAACCAGCGACGTCCCCCCCGACAACCCCAGAACCTCCAGCGGGCCTCCGCCCCCTGTGGATGGTCATGAGCGTCCGTGACGCTCCCTCACTCACGTTGAGGGAGTGCTTGAAGCTGTAGGAGGGGGCCTTCTCGTAGCCCTCCCCGTTCTCCTCCCTCCTCTTGCAGAACAGCAGAGCTTTCTCGTGCAGGAACAGGTGCCTCTGCATGGGCTTGAAGCGCGCCAGGTCCTTCACCTTGGCGTGGCCCTTCTTGTGCTCCGTCCACACGCTGAACGAGCCCTGCATCAGGAGACGGCCCAGGTCTGACAGGTTGGCCTGAGATGGAAGGAAGAGAGAGAGACAGAGAGAGAGAGAGAGACAGAGGCACAGAGAGAGAGAGAGAGAGAGAGAGAGAGACAGAGAGGTGGGTTATTTAAAAGGTAATGCAAGTCAAACAGTGCTCCTTCATTGCGCTAGACTGTCCATTCACTGATTTGTTCATACGTCAAGGAATAGGAATGACTCAGCATCACTTTTGCCCACACGCATGCACATCATTCCCTTTAGTAGGGTTTGATGGCTTACCTCATATCCTGTTATGGCAATGAGGTGCATTGAGTCATTGACAGCCTTCAGGATACCCAGAATGGAGGACAGCGCCTCCTGCAGGTCCTCTGAACCATCGCACCCCTTACTGTACTTCAGCAACTCCTGTAGCGCACACACACAGTTTTGTAGCGTAATGCATGTGGATGCTCACACACACACACACACATACACACACACACACACACACACACACACACACACACACAGTTAGGTGAACTCACCTTCAGTAGTAGCTGGTACTTGGTGATCCTTTGAACAGGTTTGAGGAGGTAGGAGTCCAGCCCCAGTTTGTGTTCCAGTTTCTTCTGGCATTCCTGGAACCCAGCAAACACAGCAGAACAGACTGAGCCCCAGTTGATCCCAGAGTAAGCTAGTCCAGGGGTGAAAGGTGACAGATGAGAGGGTACCTGGAAGAAGGCACAGTCTGAGCACTGTCGCCATAGGCTCTCTGAGCGAGGCTTGTTCTGACAGTATTTCTCATAGATCTCCAGGTCACCCATCTACGGAGGGAATAAACCAAATCAACAAAACAATGCAAACCGCACCCACCTGACTCTGGGCTGACAAGAGACATTCGCGATACATTTCCAGAAAGTGACCGGAACAGAAAGGGCTAATGAATATATGTTTCTGTTGCAAAATGCAGTCTCTAAGTTGTTTTCTAAATCAACCCACCCTCTCAAGGAAACATCGACCAACCAGCTCTGGACAGTCAGTGTAGTTCTCCAGCTCTTTGAGGAAGGTTCTGGAACAGAGGGAAACACAGGTCAGCACTATGGAGTCTAGGACGACCCTGATCAGAGAAGGAAGGAGGACATGGAGGAGAAGAAGAAGAAGAGGGAGAGGCAAGAAGAAAGGAGAGACGAGAAACTAGGGGAGGAGGGGTAGCGTTAGGTACGTAGGGTAAAGTAGGGTAAGTTAAGGTACAGTTAGGTAGGGTAAAGTAGGGTAAGTTAAGGTACAGTTAGGTAGGGTAAAGTAGGGTAAGTTAAGGTAGAGTTAGGTAGGGTAGGAAGGAAGACATGGTCACCTCTTGTGGAACTGGTAGATCTCTGGCATGTTGCCAAACAGAATGTCCTTCTTGTTGACCAATGTGCTGGGGATGAGCTGAAGCATGGCTGGATTGTCCATCTCAGCAGCATAACCCTGAAATAAAAAGAGATATATGAATACAATTATTTAAATAACTGAATAAACACTAGTTTTATAACATCACCACAGTCAAATGAAGATATTATCATACTACTAGCATTGGGGAGTATGGTATCTATGTTACCTTTGCTTCCTAGTATTCTACCTAATGATTATGTAATAACCTAAGCCTAATAGCATCTACCTAACACGAAAAATATTTGTCTACAACCTCAGAAGGTTGATCAATGGCGTCCTCTTGTGGACAGAGGGGGTAAGGACTCACCTGCAGTACACACAGTAGCTCCTCAACGTAGGCTCGTTCCGTCTCCAGTAGCTCATTCATCACATGGCTAGGGGGAAGAATGACACACCAGCATGACTTAGGCTAATTCGTGTATTGATTCTGAGCGATAAGACGACATCATTTGAAACCAGAACTTCTTGTTATTGTGGTGAATGTTAGTTCTGTGTCTCACTGTCTGAGAACAGCCAGGTTCTCCTCTTCTTCAGAGAGGGAGGCGTGTCTGCTGCTGCCATTCTGGACGAGAGAGTCCGCCTAGACACACACACACACACGCGCACGCACACACACACGCACACGCACACGGCAGGCAACGTTAAGCCAAACAAGTCTATTGACACTGTATTCAAAAGACAAAAGGAAAAAGCAAAGCCAGACTGTTTATAGAGTTTAGGAATGATTCGTACTTTTTTACAGTTGCTTGTATTCAGTATGTTTTCCTCAGAGAGCTTCTCCTCCCGTGTCCTGTGTGCTGTGACAAAGAGACCAGAGGACAAACAAGGTTAAACACCAGAGATTAGGGTTTTATAATATGAGGCAGATTACATTACAATAGGGTGAGATGTAGGATCAAGTCACCAGAGAGCAGTTTGAGGCCACAGAGAGTGAGTGTGTGTTTGTGTGCGAGTCAGAGAGTTTCCGAGAGACTCACCAGGAGAGGAGACAGGAGACTTGAGGATAGCCTCTGGTCTGGGGGCCACAGGCTGGACTGGTCTGGTCTGCTTGGCTGCTAGCTTCTTCAGACTCACTCTCCTCTTCTCAAACATCTCCTGCATGGACGCCTGCTTGTGGAACACTTTCTCCACCTGGTCCTGTTACACGGAGAGAGAGAGCCATAAAGAAGATGAAGGACAATTACACTCCCTCTCTACCGCTTCACCTAAACACTCTATTCTGTCTCCATCCACTACGTATTCCTCCGCCGCCTCACCCTGAGCTCGGGGCAGAGCACCGCCTCATAGTCCCTCCAGATCCCCGCCAGATCGGTGAGGGTGTGCTCGGTTGCCGTGTCCAGGTAGCGTTCCAGCTCATGTAGGGCGGCCTGGGCACCATCCTGGGTCTGGCAGCGGTCCACAGGCTGGGAGGCCAGGAGATAGATCCCTTCCTCGCACCAGCGGGAGGCCTGGGGGGTGGAGGGATTATAATGAGAAGAGAACTAACTGATTAGTTGATGGAACAAATAGTGGTGCACTTTCAACCAGTCCTATACCAAGAACTAGACCCAGACCCTAGACTCAGACCCCAGTTCCCATCACCTTGTCCAGGCACTGGTGCAGTTCCATAGCCCTGAGTAGCAGGCTCTTCTTGGTTCTCAGGATGGAGACAAGCTCCTCACACACCCCCCGCAGCTCACTGCACTTGGGCCTGATGGAGTCCTCAGCATAGTGGGCCCCAGAGATCAGGCTGTCTCCCTCCCCTGCCAGGGTCAGGGCCCGGTCAAACATCTCCTGCAGACACAGACATATACATGAGTACATACACGTAATACACACACATAAATGTGTACATACACATAATACACACAAATACATGAGTACATACACGTAATACACACACATACATGAGTACATACACTTAATACACACGCATATTTGAGTACATACACTTAAAACACACACATACATGAGTACAAACACATAATACACACACATACATGAGTACATACACTTAATACACACGCATATTTGACTACAAGTCCCACATCCTCAAATGGACAGAAATCGCATATTACAATGCATACATAAAAACTCCTGCATGTACAAAAATGACATAATCCATAATACCCCACTGAAGGACAACCTTGCCTCCGTAAGCATCATTCCATATGTCACGAACGTGGAGGGCATTTATTACAAGGCTGCACAGCCAGCACAACATGGCTGTGCTGCTGCGACAGGCCACATGGGGGCTCACTGCGGTGCGTCCCCTCCCCCTTCTCCTCTCTTCCCCCCACTCCCCCCTCCCCCTTCCTGCCACTCAGCAGACTGCAGTGCACCAATAGGCCTTCCACCCTCGCTCCCCTACGCGTACGCCTCTCCCTCGCTCTCCCTCCTCCCCCTTTCTCCCTATCTCTTTCTTCTCCCTCTCTTCCCTCTGCTACCTCCATCTGTACGGCCTCTCAGAGTGAGTGGGTAGTGGAGGGTGGGTGGGAGGGATGTAAAAATGGATTGCTTCATTGACACCATCATTTGAAGGGTGTCTCACCGATGCGGGTGCGTGTGATCACATGGACCTGCATTAAGCCTGAAACCTATAATCACGAACAACCGTCTCCCCTAAGGATTACAGCATGTGGATGTTAGCACCAGTGTGTATATGCGTGTGTGTGTACCTGTGTGTGTATGTGTGTGTGTGTGTACACGTGTGTGTGCACAGCGTTCTATGCAGCTGTGTTGGGCCTCCTGCAGAGTCAGTAGCGTCAGTGGAAATGGATGATCTGTTTAGAAGTGAGCTGAGTCTATGGAGGAACAGCAGCTCCTCGTCCTCACTGTTCCACTCTTCAATCAACCCTTGCTGTGTGTGTGTGTGTGTGTGAGAGAGAGAGAGAGTGTGTGTATGTGTGTGTGTGGAGGGGCATATGTGGCGTGTGTTTCTTACACATGCTTTCTCTTCCTGGCAGCTGAGTTCTCGTAGGATGTGTTCAGCGTGACCAGGGCTGATGCCAACCTCCGAGAATCCTGTGAGTCGCTCTGCCATCACATCCAGCTGGCCACGCACCTACACATACGCACACACAACACGCACGCGCACGCACACAGTTAGCAAGCGTATAGACAACCATTAGAAAGTACACAGTGCACAACCACACAGTTCTTGTTAGAATGTTCAATCAGAGTCAGAGGAAAGACGTCAGACAATCAAAAGATATGACCAGATGTTTCTTAGTGTGCGCTTGGACCATCACACCACTTCTTCCCCCGAGAATCATGGTTCTACTGAGTGAGAAGGTTTCAGAGTCCCTTGCATGCATCAGAGTTAACAAGTACAGACAGAGTTCACAGAATATTCCGTTCTAGAGTGGAACATTGGGTAAGCACATTACTATCTTTCAAAGGGACATCAGAAAATATTGTATCTCATCAAGGTCCTGTGAGCTGCTTTCTCCTGGCAGTCTTGAAAGACGATTCAAGTCATGTATATGGAGTTGAATGAAGTTCACCAAGCAAACTATTGACCTTGGAAAGACGGATGTCTCACCGAAAACTCATCCTCTCTCTTGAGGCATTGCAAACGTGCGCTCAGACTAACAGCTGCCTGGAATACGACTCCCACAATTCTACTGACCTCGCGGAAGTGGTGCTCAAAATGGCGGAGCTGCAGACACTGCTCCAGCTTGGTCTGATGTCGCTCCCAGAAATCATCAAACGCCGTCTCTGTCTCATCCAGCTGTCCCAGGAGTCTGGAGAGACAGGAGCCAGAGAGGAGGAAGAGAGAAGACAGTACAGGACAAGAGAAGGAGGTAGCAGGGAGATGAAGGGGTTGAGAGGGATTTCATGCGGTTATTGAGGAACATATTCAAAGCTCTTTTTTCAAGCATAATCTAGAAGTGTGGTGAGAGTGAAGCTACTAGCTTTAAGACCGGACCCGAGACACGTACAGGGGGGAGTCAATGTTCTGGGTCAGGGAATAGACCTAATTCAGAAACGGAGACAGACCTGCTTTATCCACTTTCCAGCACGCACACGCACGCACGCACGCACACACACACACACACACACACACACACACACACACACACACACACACACACACACGCACACACACACACACACAGCGTACCTCTGGACAGTGGCCAGGTTCTCCAGCTCATCCTGGTTCATGCTGTAATCAGGGTCTCTCTGTAAAGGCTCATTGATGCTCTCCAGGAGACGGCCCCCCTGGGCCAGGGCCACACACAAATCCTCCTGGAGGGACACACACACGCACACACACAGACACCCACACACACACCGAGAAACAGAAGCGCACACACAATCAAGCTCATGTAAGTGCTAATGAGGTTAATGACATTTTCCACTGTCCAATAGCCCAGCTGTGTCCCCCTGGCCTCCTCTCACCTTCATCCGGGCCTTCTTGTCAGTGTGTGTGCCCAACAGGGTGAAGGTGGCCTGGGAGTCATTAGGCAGCTCTGTTTCAGCCAGCTCTGTGCCAAACGCCTGCAGGGTCTGAGCCGTCGTCTTCACCATGAGGGCAAAGGCCTCGATGGCCTGGGAAGGACACGCACATATACACACACACAGTTACTATGACTACGAACGCTTGCTGTAGATCTGCTGCATCAGGAGTCCAGCATGGTGGGCCAGCTTTTAGATGGTGGTCCTGGCTCCGTGGCTCACCGTGCGGTGGGAGATCCAGGCGTCGTGACAGTACTCCTGTGTGCCTCCTAGCTCCTGGGTCAGCTGGGTGCGGTCGATGTAGGCGTGGAGCTCAGTCACAGAGCTTAGCATCACCACCTGGTGAGTGCACACGCACACACACACACACACACACACGCACATGCATGTTAGACTCTTCTAGTCATACACGCACAGCCGTAAAAACACAAACATGCACATAACCACTTTCCCAGAGACACAGACACACAAAAGAGCACCTACAGGCACCTTCATCTTGAACTCATCCCTGTTGAATTTGAAGAAGATGTCGGACAGGGTGCGCTGGAGGAGGGTGTTGGGCCGCAAGACCAGAACCAGATGTAAGTTCCCAGGGAATGAACCCTGGGTATCAGAGGGGGGAGGGGGAGGGACAGAACGAGACAGAGATTATATTATATGGAGAGATTATATACAAAAAATTCCGTACGCACAGACACACACCCTGGAGGGGGTGGGGCAGATAAAAGGGAAACAGTACTGGACAGTACTGGCAGGCTGAAGAACAGCCACATACTTGATTGCATCACAATGACCTGGTCCAGATGGTGAAGATACTCTAGCTTGTACTGGAAACCCCAGTGGTCTAGTCTAAAAATGTGAAGGCATATGGTCTATCAAGACAAAGATGAACTGCTATATTGAAAAGTCTGCAGGAGCAGTAGACAAAAAAACAACAATAAAGGGAGGTTGTCAATAGTCATTTGAATCTGTATTATAAGCCTTTACTGTCTATGTCTCTCTCTCTCTTTCCCCCTCTCTCTGTTGAAATCACCACTTCGCCAGCAGGGAACTTCCCATGATCCATACAAACCCAACCGCCTGCATGGTGTTGTCATGGAAACCCCACTCCTCCTTGAGCAGTAAGGAGAAACCGTGCAGTGCTGGTCATTTCTGGCCTCTCTCTCCATATTTCAATCTCCCTCCCTCTCCCTCTTCCTCTCCCTCTCCCTCTCCCCCTCTCCCCCTCTCCCTCTCTCTCTTTCCCTCTCTTTCTCAACCTCTACGGCTCCCTCTCCCCGCTTCAGCTGTTCTGTTTAGAGGTGAAATAACCCAGGCTTACTGACAGACGCAAGCCCCCCCGAGGCTTTTAAACATCTCATTCATTATTCATTATTTGGAGACAGTCAATACACAGACACATTCTATACTCTCCTTACAAGTAGCAGAGGTGTCTGTCAATGAAAACTAATACGTTTTCAAATCACAAAGGAAAAGATGTTGCCTCTCCCTCTCTCCCTTGACTTGTCTCCCCCCTCTCCCTCTCTCCCTTGACTTGTCTCCCCCCTCTCCCTCTCTCCCTTGACTTGTCTCCCCGCTCTCCCTCTCATCCTTGACGGGTCTCCGTTCTCTCCCTTGACTTGTCTCCCCCCTCTCCCTCTCCCTCTCTGACAGACCTGTGTAGTTAGATAACACATGGGGCTGGTTGTGATTGATTCATTTGGTGGCTAACTAGCTTAACCTCCTCTTTCCTCTGAGGCCTTTCACTGGCTGACTGACACCCCAGCTGTAGCGCTGTATGCGTGTGTGTGTGCGTGCGTGAACAGTGATTAACTATCCCCCTTGCAACATGTTATCGTCAATTAATTCCAGATCATGAGGTCTAAACCTGACCCTGGGGAGAGGTGAGAATTCTATTTATCTAGGCAGATCCTGTATTTTTCACGATACACAGTTGAGCACATGGCTGTGCAGGGTAAGATATGGAGTCAACACTGGAAATTAAAACAGGGAATGTACAAAATGGAACTTCAGCAGATTATATTTTGAGACCTCATCCATCATTCAACAATATAACCCTGAATATGAGGCTGGTGAAACAACCAATTAAAAGCACCTAGTTAAAAGAGAGAGAGAGGGGGGGGGGGTTCTGCTATTGGCTGTGACCTGTCATTTCCATCACAATAGCCTCTCCGTGTGGAGTAGACTTGCACCCTATCGTCCATTCACGCACCAGCCCATAAATAAATGATGATTATCCACTTATATTGCATTTTTCACCCATATTTTTACAAAGATCAAAGTGTTTTACATTTGATGTTGGTGCCGGGTACAGGGAGGGAACACACACACACACACACACACTCACACACTCACACTCTAATCACCTACAGCTCCTTAGCTACTGCATGAGATGTGTGAGGTGTGGGAACATGCAGTGTGTGGATGTGATACAATCTTTACTCCCAATCAGATTTGAGATCCACAGACGGTTCGTCGGTCAGCCAGGACATTGATTTGGGTGATGACCTTGACGTGTAGAGTGATAAGGATGCCAACGACCTTCAGCACACTGGCTCATTGGAGCCACGCGTGCTTACAAAGACATTCCACTCACAGAGCTCATCCTTTGACTGGGACAGACCCTCTACAAAACAAAGCCTGTACACAAACACGCGCACGCACACACACACACAGTGTTACAGCACTCTCGGTCTGCCTTGCTTCTCAGGTTTACAGTGTTTTCTTCGTGTAAAACATGCACACACACACACACACACGCGTGCAGCCCCTCAGCAGCACTGCTCTGCCTGCAGGTGAGTAATGACACCAGGGTCCACATCCTCATCCTGCCTGCATCTAGATCTCTTGGGACCAGCTGCAAACCACACTCATATTCCCCCATACACACAGCCATGCACGGACTCACATGTTCACATGCATCATGGTATTCAGCAATTGACAATGATGATGTTTCCTCAAGGCATGCGCCCTCCTCCTCAGTCCTTTAGAGGATTAGCACACGCAGAGGGAGCGAGAGCACACTAGTCCATATCAAACATGACAGAGACAGTGAGAGAGACAAGCAGACAGAGAGACAAAAGAAATGAGACCATTGGAAGAGAAAGGACAGCAATGTAGCCAGTGAATGTGTGTGTAAGTGAGTGTGTGTGTGCGTGTGTCCGTGTGTGTGAAAACAGATAATAGGGGAGAAAATGATTTTAGAAAAAGAGAAAGCTAGAAACAAACAAGAAAAAAACGACAAAAAGAGAGTAAGAAAGAGTGAGGGAAACGGAGGGAGAGTGAAACAGTGTTATCGAGTGAGAGAAAGGTAGAGTGAGATAGAGAGAGCGAGAGGGAGTGAGAGAGGGAGTGAGAGAGAGGGAGTGAGAGAGTTGTCCCTGAGGATCCGCTGACACAAGGCTGATCCTCCACTCTCCTAATCAAGCTGGTTCCATCCCTCCCCCATGCACACGACACCAGCACCACTGCAGAGGAATCAATATAAACACACTTCATTTAACTAAAACAAGCAGCAAATCTAAGGTGGACCTGCGGTTGATGTACAATCCCACAGACAACACGCCAGATTAAAAACCTGCAGAGTTTAAGAGCGGTATGGCAGATACTAATGCAGTAGTGTACTGTAGGCCATCTATGACTATTAAGAATAATGTATCACAGCTCATTGATATCCCCCCTTCACAGGGGCATGTTAGAACCAATACGCTGGAACATGGCATCATCAAGGGAATGTTCCATTCTGATTTAGAGGGGTGACAGGGGCCATACTCTAGTAAGAGATGGTGAGTGAGCACTGCTTTACTGGCAGGTGCAGATTCCAGTGTGAACTACTCAGACTCCTTGCAGTTTTTCTAGGAAATCCAACAGACCGGGCATTAGGGTTAGTTTCAGATGTTTATCGGTAAGTAATTAGCATATAATTAACATGAATCTGCATATATTACACAACAAACATGCTTTACAAGATGTTGCTGAAAGAGAACACAGGCTTGACGTGTTCTCCATATGGACGGAGCTGTCCAGTGGTAACCGGTGCTGAAAGGTCTGTTCTCCGAGCCAAGAGGTCGGCTCCATTTGGCAACACAGCTGATTTGTATTGCCATTCAAGGGCACACAAAAACTGTGGCTACCACTCAAAACAGATTAGTCCATGCAAACACAAACACACACCCAGACCTCTCTCTCTCTTTCTTCCCTCTCTACCTCTCTCATTCTTACTACTCTTTTCCACGTTCACTCGCTTCCTGGGTTTCCCCAAATGTTACCAACCTGGTCCTTTCTTCTTCAAAATATTCGGAGAGAGTGTCCAAAAAAGAGGGAACAAGACAGATAGGCCCTGAAGGAGAGACAGGAGAGACAGGAGAGACAGGGGAGAGAGCGCCTCCTCCTTCCACCCCAGTGTAGCCAGGAGCACATGTCATGTCTGTCAACACCAGAGAGAGGACGAGCCTGTGTTGAGCATCCGAGCGTATCAGTGTAGAAACTGAGCCGGGAGGCAATCGGCAGCACGGCTAGCTAGCACCTGCTAGCTAGCACCGGCTAGCTAGCACCTGCTAGCTAGCACCGGCTAGCAGCGGAGAGACAGCAGGAAGTATCTCAACAGCGTTTCACCCAAACGGCACTGATAAGAACTGAGCACAGGCACGTCTGCAGGTCTGTTGATATGTTGTTTGAGGTTCCCAACAAGTGTGCTCGTGCTATAGAACGCCGAGCGCTAGCAAATGCTAACTGTATCGGAGATGCAGCTCTCTTATCTCAGTACA
The DNA here is from genome assembly GCA_036571765.1 of Plecoglossus altivelis. Classification (NCBI taxonomy): domain Eukaryota; kingdom Metazoa; phylum Chordata; class Actinopteri; order Osmeriformes; family Plecoglossidae; genus Plecoglossus; species Plecoglossus altivelis. The sequence goes on along the minus strand of BROE01000010.1, from coordinate 6,645,496 downwards.
GCTTTTCTACTCATTCCAAAACATCTACGTTCAGTCTCATGTCGCTGCAGTCAAACTCCAGGCTCTTCGCATCTTATATGAATCAAACCGGAAAAACAACTGAATCCATGAGCGAGTCTCCGGTGAAGATACCATATCCCACACAGATGCAAAGGCTCCCACACACTGACACACACGGACACACACACACACACACACACACTATGACTTACCGCGATGCGTAACAGTGTTCCCTTGACGGCGGCCCATCTGTCTTGCCGGCGGTCTATGACCAGGATGAAGCCTACTCCAGATGCCGACACACTGCAATGACACAAGAGCCTGATTACCACGGCAACAGGGACTCCAAGTGATGGAAAGTGTGTTTGTGTGGGTGTGAATCTTTTCCAAAATTAGAAGGTGTGACCATTGGAACACCCCCTTTAAATATTTGTGTGCGTGTGAGAGTGTGTGAACACAGTGAAATTCTAGTACTGTGAATACAGTGCAGCCAAGAGTCTCGAGTAACACATTCACAATTACATTTAATATCATGAACCCCCCCCACACCTACCCCTTCCATGAACACACACACAGACGGAAGTCAATGAGCCAATAACGGAACAGTGCCGTGGTGGTCCATCTGTCCGTTAACACGGCCAGCAGTCAAACCCACCATTCGTGTATCTCTCTCTTACACACACACACACACACACACACACACACACACACACACACACACACACACAGTGAAAGCCAGCAGTACCCAGAGCCTTCTACTGCATCTTCTGCTCCTCAGGTGAATCCCATGGTTGTCACAGCCACACGACATAAACCGGCTGGTAATCCACAGCGATGTCCCCCAAATACAGTCCTCCAGCACCAACAGCCTCTTATTCCTCACTGCTGCTTTTCCGACCTGGCCTGTCCTCTGAGCTCCCCGACACACACGCGCGCACGCACACACACACACACCCCAACCTTATGTTTACAGCTTGGACAGAATGAGCCCCTCCGAACGGCTCTCCTCTGCCAACCTGCTCCTGCTCTCAGCCAATACAGCCAGACCCTCCCATCTACTGTTTCCCGAACAGCCAATCACAGCTCAGAGATCCTGCGACAGACAGGTTGGGCTTGAATGGCTGATGTGGGAGAGGGGAGGCGGGCCGTAAGATGGAGAGAGAAGAGGAGATCCGCCCACTCTTGGCTGGTGAGGTGTGGAGCCGCAAAATACACATAAATTAGCTAACCGCCATGACAGTGGTAGCATGCGCCCCAGACACACACACACACACCCCTTTTCCCTCCCTCTCTTCTGCTCTGCTCTGCCCCAACCAAATCCTTCATCTCCCTTCCTCCCCCACCCAGTGTGTGTTTGTGTTAGCAGTGGAGCAAGGAGAGAGAGGGAGAGAGAGAGAGAGAGAGAGACAGAGAGAGAGAGAGAGAGAGAGAGACACACACACACACACACACACACAGAGAGGGGGGAAAGAAGGAAAGGGAGAGAGAGCTACAGCAGGTTTACCAGCAGGTGGTAGGCAGCCTTTACACAGGACTAAACCTTACTGCATACATGCACATAATATTATCAAAAATAAATAATCCTTACAAATGTGAACCTATGGACATCGAGTTCAGTTCAAAAGATCATAACACTGATCAACTCAAGTAAGCAACTAAAGAAATACAGAGAAACTGAAATTTAGAAACGGGATCTACTGTCTCTACAAACACTGCTCTCGATGAAGGAGTTGGAACAAAGACCAACCAAAGAATGGCTCTCCTACGCCACCTGCTGGCTACACATGAATACTCCACTGTCTACAATGTGAAAGCGTAGAACACTTAACTAAGGAGGAGGCCTGAGGAAATGATACCAAATGATGTGAAACATGAATTGATAGTGTGACTGTGTATATATGTCCTCACCTGGGCACACTGGTGAGGTAAGTCAGCACATTTTGAAACTCTTCCTCCTGCAGTTCACCGAATGCCGGGAACTCTGGGAACACGATGATAGGGCTGCCATTTTCCCCTCGGCCCCCTGGGAAAGGAACACACGAGGTCACAAGGTCACAAGGCCAAATCACCTAGGAAGCAGACTACAATAACAGCTTTCCATTTTAAAATATGCCCCCCCCCACCCCCACATGCTCCCATATTCACCCTCCACAATACCACTGGTGCATGTGTGCTTCTTTCATTTCCTGTTGTCTAATCATCTCTATTATTCTGCTTCTGGATATCCCCCCTCCCCCTCCCTCCTCCCTCATATCCCAGCTAGGATTATAACCCAGACTGATCGTATCAGGGCGGAGTAATGGGGGTGGGGTTGGGTGTGGTAGGGATGGATAGGAGAGGAGAGAGGGAGGGAGGGAAGATGAATGTATGTCTGCTGTGGCCTCTGGATGGTGGTTGGAGCTCTGCCAAACCGTCCCCCAGTGTACCCCTCCCCACACACACGGACCAGAATGCAATGCATGCAAATAATGGGTACACAAACACACACGCACAAGTAAAATAGGTTGGTTCCTTATCACATAGCAAATAGAGTGTGCATGTGTGTGTGAGTGTGTATGTGTGTGTGTGTTTGGCAAACCAGCTGGCAGACTTGAGGTTAATGACTACAGCAGTGGCCTGGAGACAAATCTGACCTCCAAACACAGGAGAGCTCATACACCCACATGCTGACACCCATCCACACACACACACACACACACACACACACACACACACACACACACACACACCCAACTTAATGAAGGGGACACAAACTCCTGGGTGTCTAGACCTCCAGTGGAAGCACAGACTAGACTGGATCTGTCATGGTCACATGGTCAGAGATATGATCAACTCATTCCTGCATGGTGTCATCTAGGAGCATCCCAAACTTGCTGTTGATGAATGTTAACACTGATGCTCAAAGAACACACACAGACACACTCTCTCTCTCTCTCTTACACACACACACACACACAAATACCTAGGCTGCCAATCACAGCAGATCACACTGTCAACCCGTACTTGGGAAAAAACGTTGGTAGCTTGGGTTGCCAAGTGGATCGCCGTGGCAATGAATTATTCACGGGCCGTCTCTGGGCACCCATTGTTTGAGGTAACTCAACACAGGGGCCCCTATCTGGGTTGCCATGATCGCCGTAGTGACGGATTGGAAACGCACGTTTCTAGGAGGAGGCTCAAGCTCCTTGTCCCCACTGAGCGATGCTGAAAGGGCAGAGAGTCACCTACGAGTCTCCACACCCTTGCCAGCCTGGCCAGTAGTGTACGGGGAAGCGCTGGGGTGCACTTACGCGGCTTGGCTCTCAGGTGCTTTTCGTGGAGCCACTTCAGTGCCAGCAACACCCTCTTCTTGGGGGGTGGAGGGGGGGGGGTAGGGGGAGGGGGAGGGAATACAGACCTGAAAGGAAGGCAAACTGTTTTTGTAGGTCTGGTCTGATGTCAGCAGCATACAGACGACAGCTCTCCTGCTGCATGATGTCATCTGAGTGAGAGGGACAGAGAGAGAGAGAGAGAGAGAGAGAGAGAGAGAGAGAAAGAGAGAGAATGTGACTTCCCAAAACATCTTGTTTTTAATTATACATTTACTGGACAGTATTACACCAATACAATCCCCTAAATATAGAACTGGACTTGCAGTATGAGGCAGCAGGAGGACCAGTTCCAACAGTGTTGCTCCAGTCCCCCCTCCTGACCCTCCCTCTGACCCTCCCTCTGACACTCCCCCTGACCCTCCCCCTGACCCTCCCCCTGCCACCCATGAGCACCATACTCCAGACCCAGCACACCCATCCCCCTCACCTTCCACCTCCTGCCCCTGTTCAGATGGCAGGACTCACGGTCTAGTGTGAGTCTCCTTTCCTTCTCCTTTTTTTAGAGTGGATTAGACAGATCCGCCTTTGAATCAGACACCTGTGAGTGTGTTTATAGTCTGTTTTGGGGATTAGATGTAGGGTGTGTGCCAGTGAAGGAGGTATGTGTGGGTGGGAGTAGAGAAAGTGTGCGTGCCTGTGTTTGAAGGGAGGCTCGTTCTAACCAAGACGTCACTAAAGTTCTCATTTGTAAAATCAGAAACATGCTTCATAGCCCAGCCAGTTATCTTCAGGATTAACAGCTCATTTCAGTCTCCATGGTCTGGTGTGTGTGTGTCACAATGTCTGTTGTCTGATACTGATGTGTTCATACAGGCTCTCAAGGAAGAGAAGACTGAGGCCAACCAACTTCTTCCTTCCTCCCCCCCGTATCTCCCCACAAGGCTGAAGCCAACAGGGGTACAGCAAGCAGGCCCCCACATTCATGACCACGATGGTTGGGAGTGATGGTGAGGCTGGGGGTTGGTGGCAAGAATGTTCCCAGCCACCCCCTTCCCTTCCCCTCTGTGTTTCTCTCACCCCTTCCCTTCCCCTCCCTGTCTCTCACCCTTCTCTCCCCCCTTCCCTTCCCCTCTCTGTCTCTCTCCCCCTTCCCTTCCCCTCTCTGTCTCTCACCCTTCCCTCCTCCCTCCTTTCCCCTCTCTCTCTCTCCGCCTTCCCTTCCCCTCTGTCTCTCTCACCCTTCCGTCCCCCCTCCCTCTCTCTTCCCTGTCCCCAACACATTCATTCCCGCTGGGGCCTTCATTCAGAGAGGATAGAGGTGGAGCTTTGCAGAATTCCCTGGACCTCTTCTTTCCATCACATAGAGCTCTGGAGTTCTATACAATGTGTTGCTTTTGTTTCAAGCAGCATGTATTTGTGAATGTCTGTTTGTGTTTGGCTAAATTCCTCTGAATGAGCCCCAGATCTGGACCGCTGGATGTGTTGAGAGAAAGGGGGGGGGGCAGAGGGAGAGAGGGAGGGATGGAAGGAGGGAGATGGTCTGCTTAATGGGATTGAATGGACGACAGGGTTCTCTTACGAATGCCTCCATATTTAATGTGGCGATGTGGCTCTAGTTTAAAAGTAGGGGGAACAAGAGGGTGAGGGGGAGACGGGAGGGACAGGGGGGCGGGGGCAGGGCGCAGGGGGATGCAACAATGCAGCTTTTGTACACGGACCAAACAGGAGTTCTGACTACAAGTACCTAAGAAGATGTAGAAATCATTTCTCTCGCCATTCGTCTACTTTTCTATTTTTGGAGGCATTCTTTGAATGGAATGTGTCCCTCAGGTAGAGATTGAATGAACACTGAGTAGATTTTCTGACGACAAATCATGATTTGGGACAAAGAGCGTGTTTCTGTACACGTTATTTGATCTCCATTTTCCGTCGAGCTGATTTCATAATTAATTGAATTGAACTAAATTGCACGCATGTGTGTAAATGCACGCTTTATATTAAATCTAAATTTGCCCACTCAACGCTTGGATTCAACTTGGGACTCGGGCAACACAACGTTAACCCCTCACCTCCCACATGGAGTCCACAGGACCATGGCCTTGACCCGCTCTCTCCTCACCCCTCCCCTCTCTCTCTCTCTCTCCTGCCTCTCACACACACCAGGACACAGCTAAGATCTCCACCCCCCTTAGCTTGTTTCCACTAGTCGCCTAAACACACGTTGTCAACCTCCACAGCCCTGCCAGACCCAGTCTTGTCCTTACATGTCTGGTTCAAAATAAAACCACAGGCGGTACAGACTTTGATCTTCTCACAGACAAAAGACCAAGACCCCCTCATCCCAAAAGGACCCCTTATTGCCCCCCCCCCTCCCCAGTCTCTCACCCCCCTCTAATTAACCCCTGCTCTCATTGGTCACCCCAACATGTTTGGTGAACCATGAGTGGTATGGAGGCTATGGTATGGGCTGGGAAAGGGCATCTTGGAATGCAGACTTAGAGGCAGCATGTGCACACAGATACAGAGATGGGATTTAAAGTTGTGCTGGTTTGGAATGAACCGATAGGCCAACTGGTAATGTAGGGACAAAGCAGGGAAATGTGCAGCTGTGTATGAGTGCGTACGCAAGCCGGGCAGCCACTCCACAGCCGTGTGTGTGTGTGTGTGTGTATGTAGGGGAATCCAGGCTTGATTATCTGGTATTACAGTTAGGGTTAGCCCAGCCCCATCTGCCATGGCAATGCGATCCACCCCATGCAAACACACATGCAGGGTATGGGGGTGGCAAGCAGCAACCAAACAACAACTGGGTCAAACGTTCAACGGTGCATGTGTCCTCTTTCCCATCAGCCACAACACTGAGCACTATAGGCAGACCGTTGGTGAAGAATCAGACTTAAGCTTGTGACAGGAAGATATATTATCCATGAAAGAAAATCAGATATGTTGGAGTTCAAGTTGTTAAATATGGTCAAATTTGATTAAACCAGGCAAGTCATTCAGAACAAAGGATCACTTCCAATGGCAGCTTGTCTGTGCGTTAGTGGAAACGTGATTCAATATTATATTTAATACTGTTATGCTTGATTTGAACCTGTGTTCAAGCCTCTCTTCATTAAGGGCCAGTAATGAGTATTAGCCATCAGTCACAAGCCATGTGACTACTGGACTGAATGCAACAGTTTGCCAAAATGAACAGAAACGTTCTGTAGACGTTTACCAACTAAAGTAGCCAAGACAGGCAGCCTCCAGCTTCCAGCTCTGGCTGGTCTGGTCTGGTCTGGGCTGGTTGTGTCCTACTGACTTGGATGTGCGGCTCAGTGGGTTCACGCTTGACCAGCGGGGCCTCTGGGTCCCTGTCTGGGGGGACACAGACTAGGCAAGACCTTCTGTCAGTCTGAACGGAGCAGGCCCATCCCCGCCAGAGAACACGCAACACAACAAAACCACCGTTCCTTCTTCCATCCCCTCTGTCTCACAGCCACGGCCAACAACAGACCAGCCTGCCAGCGGAAAAGCATCAGCTGCGGTAAAAACGCTTCTTGTAACAACTCATCGGACGGGAGGGAACGCCACCCGTCATTCACCTTTTTCCAAGAAGCAAACAGCATGGAAAGAATGTGTCGATGCGTTTCCACTTGTACTGCCACGAAAGGAGTCGCGGAAGAAGAACGGTTTCGGCGGCGGCTCGAGCGCTTCTGTCCGCGAACGCCGTGCCAGCTCACGTGCTGAGAAGACAAGATGGCCACCATTCGGAGCCTTCGCTCCTCCGTTGGATGCGATGAAAACACCTGACTGTGAATGCGTTCGAAACCAGCTCCTAGTGAATGACTCAACAGTTGTGGATGCGGCTCAGTGACATCTGACATTTGTTTGTTTGTGTGTGTGTGTGTGTGTGTATATATATATATATATATGTGTGTGTGTAAGTGTGTAAGTGTGTGTACTTTCTCTTCAAAACAATCTCACTACTGTCACACCAACAATCCCAGTGTAGGTATGACCCCGAAGCAAATGCTCCTGAACTCCTCTGCTACTCTTGCACACCAGAGTACCTGGCAGGCCCTGTTCTGTGAGCTCACGTCTGTAGTATCAGTATTACACCCAAGCGTCTTATATCCCATCTGCTCCAGCACATGTTCAGCCCTTCGCCAACTTTGGCAAGACCATGGCCAAGACTCTGGCTCTTCTACTGCTTATCCAGGCAGGGTGGCTAGGGTGACACGTCCAGGTGCCACGTGCCTGAGACCCTGAGGTAGGAGAGGGATAGTTTGTCCCTAAGCTGGGCCTGTCCATCTGTCCCATCTCAGAAGACAGGAGGGACACATTCAAATCCACTGACTCACGACTCTCACTTCTGACACACACATAGTTGCACTAGTTCCTGGCACCATGATTGGAGGACATAGAGAACAGGGAAGATGTTGTTATATTTTGAGATGTTGTGGGGAGTTTACCATTTCAAATTCCCTCCAAGGGCCCGAATGGTGTCCCAAGGTTCCAGATTACATAGCAGAAACTCTGAGGATCCAACTGATTACTGAACAGAACACTAGGACACACCAACTTGATAAGGGTGTCTTTGAAAGTTTCAGAATGACCATCTTTCAAAACCATAATAATAGAATTCAGTTAGCAGACATCTGTTACAAATATACCTTCTCCACCTATCTGGTGACATCTGGTGTACCTCATGTACAAACACAATGTTGTTTCAACTAAACCGTACAAAAACACATATTACAGTATCTTAGAATGAGGAACCTGTAAATAGGCCATACACAAACAGACAAGTGACAGACAGACACATAGACAGACACACACAGACACAGACATACACACACACACACAGACACAGACACAGACATACACACCGTACCTGTCATCATCTTGAGCTGCAGCCACATCCTGGTGATATCGTGGCACAGCAGGGATACTCTGTTTAGGGCCATCCTGCCCTGCTATGCCCCTCTGGCAGAAAGACACACACATACACTCACACATACACTAGCACACACACCGACACACACACTGACACACTCCCATACACTGTCAGAGTAGCAGTGCTAACCTTCCATTCCTCCACATCCTCAGAGCCCCGACTTTAGCTGAACACTAAATGCTCTCCCTCTCTCTCTCTTCCTCGCTGTGCGGTTCACATACACACACACCCACACATCCCTCCCCCAACACACACACACGCAAGGAGGCGGGACTTCACTGGGACTGCCCACAGTTTCAACTTACACCCTCTCTCTGCTCACAGGTAGAGAGAGAGCGAGAGAGAGAGAGAAGCCAATGTAATTCCCTTAGATCCTGCAGACGTCACACACACATACACACTGATCTGCACGTATAAGCTGGTCTAATGTCACTGTAGGCGAGAGGGAGGATACAAGAGAATGACAGGCAGGCAAGCAGAGAGGGGCGTGGCTAATGCCAATGTTGTCCTCCTTCCAATGGACTTATCCAGTCAGGCCCCAGATTCCAGGGGAGGAGTGATGTCACCATGCTACTGACTGGTCTGGTACCGCCTCCATCTCAAGTGAACCCCTGACATTTACCATAGTCTCCCCTCCCAGAGGAGGCAGGCTGGGGACTGCCTATACAAACCAGAGCAGGACTGCTTTGGTTCTTCAACTCTGCCTAGCCTCATGTTAATCAACAAGGAGAGACTGATTTTAGGCTCACACAAGTGGGCTCTCCCTTATAAACACATATATATATATATATATTTTGACCCCCCCGCCCTACGGATAATTTATTTTTCTGATTTCCATCCCTCCATCCACACACACACACACACACACACACACACACACACACACACACACACACACCTCCCAGTTTTACCCTGGAGAGTACCATCCTTAGGTTGCTCCCTCCATATCCCTGTTGGGACAAACCTGACTCAGCTTGTCAGACAGATAATAACTGGAATCAGATGTGCTAAATTAGCATATGAGAGGAAACACCTACATGCTAGCAGCTGCCCAGGAGCAGGGTTGGTGTCTTGGCCCGGCACACATGTTATTGGCTAACCCAGATAATAATGCACTACAGTGATAGAAGGGGGGTTTTCTTTGGAAATGACAACAAATGACACACATCTCAGTCTGTTTCGTAAAGCTTTGTTGTTGTGAGGCCTGGTGAACAACATCCTCTATACAGACGGTGTCTGGTGTGTGTGTCCCTGTCCATTTGTCTCTCCAGACTAGGGGCAACCTGCAAGGCTCCATTTGTCCTTCACAGTACATCTGCCTAACGGGGATATCGGTGGGATTAGGAACAGATTACGTTCCAGATTATGTCTCATAAAATATGACAATACAGGCCCCGTCTACTATCAGAATGTGTGAGATTTAGTGAAGAATAATTCTAGATGGGATTAAAGGACAAAAGAAAGACAGTTGTAAAGCAGAGACTAGGAATATGTAATGAAGAGAGCTGGGCGGTTAGGAAGAAGTCAAATACATCTGAGTATAACATCCCTGGCTTACCCAGTCTTGTGTGTGTCACAATACAGCCAATCACACACTCAAACAGATGATATCATATCTACAGTAGGCATTCATTTGAAAGCATTCTCTTTCAATAACTTTGCCCATTTGGGTGACAGGGACATAAGGGACTGTTCTCCTTTGGAAGTGTGATAGTGTGATAGTGTGTGTGTGTGTGTGTGTGTGTGTGTGTACGCTGTGATCAAGAAGATGCGGCACTTTGAGTCTAGGAAGGGAAAAGAGAGGGACTTTTTTAATGATGCGTTTCCTGTAGCTGTGAACCACTGTGGGACGCGTGAGGCATCGGCTCGTATGACCACAGTTCCCAAGGCAGTGCTTCTGAGAGACTGACCGCATGTCTGCACTGAGGAGGAGAAGCTGACCAGGGCACAGACAAGGTAATGACACTGACGGCTAGCGTGAACATGACGGTGTAAACACTCTGGAACCTGCACAGTGGACGTGGACACACACACACACACACACACACCCAAGTGCAAGCCAAACACACCCACAATTAGCTATATCTCCAGCTCTATCGGACACTTACAGTGCAGTTTATGATAGGTCAGTGTCAAAACCTCCAGACTGATGGATAACGTCCGGGGAAGGAATGGCAGCTGTTAATCTGAATATCAAACAACAGTGTGTGCGTCACATACTGCATGTGCAAGCATGTGTGTGTGAGTGAGTGTGCGTGAGTGTGTGTGTGTGAGTACAGACAATTGTGTTCCCTGCAGGGAATCGGACGCAGGGGAGACAGCAGGCCAGACATGGTGTAACTTCTCCACATGTTTGTTTATTTCAGGGTTCTTTTTTGGCAGCCTTTTTCAAACATTGTTTGTTCCCATCCACCCCTAAGATAAACAGGAAGAGAAATATCGGTGTGAGCTAAAGCCTAAGACGTTCAGACGGGGCTGGACCTAATACCCATGCGACCTTGACCCGGGGCCAACCACTGCCTGTTCAGCAGCAAGTCTTTCGGGAGCTACAGGCCAGGGGGGTAGAGAGAGGGTAGTTCTGTGTGGTCGTCATGGATGCTGCTGGGAACCTGCTTACGGGGATTGGACCTACAGCGCCCTCCAGGGTGGAGCCAAAAGACTTAAGCTTCCGCTGATTTAATCTCTAACACTCTGGTATATTACGGAATGAAAAACGAGCGGCGTACGGTAGCGTGCCGATTCATGCGAGACGGTTAGCGGTTATCATTCCAGTATGCTGGTTGCAACTGGGAGAGTTTTTCCTCTGTCTCTTAACTAGCATTTTCTTTTTCTTTTTTTCCCCCCTCACGGTTTCTTTCTGCCACTCCCAGTTTCAGATGCCAGACAGCCATTAGCCCAATTGGCCGGTTCCTGCCCTCAGTCACGTCCGCTTCACAAGCAGCCTTGCATGAGCGCGCGCGCGTGTGTGTGTGTGTGTGTGTGTGTGTGGACTGCAGACCACACAGTGCACAGGAGGTGAGGGAGATGAAGATCCCTCCTGCACTCTTATCTCAACACTGGGGGTCTGGAGTCTGGCTGCAGTGACATCAAAGCAGCCTTGGTTGTGGCTAAACCACCCAGAACTAACAGATGCCCCACTAGCCTCGCCAGCTAACTCTAACTTAAACCTGTTCACGATTAAGACAATCTGATGTGACGCATTAGTTGCCCATTGATACTGTAACATGAAAACCTCTTTCTATATTAAGGACATAAGGCTTACGTCCAAAGACATCCAGGCCTATTTATAGACGATGAATATCTTGGATCTGCCAGCAGTGGAAACAATGAAAGGATGAGAGGTAGAAGGAGGAGAAGAGAGCAGTGATGTCACTCCAGGTGGCTAACAGGCGAGACAAGAACAGATGAAGGAAGGAACAAGGAGAGACAGTAAATACAGATTCAACACCTCAGGAAGGAGGGCTGGAACACCACCCAGTCCTCTTGAACAGGGGACCTCATACTACACCAAGACATGCACAAGATCTTATACCGTACCAACGACAAGCCCCTCTACTGCATCAACATCTTACCCAAGTCTGGCAGAGACGATGGCATCATATCTCCATAAGCGTTCGCAGCTCAGACTGGGTAGAAAAGCAATCCATTCCTCCCTTTCCAGTAGAAGAGCCACACAGGACGAGATACTCAGGACTACAGTGAACTTGACTGTGTGTGGACGGGGGAGGAGTAGAGTATGTGTGTGTGTGTGGGGGGGGGGTATCAGAATTATGAGACAGGAAGGGGGTACGGGTCGGGGTGTGGTATGCTAAGCGGTTCATGCTGACTGAGCAGACAGCTGCAGAAGGGGGTCACCCCTGTGTCGAGGGGATCGAGGACGAGTTGGCAGCGGTGTGTGAGGTGGCGAGGGGGAGGGGGAACAGGATGTTGAGAATCACACACAGGAAATGCTGACAAGTCAAATGACCGTCACGACCGTTGTTGCGTCTTACGGTAAAGGCTTCAGACTGGTTCTGGTGAGTTCAGTCCAACACCACCTCGTGATGGATGTCATGTGACTTGGAATTAGTTGACCACGACAAAATTGTAACCAACTATATGACGTGCTCTCATAGAGCGAAGAGGCTCATTATCAGTTCTAACAGCCTTCATTTCTCCCTGGCGTGACACTACAGTGCTTTTCCCAGGAATAAACACCACACAGTCTAAATACAGACTGCCGCCTCAAAGCTTATAGGACTGGATGACAAAATAGACTCAGTCGCACACTGGCCAGAGCCACATTACGTCTAAAAAATTAAGAAGAAGCACAAATCCTTGAGAAAATAGCAACACAAAGCAAACACTGCTGTAGCTTCTATCTATTGACCTTAGAGCCATAATCAATCACCACCTTGGGCAAATAAGGATACACTGTGTCAATTCAGCCATTCTGAATTCAGATAATAGGATCCATTTTCCAATTCACGTTGTGCAATGTGTGTTCAGAGCACATTGAGTTGTGACAGTTTGTACACACACGTATACGACATGGCGTGGAAATGCTAAAAGCATATGTGCAAACTAGCGACAGTAAAAGTTTGGAAACATTTGCGATACAGGGTAAAAGATTCGAGGCATAAGGACATGTCACAGGGTTGGTACGTTGAACAAGCATGCAAGCACACACATACACACACGGTACATAACCTCCAGACACACAGACACACACACACACCAGGATGCACAGCCACTCACTGTGCAGACGATGACAGCACAACGTCAAGCGGTGGTAACTCTTCATTTCCTCCAGGGAGATGCGGATGTACGGTCCCTCCAGCTCCCTGGGCCCCAAACACACCTCCGTCCCATCCCTCGCTCCTATCTTCTCCTCCTCCACTTCCATCACTAGTCTGACATGAAGCGACGGGTATGGCAATCTCATCTTTCTTTGCACACCTCTCCTTCCAGTCCCTCCCTTTCTCTCCCTCCCTCCCTCCCCCCCGCCCCGCACACCTGTCAATGCACTGCTCTTAGATCGTTCTTTGCTCTTGTTTATATGCCCAACCCCTTCTCTCTCTCTCTTTCTTAGAAGTAGTTAAGATAAAACTATGGTCCTCAGCTGGTCCAACACAAAGGCTTAGCGGGTATTCCGTCTGATGTCATGATAGTCTCTGATCTAACAAGATTGGGATAGGTGAAAGCAAATGTGCTTTTACACAGCTCATACAAATCCTCTCATATCAAATCAGCGATTATCCCAGGAAGTGGAAGGTTGCCTTGCAAAATTTGTATTGCTCAAAGTTGAATGTCATATCCCTCTAGCCTAGGAACACTGCTAATAGTCTTTTGGTTTCCAGCATATTTACTGGGCATCTCTCTGTTAGTATTGACATTTACACCTGAATGTAATCTCCCTAAATCACTCCACCAACACTGAACATTACACCATTGCATTTACGTTGTCAACACACAAACACTCACGCTATAACCTAGCACTCTGTGAGAACCACAACTCTTAGGCCACTGTTTCTGCCTTCATGCACGACTGTCAACGCAGCTTTTGAGAAGAGAGCGTGTCTCCCTTTGCTTTGGTCAACTATCACCATTAGCTGACAAGTCCCAATGTCACTCACCGTGTCGTGTCACCTGTGTGTTCCAGTAGATCTGTCTTCTTTTGGGTGCTGGCCTGCAACTGCACAGGCTGGCTAACATGTCTGCCAGATATCTTGGGAGTCTTCACATCCTAATTACCCCCACAAATCCAGCTCACCACCACAAACTAAACTGCAGACAAGACTGGTACCTGTGAAGGGAGCTCTACACAGGTGCTTTCTGACGATGGGTTAATATGCTAACAAGCTATCAGCCTGGTAATAAAGCAGCACGGTTCTACATGGAGGTTACTCATTAGCTAGGCTAGTGGGGTTAGCTAGGGCGAGCTGGGTTCAAACGACTGTGGCTTTGACGGTTGGCCGGGTGATTTAGGTGATAGGTGAAGAAAGAGCATTTTTGTTTTCTAGGGTGGACGAGGAATTCTCCTGCCTTTGTCAGAGTCTCGTACTCTATGAGAAGTTTGTTATGTCTCAAAGCAACAACAATGACACAGCAATGTAGTCCCAGATTTACCAGGAAAAATCACAGTCTGGGAAATTCCGCTCATCTGGACATCCTGTCTTATCAGTGATATGAAAAACAGCTTTTCTCTCAATAACCATAACATGTTTACAATGGAAAGCCTGGCTGGACCACTATGGATGAACACATTCGCTCACGGACTGAAAGACACAGTAAAACACCCCCGTAGACATCCTGACAGTAACCCCCCCACAGGGCAGCTAACCTGTGGCCGTGTCCTCCGCTGAGCTCAGTCGTTTGGAGGTGCAGCGTTGGGGCTTTCCCTGTCCCAGGGGCCCAATACTGAGGGTCAGACTGTGGACCACCTGGCCCAGTCTGGACAGCACCCGCGAGCCAGCCTCCTGGCCCTCATGCACCAAGTCCGTCACAGACATCACCCACCAGCGACGTGAGCGAGCGTGCGTGTGCGTGTGAGAAAGATCTTGCGGCGCCAACAAGGCCCAACCAAGCCCACTGGGTCGTGGCAAGACGTGTGAGTCGCTCCAGTCTATCCCAAACTCCCGTTCCTCTCTACTCCCGTTCCTTCTGAGGTAGGCGGTCTGTGTGTGTGTGTGTCGGAGGAGAGGAGAACATCTTAGAAGACGTTTAGCGACGCGTCCGGTGGTCGGAGCAGAGGAAGAGAGGGGCGGGACCTGGAGCAGTGCTGTCTGCTGGTCATAACATAAATCCCCTTCTGCTGGGCTAATTATACTAACCGCTAGCCAGCTTTAATCTGTGTGTGTGTGTGTGTGTGAGTGTGTGCGTGTGTGTGTGTGTGTGTGTGTGTTTGAGAGGGCACGCTGATCAAGGGCCAGTCACATGAAGGCAGTTTGGATAGACACAGATCTGGAGACAAACTAAATAACACTGGCAAATAACACACACACACACACTCCTCCGCTATGCTGAGGATGTGAGGCCACCACAGACAATAACATTCTTCACTTCCGACGAAAAGCAGCACCATACAATAAAGGTCACATTTGTTCAAGCTTCACAGCCCAGTGCCTCCATCTGAGTCGTCTCTGCTCACTCAATTACACCACTGTGTGTGTGTGTGTGTGTGTGTCTGCAGCACTCTTGAACTGTGTTTATCTCACAAACCTTTTATAGAGGGTTAACCATGTTGATCAGCCCCAGAGACTGAACTCCAATTAACACATACCAATTAGTGATTGTACAGAGGTTCTCTCTGTGACTGAGCAGTAAGACCTGGGCATGTTCAGGCACCCTAACACACACACACACACACACACACACACACACACACACACACACACACACACACACACACACCTGAAGAGTGTCTCTACAGAGGACCCACTTAGTGAGCTGATAGCAAGGCTTCCTCTCTCCAGTGACTCAGCATGTCTCAATCAGATAAGCAGAGAGAGTCTATCCCCCTGGACTAACTCCTCCAAGTAGAGCACCTTGCTTTCACACAGCCAGTCATGTTCTCTGGGCCACACCATGGGATATCCCAGCATTACATAGGTGGGACGATATGTCCATATCTAGCAAGGCCCTGGATACAGACACAGGGCAGGACTTTAAGGTTTGGGACTGGTCTAGAGGCCAGGGTTGAGGTTAAGATAGGGGGTGGGGGCAGGTCTTAGTTGTGGGTAAGGTATCATGATTGTGGGTCTCCAGCTGGCTCCTCTCTGGGACACACTTGACCAGAGGGCAGACAGCTGAGGGGGGGGGGGGGGCACCAGGACATCAGCTGCATGCTATAGCTCTCTAATCAACTCTTTCAGACATAGCAAACTGTAGTGAATCCCAGGAAGCTGATTGGTTGACAGTCCCCCCCCCCCGCACTGTCTTATAGTCAAAAACTATCCACAGATTGTAGGAGGAGAGGACAGACAAACCCAGTCCACTATCAAATCTAGAGGCAACCACAACCACACACTAGGTCAAACCATCGTAACGATTTTGAGTTCAAACGAGGACAAAAGCTTCACCTCAATGTGGCAGTAACTAAAACACAAGACCTTGCCTTCTTATTTATTTTTTATTTTTTTACAATTACACAAGCGCATGGCTGTGGGGCTAAAAAGGGACATTGAGAACCAAGTCACGATGGTGACCTACTTCAGAGCAGTTACTGTACGTGGAACAGTAGAGATGTGGACTGGTGTCCTTCTTGGAACTGGTGACAGAGAGAGGGAGGCCACTGAACTGTATGTCTGCAGCAACAGCAAGCAGAGCCAACCCAGCCGCAAGGAAGTAACCTGGCATTTTGGTCTGAGTAATGTAACAATTCTAAACTAAAGAAACGATATAGAGAAATGAATTCAACTCCACGCTACAGTTTGTGGAGATGCTTTCCTTTCAGTCTGCAGACAGTCCTATTTAAGGGGCTTGGGAATAAATGGAAATCTAAGTATAAACCAGCTGTCTCTCTGAATCATGCAGCATTGTGCACCTTTGTTTTAGCTGTGTTTTCCCCACATGCAGCATATGGAACACAGGCAGGATTGGCTGTGACTGTGCATGTCTGGTACATGTCATACCGCAAGATATTATCAAATGATGTTGCTACGTGTGAACACACACACACACACACACACACACACACACACCAGTGGGAGAGCATTTAAAATAAAACAAAATGCAAGTCATGCTCTTCTTAATGCATTCCACCCAATGCAATTAGACTTTAACAAAGGATAGTTCTGCCTGACAAAGCTATTGGAGCTAAAGAACAAAATAATTGACATGGGGAGATGAATTGAATTATATGAACACTACTCTTCTCGATGTTTTATCCTGGCATTGTGAGGCAAACAGACAGCATGAAGTGGACAAGAGAGTCCAACCATATGCAACAAGCAGGCAGACACACAGACAGACAGACAGACAAACAGACAGGCAGGCAGCCAGCCAGACAGACAGACAGACAGATAGACAGGCAGGCAGCCAGACACACAGACAGGCAGCCAGCCAGCCAGCCAGACAGACACAGAGTGCTCCCCTACCAGTCACAGTGGAGACCATGTTTAATGTGAGCAGCAGTTCCTCCAAAGCCAGATCCACCATCTTCATATACAACAGCAGTGTTACAAAGCCAACTAAAACTCAATGGCTGTGTTTGTGTGACAACAGTCCAGGACTAAAGATAATACATTATCAGAGGACATATTAGATGCATGGAATGTGAAACAGAAAGACATAAAGGCAGACAAATAGGCAGACGGATATGCAGAGACACACACGCACACCAAGGTTATTTGATGAACATTAGTCTAAGGACAAAGTCACTATTCATTTCAATAAAAGAGGAGCAATTCATGAATTAGGATGGTCTTGTGACCCGCCAAAACCAGACACATCGAGACTGTGGGACACCTCTAGTCGTCTGTCACACATAAATACGTAGGCACGAGCACGCGCTCACACATACATGCACACACACGCCGAAATATCTCATTGAATTTTCATATAACTGTGTACCACTCAATCTTAGACAGTGTGACCAATGCTGCCACCGCATGGCCAATGAATTATAGGCAACCATTCAATAGAACTAGACACAGGCTACACTGTGTTGACCTTCTGAAGCAATGTTTCTCAACAGATGGTTTGTTTTTAAGCAAACGTCAAACGACACCGACAACTTGTACGTGGTTATCACGACAGCGATTGTTCAAATGACACATTTACCTCATTGTAAATTTACGGTCAGTGCTTCCATGTCGATTAACCTGATGGATCATAATGCGTGACGGCGCGGCGAACATAACGTTGCCAAAACACGATTCACGCAAACTCACCTGTGCGTTTGCACCATATAAATATATGTGGATTTCCTGGGTAATTCTAGGTATTGTTCCTTCTGACAAACTTGATCTCCAGTCTCCAACTGACCACCAATGTCTTACGTCACATAGTGAATTTCCCAAACCAATAAGAACGAGACGGTCTAAGACTCCTTATTAAATTTAAACTAACCGGCAATTTGTTTCACTGTCTATTAAGAAACATACACTGTTGCCAAAAGTGAGAAAACACATACCAATGCACATCATTTAATTAAAAAAAGAGTTTATTAAAGAGTTGACAAGACATTTGTTTCCATAGTATTTACTATACATCTGTGCTATACAACGGAAATAATTTTACAGACTTCCAAAGCCTATTGTCCTTGCGGCACCTTAAGAGGACATGAGATGGGAAGTACAAGCACACAAGTCACATCAATAGTTTTATATGACTTCTTCAACCGGTCGCCACACGTCATAAAGGGCAGGCGTGTGGATATCAGCACTCAGGTGCAAAGGAATCCGAAGAAGAATCCGAAGGAAATCGAATGGTTGGACCAAATACATCAACAAGTGTATTGAATCAGAAAAGAGGGGATGCTGGCCACAGCACACGTCATATTACCATGTTCTGTTCAGATCGCAGCGTCAAGCACTCACACAATTAAAATGGCAACACTGTTTCGGGATTTAAGGGGGCTGTGAAAGAGAGAAAGCGGATGAGTGCAACAAAAAACTGTTTGACAAACCTGTCTTTTACAATTATGGAGTAAACCGACCATGTTAGTTCAGTACTGTACTACTGGTGATGGAGGTCTGTCTTGCGATGACGACACAGCAAACCCACACGTAAATGATGCCATAGAAACAGACGTAGAAACACTATGCTTATTTTAAGACAATGGTATGAATAGAAGTAATAAGTCAACATTTAGAAAAACTCAGTAAAATGTCCCATAAAATGTAAACAGACTAAAGGGATAAATAAATAGGACATTCAGATGTGCCACAAGGATTTCTGCTCAAATGGGTTGGTCACCTCAAGCAAGGAAGCCTTGACAACATGACCTTGCGTTACAGGAAATGACATACGACAGGCTCCTTAATAAGGAACGGCCAATGGATAAGAAAGGTGAACAAAGTGTGTGTGTATTAGAGACGGATCATTTGGCAAAAGACTTTAAGGGGAGGGGGAAGCCTTAATCTTTGTATTTTTCTTCATTAGTTGTACTGTGAACGCAGCCCCCATCTGCATTGGGGAATAGAAAAGCAACAAAAACCACCCAAGGCCAGACAGAATGAGCTGGAATGGCCCCATTTCTCCTGCACCATAGGACGTAGGTGATGTTATCACTAGAGCTTGAACCGTTAACTACTACATCAGAGCATCTGGGTTGTTCCATTGGAGAACACCATCACTATGATGTCACAAACTCTACAGCCAGAAATGACAGCAAAGCAGATTCTGTCTGGCACCGTTGTGATGTCACATTGTCATTACACCATGAGCCATTGCATCTTGGATGTTGCCCATGACATATGACGTCATAAACTCTCCCCCCAAACACCTTATGAACTCATAGCATAGGAATCCAGTCACCTTTCTATGGTGTCACAAAAGGGCTGTGACCGATTTGACCATATCGTCAGCCCTGTCTACCACCAGAGGCTTCCGGCTGGTTCTATTGCCTGGACACGTGGGGTCGATGGCTGGTGTCAGATGTTGGAGGGTCGTCGCCCCCTGGTGGCCCCCAGGGAGGCGCGCAGCCGGGGGTCCCGCGCCCGGTAATGCTCGTTGAAGTCCAGACGGAAGCTGAGGAAGCGAAGGCTCTCGTCTGGGCTGGTCATCAGCAGCACCAGGAACTGCTGGACTATGCCCTGTGCCAGAGAGCCAGGGAGGGCAGGGGTGGAGGGAGGGCAGGAGTGGAGGGAGGGCAGGGGGAGAGGAGGAAGGAGGGGGAAGGAGCAAGGCAGAGAGAGGAAGGGACAAAGGAGAGAGGTATCAACTGCTGTTTGCCTGATATTCCTACACAGGACATCAAAATACCGTTAACAGGATGGAGATAGATCTGGTAAAGGTCGGTTTACCCTGGCTACCCTAGAGAAACACCAGCGACCAGTGATAGCCTGCGATGGCATGGTGGTGGAGCGAGGGGGTGGACCTCGTACCTGGTAGAAGTGTGTTAAGATCCGGAGCTGGGAGCGCATTTTGGGGATGGTGTCTTGGAAGTCCTGGACTCTCTTCTGCTCCTCTGCCTCCTGCTCCCCTGTCACACCCCACTCACCCTGAACACAAAACAACACACCCGCTCAATAATCCACCACCGTGGCCATTTAGGCCCATAAACTCCCCAGCACTCACTCCCCCACCCTTCCCACTCGCCCAACACCTTGAAAGGCTTTTAGCTGTTCGAATATTGTTAATTATTCACACTTGCCACCTGTTGACAAGACAGGTCTGGCAAGGTCGATGTTTGTTTTTAAACACTTCAGAGAGCCACATCGACCGGCTCTAGGAAATCAATATAGAGGCTGTTTGGAAGCGAGGACAGGAGTCAGCTGTCCCTGTCTGGGCTCCACAGGCCGTCCTGCTCTGCTGCACCTCCTCCATGGACCCACCACCTCCATGGACCCACCACCTCCATGGACCCACCACCTCCATGGACCCACCACCTCCATGGACCCACCTCCTCCATGGACCCACCTCCTCCATGGACCCACCTCCTCCATGGACCCACCACCTCCATGGACCCACCTCCATGGACCCACCTCCTCCATGGACCCACCTCCTCCATGGGACCCACCACCTCCATGGAGCCACCACCTCCATGGGCCCACCTCCTCCATGGACCCACCACCTCCATGGACCCACCTCCTCCCCCCGCTGCTTCTTGCGCTCCTCGTACTGCAGCCTCAGGGCCAGCTCCTCCAGCCCTGAGCGGTAGAGAGAGTCCTGGGCCGTCTGGAACTCGATGATCTGGTCGAAGATGGCCCTCAGCTGGTTTAGCAACGACTGGACCGCATGCAGGTTGAGGAGGAAGGAAGGACCAGTTAGTGTTCTCCCCTTCTAGTGTGTGTGTGTGTGTGTGTGTGTGTGTGTGTGTGTGTGTGTGTGTGTGTGTGTGTGTGTGTATGCTGAGAGCTTCCTGTGAGGTGGGGGGGGTCTCACCCGGCTGTTGGTGTCCAGGAGACAGCGGGAGATGACGCTGTCCAGGAAGGCCTCGTGAGCAGCTATGATGTGGTCCAGGTCCTGGGCCTGCTGGACCTTGTTCCACAGCTCGTCCCAGGAGCACTCTAGCACCTGCACACACACAAACACGTACGTGAGCGCACAAAAACAGACACCCAAACGCACACTCAGAAACCTCCACACGGCCCCATCTGTGACAGCGGACACGGAGATGTTGTGTTGATGTGCGCTGCGTTGTCTAGGATGACAGAGGGCGTGTGTGGGCTCAGACCTCGAAGGTGATGTAGTACTGCATCTGGTGGATGAAGTGGACCATCTCTGAGGCCAGGATGTGACACTGGTGCAGCACTCCAGAGAGCTCTACACAACAACACCAGGTCACAAAGGTTAGCCCCCTGCTACAGTCTGGTTTCACATCAATCAACCTGAGCATGTTAAATGAGGACTGTTTACAGACATGAAATAGGAATACTACTACAGATATATCAACAAGTGAAAACACGATAAAATGTTATCTAAAATGATTTCAATGATCTAATTGAGGTTTGAGTGATTTGTCTCCCTCTGCTGGAGCCTAACGAGAACTGCAGGCGTCAGTAGTGTTCCTAAGTATTAAGTGGTCTTCCTTGGCTGTGTGTGTACAGTGCCTAGTCTATGTGTTGCACCGGTGGATGTAAGACGTGTGTGTCTTGCACACCTGGCATGCTCTTTAGCAGCTTGGCGTTACACATCTGGCCCTTCCAGATGTCAGTCAGGATGTACTCCATACGCTTGGCCCGCCACAGGAAGTTGAACACCCTTAGGTAGTGGCTCATGCACTCGCGAGTGAACACCTGTCACAGGAAACACACAGAGTGTGGGGCGCTTTGTTACAGCTGCACAGTGAACACACACACGCGCACAAGCACACACACACACACTGGGAAGGCTGAAGCCATAGAGCAGGGAGAGAAATAGATAAAGATATAAAGATAATAAAGAGATATAAAGATACTAAAGATAAAAGATCATAAAGAGAGAAGGTGAGAGGGTATGAACAGAGTAAAGATCAGGAGTGAGAGCAGGACAGAGAGCGATGTGGTTTGCCTTACTGTGGCGATGGGCCCATCTACGTGGTAGTCTAGACTGAAGACGTCCCAGCCTGTATCTCCAGGAGACACCTACACAGGAGAGAGCAGATGTAGCTGATGACAACACGCAGCAACACCTTATGGCCACATGAAAGTTATGGATACTAAATCACAGTAAGAATGTTAGGTGGAGTAAAGTACAGCAGAGCTGGGTACAGCAGAGCTGGGTACAGCAGAGCTGGGTACAGCAGGCTGGGTACAGCAGAGTGCAGCCTAGCCTCCTACCTCCAGCAGGCGGACGTCCAGCCTCTTGAGGATCTCAGGACTGTCATACTGGGCGTTGGTGGCCCTCACTGCAGTCTCCAGGATACCTGTTAGGTTGTGCTGGTACAGGGTGGTGGCTGGCCGTGCCAACTCAGGCCTGGCACGCACAGACACAGACACACACATAGATACCAACAGTGTGAGGATGGAGCAATACAGGCCAGCCCAGGCATTCTGAAATCAAGTAAGTGTAGATTTGTTTGGGTGTGTTACTGAGTGTGTGTGCGTGTGCACTCACTTGAGCAGGTCCATGAGGTGGCGTATGAAGTCTCCTTGGCCCAGCAGCAGGTAGCGTCTCATAGCCTGCAGGTGTTCCAGGAGCAGGTAGCTCTGGTTCAGCACATTCAAAAGGTACTTGCTGGTGTCGAAGTAGGCAGCATCAATCTTCCCCTGGAACGCCCCCTCCAGGTCAGACAGGAGTTCTGCAGCTGGGAGGGAGGGAAGGAAACTGAATGAATGACAGAAGGCCATATACAGTCACAACGACTATCTTGTTTTTACAGCATGTACATACGGCTTTCTTTGGGAAATATTCATAAAATATACTCATTAAAATGATTAAAATGTGAGTTACAGACACCGAAAAAGCCAGAGAGACGATATACAAGCGACAGACAGGGAGGAACACTAAGGGGCTCTACCATCTTTGGGGGAGTCTGCAGACTTGGAGACCTGGGTGATTGTTCCAGGGGGGGTTCTGTCATGGCAGACCTGGTGCAGGAAGTTGATGGATTTCCCAATAAGGAGGACCTAGACAGGAGGACACAGGTTAACAGGATGTAGACAGGACGACACAGGTCAACAGGACCTAGACAGGATGACACAGGTTAACAGGACCTAGACAGGATGACACAGGTTAACAGGACCTAGACAGGATGACACAGGTTAACAGGACCTAGACAAGACAGGTTAACAGCACTGCAAAGGTTTGAAGAGTGTATCCCACTAAAAAGGTTGTGTGTGCATGTGTGTGTGTGCAGTACCTTGCGTGCCTGATCCATGGTGATGAAGGTGGGGATCATAGACTTCCTCAGAGAGTACTTGTCATGCCACAGGCGGTCTGTCTTCACGTTAGGGTCGGACGCAACGAAGAACTGTCAGGAGCAAACACACACCAGTTAGTCTCTCCTGGATGAACACGCCTACTTGTCTGGCTCTTTTCTCATACACACACACACATGCTCCAAGTGTGAGTCAGGGAGTGTAACTTTGGTCTCCTCTCCTTGGCCTGACTTCCCAGCCCTGTGTGTTGTAAAGGGTGCCTGTTCATAGCCAGCCTCTGATGGTAAACCACTCCATCACAGCTACATCAGACCTGCTACCACAGGGCTCTGCACTGAAGGGCTTAAATAAGGAGCTCCCAGAATAGCCTGTCTGGCTAGCACCCGCCTGCAAGGCCCTCCGGCCACAACTCTGACCTGTTCCCTCAGTCAGCACTTAGCGGGTCGGGGATGGAGGGAGGGTATAAGAGGTGGAGGGTCAGCTCTCCATTAGTTTTGGCTCATCACTCCTCCTGACGACTCCCCCCCTCCCTCCCTCCCTCCCCTCTCTGCTGGGAAGCCAAACTGCGACGGTCAACCTGACCTGGAGCTCTCCACAAACACCTCACCTGCGTGCACGTATGCATCTGTCTATGATTAAATCAGTGTGTGTGCTTAGCGTGTGTGTGAGTTACTGTGTGTGTGTGTTACTGTGTGTGTGTGTGTGTGTGTGTGTGTGAGGCACCTCGTGGTAGGTGTCCTCCAGTTCGCCATCGTAGATCCAGCGGTACAGGAAGTTAAGGATGGGGTGGGACACCAGGCTGAGGATGTGCTGAACCAGCGCCCTCATCTGGGGGTCTCCTGTCTTCCCATAGGCATGAACTGCAGACGCCAGCTCGCCCCCCTTCCGCCCTGCACACACCCAGGAAGAGAAAGAGACACGTCGACACTACCCCCAGAAAGCATACGTGCACTTACAGATCAGTAACGCAGTCCATCTATCACTCGTGGCACATCGCACAAACATCCCATGTATTCACCTTGGCAGAAATCGACCAGGGCGGCCAGGGTTTTGAGACGGATTTTGGGGTCGTACGTCCAGACCAGCAGACGTCTGAGGGTTAGACTGCTCTCCTGTCCCAGGTTGACCCCCTGGTCATCCTCCACCTGCAACTGACACACACACACACACACACGCACACACGCACACACGCACTCACAGTAAACCATCCAGACAGTGTTGGAATGAACCATTTTGATGACGGGATGGAATAATTTGAGAAAAATCAATGGATATAAGATAAAGATGGTTGAAAGGAGGAAGTGAGAAGTGGAGAGGGGCTGAGATGGTTGCTGAGGTGGTTGCTGAGGTGGTTGCTGAGGTGCTTACCTGGGAGTGGAGCACAGAGAGCAGCCTGTAGTACTCCTTCAGCTCCTGGTGCAGTGAGGCACAAAAGCTCTGGAGGGAGGGAGGGAGGGAGGGAAGGACGGAGGGAGGGAGGGAAGGACGGAGGGAAGGACGGAGGGAAGGACGGAGGGAGGGAGGGAGAAGGTCCTGTCAACGGCACTGTGCACCTACCATAACATTTGTTCTATGATCACACACACCCACACACATGCACACACACTCACTCACCTGTCCCACTAGGCCAAAGGCTCTGTCCAGGCTGCGGGCGTCTGTATACTTCCTGATCTTGTTGTGCAGCCAGCCCAGCTCAGCCAGCCGGCTGCTGGTGTCCTTCAGAGACTTACACAGCTCCACCTAGAGGTACAACCACAGCATCACAACCAAGCAGGAACATGGTACAGCTAGCTAGCAGACACATCCACACGAGCACAACCAAGCAGGAACATGGTACAGCTAGCTAGCAGACACATCCACAGGAACACAACCAAGCAGGAACATGGTACAGCTATTCTCAGCAGGGAACAGGGTATTGGTACAGCTAGCTAGCACCCATCCAAGTAACCAGGAACACAATCCCAAGCATGGGAACACATAGCTTGTAATCAGCTATTATACATGCACAGACACATCCACAGCAACACAACCAAGCAGGGACATGGTACACAGCAACCGCAGCAGACAGACCAAACCAACTGTATACCCAAGTATTTTAGTCAAAGACCAACAGGTACAATTCAACTAATAAAGCCATTAGTATGTCCTTCTGGAAATTATGGGCAATTCGAAAGCTATTTGGACCCATTACCAGTATGAACCAATAACCAAGGACCCATTAGGCTAGAACGTTTCCTTGTCTGATAGAGAAGCGATATCTATACATAGTTCTCAGGGACCTGTGTTATACGACCTCTGGACAAGAATTTGTGAGAATATTAGAATTGTTTGGTAAGCCAGTCCCCTGGAGCAGACTTGACTGTCAATGTGGAGCCTGTCCAAAGAGCCCAGCATCGATCCACTGTTGGGTTTACCTCGCTCTCTTAGCCTTGATGCTGCTACGCTCGAGGCCAGGCGCATAGCGCTGCTGTTTGACGCGGGCAGCAGTGGCTGAGAGGAGGCAGGGTGTTTGAGGCAGGCAGCAGTGGTATTGTGTATGTGGTAATGTACTGATGGGTTGGGATCGTGGACACGGGTCACAAACAGCAGCGCACCTTGGAGTCGATTTTGTAGCAGTTGTCGGCGCCGCTCATCTTGATGAACTTGCCGTCGATCCCCTGGAACACGTACAGGATGTCCCTGACCAGCGCCGCCTCCCCTACTTCAGCTAGGAGAGGGTCAAAAGACATGGAAAATGTTACACAGAAAGATACATAAGTATCCATGATCAAGAAATATGGTCAATTTCAAACTGAATTGCCATTGCAGACAGTCTGTTGCCAAAGTGATGGACTTAACAGACTAAAGTGGCAAGGCCTAATGACAGTATAAACGATGTAGACCAGGCTGTCGATTCAGCTATTTTCCCAAGAGAGAGAAATGAAGTGCTTAAGTTACCCGGACACTGGTCGACGGCCACGAACCTTATTGAATCAGGCTGGTGCTGTTTCCAAGCAAGCCACCCCCCCATCCCTCCTCCAACCTTCCAACTCAAACATCAACCCTGCACTCCCTCTTAGCTTGTTTGCATCCTGGCCATGAGTGATGGATGCCTAAAATGATCTGAAATGCCCTCATCCATCACAGTTATCTACTGCACATTACAGAGGCTGAGACACAGAAATCTCTTTGAGAGTCTCTAGAATCTCTAGAGAACTGGGCCAGTCTCTAACCCTCGCTGACACAGGCAGCACGCCTGTCGGCTGCCGGACCCTGCAGAGAGCTCACCGCTGGGGTCTCCGTCGCGGCGTGCTCGGGGAGCCCGGGAGGGAAGAGCGGAGGGTCCCGGGGGGGGCCGTGAGGTAGCCTGGGCCAGGGGGGCCGGAGGGGTGTTGACAGGGAGGGTCCACGCTAACCTGGAACCCAGCAGTTGCCCTGCGGACTGAGGAGGTTGTCTGGGACACACACACACACACACTGTCAATTCTGAGTTTCAAGGAGCTGTCGTTCACACAAATCCTAGTCTGCCTCCTTCCAACTGGTTGACGCCCCCAAATGCACATCCACTTGTGGGGCCCATTACCACCCACAGGACTGAGGCTAGTGGCCTCTTCATCAGGGCTTCTGACATCCAACAACACAGAAAGACATTTGAACCGTCACTCTGCACCCCTGACGGTTTGAACAGTGTTGATGACCACGTCAGCCCAAGCATAAAATACATCCATTATCAGTCCACCAGCAAGGCACAGACACTAGAGTGCAGCTGGAACATGGAGGGGTTTTTGCATAATTGATGTAGTGGACAGACTGAGAAGCTAAAGGTTCGTTCAGTGTGAAATCAAGCAGCCATGACACCTTCCATCACAGATCCACGTTCCAACACATCACCGTCGTTTCTTTCTCTTCCTGCTTTCAGAATATGGGTTTTTTCCTAAAGGTATGTTTTCAATTATGGCACCTTCCCGCCAGAGTCAATTTCTTGTTTGTGTTTCTGCTTACTTGGCAAATAAAGTTGTTTCCGAGTCTGATTTAGAATAAAACGTAAAATCCAGATAACGTGCAGTCATAAGAGAGGATTTTGGTTAGAGGTCTCTGGAGTTAAATTAAGTTCAAATTATTATTCATATACAGTATTTTTTACATGTGATTTTTCATGTTGACTTCAAATGAATAAAATCCCACTGCAGAAGATTCCGAGATGAAATAGTGATCTTTCTGACTGATTGGACCTGGACAAACCTCATAAGTTACTGGCCTTACAGCCAACTTGTAGAACATATATACATACAGTACAAGAAACATACAAGTCCATCAGGCTCTCTATAGTTAGGGTCAGGCTCGATTTTCCAGCTCTACAGAGTAGCCCCTGGGTCGATCTCAACAACGAGATCTTTCCACTGAATCTAACTTTAGAATTCTCGCAAACGAAGGCAGCCTTGTGTCCAGTATGCATAATGCATGCACTTGTGGCATGCAGCACGTGTATCGCAGTTCCACCATATCAAATCTCAACCCTGGTCCGGGCAGACAAGATAAAAAGGGCATTCTGATTGATCGTTTAATTCTATTGTATTGAACTGGACGCTAGCTTTTATCTATAGCACCAGGCCGACAGGTTATAAGAGCCGCCAGTTGCCTGGGCTCTGTACCAAGCGTGCAGAGTGGCTCTTACCCTGCCAGTAGGGACTGGGGCGTGGGGGTGGGCCCATTGAGGGAGTAAACCCCAAGGCTGCTGATGCCACTGGTGCCCATGCTGGTGGAGATGTGGCCGGCGGCCGGCCCAGGGCCTGAGCGCTCCCCGTAGCTGAGGGCCAGGCTCTGGGGACGGGTACAGTAGAACGGGGTGGAGTGGGCGTCCCTGGGGAGGGCCTGGGCGAACAGAGCCCCATAGCTACCAACCTAAGAAGGATGCAGAGCAACCATTAGGAAGGCTGTCAGTCCACTATTCATTCATTTCATTTAGCAATGACATAGTACAGTTCTGGGATGATAGTCCTGAGAGTGAAGGGACAAGACATGATCATGTGTGTGTGTAACCTTTTCTGATGTACAAACCCTGCTGGATGGTTTCCTGGGATCCTCACAGAGACTGAGCAGGAGGTATAGGATGGACCACTTGTGTTTCAGCACCCCCTGTCACGTGACAAGCACACACACTCCAAATGACATGCAAATCAAAAGTAAGCAAAATCAACTCTACATGCCACTTTGCCTAAATGGCAACAACAACATGCGCCAGTAGAATTAGAAGGCCTTTTGAGGTATTCAGCTTTACTTCTGTTTGGCTGACTAGAGGTTAGGTACAATGCAGTGTTTCCAAATTACTACTCAGGTACATGTATGAGTATAAGAGAGAGAGCGAGAGAGTGAGAGAGAGAGGAGAGCAAGAGAGAGACAGAGAGTGAGAGTAAGAGAGAGAGAGAGTGAGAGACAGAGAGTGAGAGTAAGAGAGATAGAGAGAGTGAGAGAGAAAGAGAGAGAGAGAGAGAGAGAGGAGAGCAGGAGAGAGAGCAATAGATTGAGTGAAGGCACTGACCTGAGTCTGCAACTTTCGGTGCAGCTCTGAGAACAGGGCTGCGTCCACCTCTCTTCTCTGTTTCACCACTGCAGCAGAGGAACACAACAGAGAGCCAAGGTGACCATTTTCTGCTAGTAGTTGTAGAAAGATTTACAGTATCATTGTCTTGATTAAACTTTAAATAGTGTTTTGTGTCTGCTTTTACTGAGCTTGGATCAATGCATGGCTTTTAATGGACGGACTTTCACCAGTGTGATTTACTACGATTTCGCCGTGGTTTTCTGTCAAGTGAGGCCCAAGAGGTGTTTTATGGTGTAAACACAATTGAAGTCCCCATGAATAAAATAACGACAAGAGAAACTGTTCTGCTTGAAATGCCCACTGTGCTCATCTACACGTCACATACAAGAACAAGGAAGGTGAAAGCATGCAAAGACAAATGCCAACAGAGGCTGAGAGAGAGATGGCCAACTGATGACTTACGTTCTTTTTTTATCTTCTCCGACACCAGGAACTCATCTCGCTCAATGGTGGGGGCATAGTTACTCCCGATGACTCTCACAGCATACTGGAACTGGTGGGCTACCTCAGCTGAAATGAGAGAACACTGATGTAAAACAGCACTTCTTTGGTGCTGAGGTCCACAATGTTTGGGGGAACCGTACAGGTTGAAGCATGTTGGATTCAAGGCCTGGTTTTTATGCTCTGTTTATTTGGTTGTCTGATTGCATGCTTCATACGTTTACAGAAAGTTTCACTGCCAGGAGTAAGGCTTTGGCCTCAACAGACACATGCTAACTGACATGCTACCATACTCGTCAGCGGTCTCTGGACGACTTGCTAGCTTTCTGGTTATAAACGTCCTCAACATCGATGCCCCACTGTCCGAGGCTACCTAGCTTGACCACACTACATCTACTATTAAATCACCATGGCTTGAGTTCAAATGCAGGAGCCAGACCAGCCAAACTGTTAATAGTAAAAGTAAATTTAGCCCACATGAACATGACACTATATTGCCAAGTCGGCCTCTTTCTTCCTTATGAATTAACTAAATGGCATAAGTCTAGCTATATTATGTGCAGCGTAGCTAACGTCCTACATTGACAATGTAAGTAACGTTAGCTAGAGATGGAGATCATGTAGTCTAGCAAACTGCATTGAAAACGCAAATGTATGATAACGGTAGGCTAACACCAGCTGCCAACTTTGGAGGACAGATAATCATACGGAATTGTTGGCTGGCAAACTAGCTAGATAACTAGCTAGACGTTAGGTAAAGCTCGTGAACTAGCTAGAGCTAGCTAGTTAGCGTACATGAATAGACACCTACGTAAGCATTGCAAGACTAGATCTCTAGCCTACCTTCGCTCTTCCCAGTGATCCTGCAACAGAGACTTTGAAGAAGAACGTTGGGAGACTTTTGATCAAGGGTTGCCATAGTTAATAGCTTGCTGTCTCTTTATAAAACAGGGCGGAACAAGCTACAATTGAAAATAACAGTTATTCTCGCTACGGCTCGTTGATTCTGGGTTCCCACACCCCCAGCACTAACGCCATACTTCTGCAGAGCCCGCCGAAAGCGTACGCTGCGTTGCTAGCAAGCAAAGCCGTGACATGGGACAACGGAATAGAAATATTGCCCCCAGAAACAAACAATTTTGATAAACGGTTCCTACATTAATTGTTCCTGTCAACGTTTGTGTCCTATATAAAAGCTTAGACGTACAATAAAATTATGCTCATGTTGTTTAAGATCTAAAATACCGATGTGAAGATGTATCCTTCAATCGGTACATTTGTTCTGCATTGTTGAAACTTAAAACTTAAAGTCACCCCTTCACATGTGTGTGCGTTTCAGCACTATACGCGGGGACAGCTCCCGTACCCCGTTTCATGGGGTACGCAAGTTTCTAAGAGGATATGTAACGGATGAAAAGGCTTTTCCCCCACCAACTGTTACCTACAACTGTAGTTCTAAAACTTGGCTGCCAAGTTCTTGAACTGTTATATACTGTACATCCTCTTTGTCTCTGCAAACACATGCAAACACAACTGTGTCCATTATATATTTTGAGAACTGATGATGACTTACAAATAACATAAAGGATAGATGCAACAAGCGAAAAAGTCAGCTGTACTGCAAAATGTCCCTAGGCATTTATGTGACACTAGAGTGCGCAAGCGCTCACGGCTCCCGTGACGTATTGAACGAAAAGCTCATTTGCCCACAGCAAAACCTAGAAGATTACAAGCGCACGGAAGGTGAGAGAAGGGAGGAGAGGAAAGAGGGACTGGCTAGTTGTGTCAATTACTTTAGAGAAGTAAGGCGACCGTGTTCCTGTCGAATTGTATTTGTCTTTATATAGAAGGGCGACTGCATTGCTCGTTGAACTTTTATTTAGAATGTTTAAATAAAAGCCTAAGTCTGATGTCCACAGTCAAGAGGGTACTTCTCCTGTAGAAAAGGAGACTGTCCGAAAGTCATGGAGCGCAGAGAAGATATAGAAACAAGCTAGCGTCAAACGACTATAACTAGGTGCACGTATCAAGAAACTCCTTCAACCAGGTGGAACCGGTGAGAAAATGGATTTTAGTACAATTCGGAACCTCATCACAAGATACGTAAGTATTTTTACTTTAATGCGAACTTGCACGGTTGCCGGGAACTAATAGGAAGTCGATAAAAGCCTGCAAATGATTTGAATGAAGTAAAAATGACTCAAAGTTTAATGCAGTCTACGCTTCAACTGCTTTGACGGCTGAGAAACGAAAACGTCTAGGAAAATAGGCTACCGTGAACTCTCTGCCCAGGTATCTCCATTACGCTACATATTACTCGCCTTTCAATTACATTGTAATTTAATTCGTTAACGAACCAATGCGGGTAGAGCCCATATGTCCACCCATGTAATAAGCCCAGAATAGAGGCACCTGCACGAGTGTTACTGGCCGCCTTGAGTTACAACATTATTTTATAGTGCCCCTAAAGACTACTGATATGTTTTTGATTTTATTATGTAAAAGTCATATACAGTATGTGGTTTATTCTTATACTGTCTGACATAACAAGTATATAACATGGTTGTAAGAGAAGGTGTATGAATAATTATCCAGCGGGTTTAAGCGCTTGTAGATTCCACAGTGTGTGTGGTGGATTTAAGTGAACACTAATTATGTATTTTGAACAGTAATCCGAAACTTTTCACACGAGCACGCATGTTGTAAAGGGAATGGGCCTATATTTGCAAAAAAAAAAAAGGAATACAAGTAAATTGGCGCATAAAGTTGAGTATAGCAGTGCTATCATCGGGTTAAAGGTTCCAGCCTTTCATGACTATGTAAAAAATATACTGTTCTGTTGCCCACTAAAAACCACGTGTTATACACAGCAGGCCTTAAAGAGAAAAAAGTCCGAATCTCAATAAATTATTGACAGACGTAAAGCCGTGTGCGTGTATGAGGCTATGTGACATTGGAAGTTACGTTGTAATTGAATTGACGTCTGAGCGACATCCACTCCACAGCCGTTGAAGGTCACGACTTGTTGATAGTGATGAGACCTGTGTTTGAGGAACAAACACGCCGGCTAACAAACAGACAGGGACTCTGATTCATTTGCAGCCAGGCTTTTTGTAATGATGAATGGTGGCGTCCAAATTCACAATAGCGCTTACATAATAAACATCCCCACCTTCAGGTCTAGCATCATCCTCTGTGCCAGCATCACCAAGCACACCACAGCTTGAAACGAGCAAACTAAGACATTCAGTTTAATCAGTTCGACTTTCAAAAACATTTGGAATGCAGGTCCATCTTGGGTTAACCATCTATGTTTAGGTGGTGTGATATTCCCAGCAAGAACAATGACTAGAAGTTGGGTTCAATGGATTTGCGTAATCTTCTACCATGCACAGCAATAGCAAAAAGACGCGTAATGATATGTGCTTTGACCAATGGCCATTAAAGAGAAACTCTGTGTGTGCGGATTAGAGAGCATGAAGACAGTAGCTAGAGTATAAGCGCTGAGTTGGTTTGTCAGATAGAGGCACAGTGAAGAGAGGGTGATGTGTTGGAAGAGTAACTGTGGCTGGCGTGAAGAGAGCAGACAGGGAAGAGAGACGGAGTGGATAGGGTGTGCAGGAGACATCACGGAGAGAGAAGGTCAGACTTGAGCGCTAGAAACAGCGGTTTTCTACGACCATAAAAGTTATTTATTTAGTTGATCATCCTCATGAGGCATCAGACGACAGCAAGCCATCAACTGCGGTCTGCAAATGTCACAATCAACGATAAACAAACAAGATCATTTCTTTGAGTGCAAATGTGACAGGGTGAGCGTGTTACTACTTAGTCCTTAATAGATGAACCGCTCCCTAATGAGCAGCTTGTGTCTGGAGTCACAACTTCACCTCAAACTATCTTAGATAACCTTCCCACAAACGGTTACGTAAGTCTCCCTACTCGCTGTATTGAAATGACATTTCAAATGGTCGTGTCACCCAAAGCACGAGACTGCACAGCTCTTTAATCTCTGAGCCTGTCAGTTTTGTCTCTTCAAAAGCGAAAGGCTCTCCTTGTGAAATTCGCTGTGACATGGGATTACCAAGAGAGAGCGAGAGAGGTGGCGAGGGGAGGGGGGAGGGGCTGCTTTCCTCTCAGGTGTGTCTGTGTTCCTCTCTGTTCCATTCACAGCGATGGAGTATTGATACACTATTCCTTTGGCACCTGTCCCTAGACTCATCTGCCAGTACTTCTACAGAAGGGGAACTGGAACGCCTTAGAACAAGCCTCAGGGGAAATCAGGCAGTCCTACGATATCATGTCATCACCAACATGAGCACACACATTCGAATGTGATAGACACACTCTCAGTGGATCAGGCCTGTCCCTAAACTCTTCAGTGGTTCTTTGCAGCGCCCGGAGTTCATCTAGTTATAACTATGAAGTTCCAGTTGGAGATTACTGGTCTGAATTCTGCCCTTCTTGTTGATTACCTGCCGTGTTTTGAAGCCATGGCTCATTGCTGTTGACTAGTGACACCATGATACTGAGGTAACGGATGAATAGCCAATTATAAATTGGCTGCTGACTAATTTGGATTCCTGTATAGGAAGGGCGTCGCCGGCTCCTCCCTCTGACTTCCTGTTTCTGAGGGATTAGAAGGCCATTTGAGCCCCATGTTAATCTCATTTACTGCGGGGTGGGGGTGGAATAATGTTTACAGTAAGACTACTGTATTAAGTAGTCAGACTGACTATGCAGAAACATAATTGCACTGTATTGATAAGGTAATATTATTGAGATGGAGTCAAGTGAACATATGGATGGATTGTATAGTCCTACTGCTCATTTGTTTCTAATGTGTCGATTTTGTTGAGCAAGAGAGGTGGTTAGACAAGCCTTGACTACAGCTTGGAGTATTAACGTTGACTGAACAGGAAGGGCTACCAGAGGAGTCCATAAAAGGTAGCGGTCAGTCTAAATGGAATGGTCTCTAAAAGCAAAACAACCATAAAGGAGACATTCATCAGTATCCCTTTGAATATTTGATGAAATAAATGTGTTGGTGAAATACTTTTGACCTTCGGTACTCTCCGCCTCGCCAGATCAACAGATGTACCGCACGGTCCACTGGCAGTTTGAATCATTCCCAAACGATTTCTTTAATACTGTAATGCAACATGAATGTCAGGCTGGCGTTCCGCAGTGGTGCGCACGCTGGATTCCATCACCAGGAAACAGGAGCTAGCTTGAGGTAGGTGATGGTAGAACTCAGTGGACAGTACAGGGTCAGGTGGTTTGTAGCCAAACTGATCAAGACTCTTCTCTTGATTGTCCTCTGGGCATGTGACATCACTTGTCACTCGCAACACAAGGCAGCTAGGTCACGTTCATGTGTAGAATCACACATAAACACAGTTCGATACTGTAGCTCTAAACTTTTGGTTTTGTTGTTTTAATGGGCTACTCTTACAGATGGAAATGAAATAAGGGAGTCTGTTGTAATCCCTTACAGATGGGGATACTAGACAATAGGAAATAATTCCTCATGAAATTCTTTGATAATCCCTTGACAATATGAAATCTGGTTGATTCAAGTCAACCTCCTATATCCATAGCCCTATAATGACTGCTTGAGCACTGTTCTATCAGTACATATTAGCACCTCACTGCACTTTAGTACCCTCTGTCTTCTCTCTCTCTCTTTCTCTTTCACTCTCCTTCTTTCTCTGTCTCTCAGGGTCTCTCAGCCATGTGCTAATTACTTAATAAGCCTACTGTGGATCCCTGTAGAAGGTTTGAACTTGTTAAACAGGGGATTCTACAGGCTCCTCCTCACTCCGTTGTGTGTTGTTATTTCCTTTTGAACATAGCGCCTGCTACTACATTTAAGGTATCGACCGGAAAATGACCGGGAACAACCATAAATCCCCACAAAAGAGGAGTAACTGTATTTTAACCAATAGACACAGATGTCACAACTGTCTTCCATCAATACAGAGAGGGGAATCAGATGATCAGTGTTTGCTTTGCAAGAACGCATACATAAACCATAACTGCATTGATGACCCAGCAGTACGGGATCATCTTCCGGTGGCAACACTACAGCTGGGTCGAATACCAAATGTTCCCTGGAGTTTGCCAAAGCCTGGATCGTCTTCTGTTGCCACGTAGCGGTCAACATGCTCTGTCTGCTGGGTGAGCGACAGTGGTGAGGACCGCTCTGGGTCTGGAGAAAAAGGCCTCATGTGATGGATTGCATTGATTTAACGGTGCATGAAAAGGCCACATCAGTGAGTGAGGGGAACGAGAGAGAAGGTTTTGTACTTTAGTAATGTTCCACTTTGGTTACAGAACCTTGGAAAAGAACAGTCCGAACGCTCTCGAAGCAGGGTGAACTCCTGCCTGTCTGACCCCACACTCTGTCGATCCTCCATGGTCTACGAGTCCTGCTTCTGCAGTCACGCAAGAGACAAAGATCCATCTATACTTTGTCTACTTTGTCCTATCGCCTCTTCTCTCTTATCTACCTTATCTAGCTTCCTTCTGGTTCTTTCCTTCGCATTCTTCCAAGTACTTCATCCCTCTCTTTTCCTCCCTCCAAATTCCCGGCCATCCAGGCATCGGAGCATTTTACAGCGTGCTGCTCAGAGAGTTATTGATTATTGGCTGGTGCTATAGACTGCTTTAATGGTGTTTCAAAGCAGTGCATAAAGTTTACATTCAACCTCCCCTGCCTACACCACAGTTCCTGTGCCCGGTTTCTGTTCTCTCAGACCGCAACAACATCGTTGGAGATCAATGGCATCCGACAGTGGGCTGCCATTGATTGGGACTCGCTGACTTCCTAGCGCCTGAGGGGAACTTCAGAACAGTCCTGTGTGCAATCCTGCTGAGGCTATGCTAGCTATGCAGAGCCATCCTGGCTGAGTGACGTAAAAACCACAGCCATCCTGCTCCTTAGTGAAACATTATGGATCTAACCCGATGCCCTCCATGGAAAGTTAAACCCATTTCTTGTAAACATTCTGTGGACTGGGTGCTAGGTCTTTTGCAGTTTTATTGATCTAGCCCATGAAGGCCGTATGAAGCACTCTATCTGCCGTGATCAGAGTGGAGCTAGGGAGGTTTCTCACATGCTATACTGGTGATGTAATCACCATGATGTGGTGGATGACCGTACATCAGTTTGATGGGGTTTGATGGGGCTGCGTAGTCAAGCGTTGACAATAATGGGAGAGATTCTTTAGGTTTACATTTGAGGAGCTGCCAAGCTCGATAGTAATATTCTCACCAGAGGCAGAGCGAGAACCTGTCATTTTGAGAGAGAGACCTTTTTCAGATAGAGAGAGAGTGAACCATCGATAAGTAATGTGAATGCATGCAATCAGAACATTTTAAATACACTTCCAGTTGTGTGTAAAAAGATGAAAAGAAAGCTACTTTCCAGTGAGAAAGCAAGAGAAAGAAAGAGGGAAAGTGTGAGAAAATTGCAGGAAAAAGAAAAATAACCTATGATGAAAATAAGGTTCATACATACCTAAAGAAGGAGGTATGGGTGGGGAAAAATGAGAGTGAAAATAAGAGACGGAGATGGAGAGAAATAAGAACAGGAAAGAAACAGGGGAACATCAAAGGGTGGAATCTGCCTCCTCTTCAACCTGAGAGGAAGTTAATGTAGAGCGAACAGGGGGGGGGGGGGTGTATTTTACTTAGGTGAGAAAAAAGAGCGAGAGAGAGAGAGCAAGAGAGAGAGAGAGAGAGAGAGCGCACTGTCCTGTCCCCGACATGACAGGCAAGGACAGCAGGATTCATACGTCCAGAAGCAGCCTCTCGTGTCCCAACCCCTTTTCCTCCCCGTCGCTGGAGCGGGAAATGAGTGTGCAACCCGCCTCAGCAGTCTGCTGGTGGGGTTTAATAGAACACAAAGATGGGGGGATTAGGAGTCACACACTGATCTAACAGCCGGGTCCTGGGTCAGGCTGGGGGCCTCACAATGACTAAGCATTACAGGGGAAACATCTTCTGGTTTGACCGGATGGTGTGTAATTCATCTGTGTATACAGGTTTCTTCAAATGAGGGATAGTGAGCCTTCTTACTGAATGGTTGAAGGAGTTTCAATTGAAAGGTGCAGGTAAAAAAAATGAGCGAGAGGGGTGAAGAAGATAATAACATTTTGGACAGAATGTTGATGAGTGGAAAGAGATAGACCAACTAAGTTTCAAGACTGAAGGATTTCGCTCTTGAGAGATCCTTTGATCGTCATGTGACAGTCAGCAGGGGCTACAAACCCCAAACCAGGATTCTTGGAATGCATCTCTTCATCCATGGGATCAGACAGCTGACTTCAGAGCGCTAACAAGTGGAACCAGAAGAAACTTCACTTCTAATTGGCTAAACATGCAACAGTACCAGGAGGAGCACCTGACGGGTCAGATCTTGTCAGTCATCCTCAGAGAGTCCAACATCCTAGTTTGAGGAAACGGTGAGTGTCTGCACTCGAAGCAGAACACACCCTGGACCAGGAGATCTGTCCAAGAGATCTGACCAAGGGATCTGACCAAGGGATCTGTCCAGGAGATCTGACCAAGGGATCTGACCACGAGATTTGACCGGCAGATCTGTCCGGCAGATCTGACCAGAGCGGCAAGCAGGCGGACTCAGAAGACAACCAAATGTGATGGACTCTCACAATGTCTTCGTGAAGAGAGAGACAACATGTTCTCACAGGTATTCATGCCCTTTTAAACATCTACCTCACGCATATCTCTGTTCTCTGGACACTTCTGGATTCTATATGCTTGAGTAACAGGTGACTAAGTGACCAGAGATACTGGTGCCCTGATCTGCTGGCTGGCTGTGAACTACCTATAGGCATCCTTGGGTGATGATGTGCATACCTAGTACCCTCACGCTGTCAGGAGGGCCAGGTCTTGGCAGCAGGTCAGAGGCTGGCAGAACGTTATGTCACTGTGGGCCGTGCCAGGGAGGTGTCACGATTCGACACGCTCACCAGAACAAACGACTGCGGGAGGAAAGGCATTACACTGCATTTCTGTGGGATCCATATTAAAGACACCGAGAGTGACTTACTGCCCTGATAATGAGAGAAGGATGAGGCCGAGAGAGAGATGAGGGAGGAAGAGAAACAGAGACAGAGAGGAACTGAGAGCAAGAGATGGAGAGAGAGCGAGCGAGCGGTGGCACTGTAATGGGGGTGATGGAGCAAGAATTAAATCAAGGAGGTTAATAGAACGATATCGCCTCTCGGTGCTTTGTGATCAGCTGCAGAAGAACAGACAAGTGGAACGCTGAAAATGCCTCAACAGGGGTTTTCTGAGGTGAACCGTCAATATGGTGTCCCTATGTGGCCCTAACCCTTGGGCAGGGACCCAGACTCAACTCTGCCTGTTCCTTTCCTAGCCTTCTCCGCGCACTCCAAATGACCATCCCACAACAGATCCATAGTTTTTGTCTCTACTTCTCCAAGTCTCTCTCCCTTCGGCTCCGTTACCACAGATCAAGGCTGATACGGGCAAGTGTGGAGTTTTATTTTGGGATCTCTGGCTGCCAAAGAGCCCCTCTCAGTAGCAGAGATGTGGTGAGTGTTTGTGCACTGCCCACAGATCGATGCAGACGTTTAGAGGCAGGAGAGGCCCGAGGCTTAGGGAGCCTAGCTAACACAGCCTCGCTACGTCGCTACGCCCCCACGGCTGTGTGTGTGGGCTCCCGTTTGAACTTGATTTGAAGCGCTCCAACCAACAACCCTTTTTTTTTCATCGCAAGTCACATGCTCACAGGATACTGGTGCAACACGCTGTTTTACAAACCTGAACAGAATAGGAGGAAGAAGATGTCAAGGCAGCCCTTATCAACTTGGTTGACAGGTGTATTTTTGGTCCGGTACGGGTTGGGCTGCTGAATGTTTTATGGGGGTCTACTGTAGCTTTCCATCTGTTTGGGGAACACAGGGATGCTAGAGGTCGATAGAGAAGGAGATAGGGACAGGGACAGTGTTGTAGTACACTGTGGACGTCTAATGGAAATACATTAATGTCTTTCTTTCTTGTTTGCTTACATTCTTTCTTTCTCTCTCTCTCTCTCTCTCTCTCTCTCTCTATCTATCTATCTATCTATCTATCTAACTCTCATGCCCTCTTTCTTTATCCACCTAGCTCCCAACCCCAAACCATGTCACTGTCTTTTTGAGCCATGCAGTTAGAAATGCCAAACATGCAGCCAAGTAACAGAGGCTTCATAAACCTACAGGCAGTGGGATCTTAAGCTCTCTCACCCAGTGAGAGGGGTCAGCTGATTTCAGTAGTTCCACATCACATGACTGGGGGGGCTGTATGTTGCTGATGTCACTGCCGCCTGGCCTATTGCATTCCACAGGCTGCCCTGTGTGTGTGTGTGTGTGTGTGTGTGTGTGTGTAGATGTGAGGGTGGACAACAAGAGCCTGTTCAAGGAAGTCACAGATTGGGCATGTGACTAGGAGACAGGCAGCCAGAGGAGTTTTACTGCTCTCACATACACCATGTTAAACCTTTGAGAGCACTCAAGCATGTGCACACACTCACATACACGCTACACGATAACACACACACGCACACACGGACACACACACACACTTTGTGCTGAAGCATTCATGTCAGTGGTTCCATTAACGTAGTGCTTAACTGTATTTTACCCTCTCTAAATCAATGATGGACGAGGATAGTTTGGTACACATGGCAGGGTTGTAGAGACAGAGATGGAAAGATGCAAAAGAAAAGCAAACAAAGTCGAAAGGGGTCTGCTGCCCACATCATCCTCCCTTCTCAAACAGAGTACATCTCTCTGGCTCCACACACACATGCACACGCACACACGCACACACACGCACACACAAGCACACACTCGCACACACACACACACACACACACACGTGCACATGCACACTTGCCAGCGCCATATATTCCTCTCTGACCAGTTTTAGTGTTATCTCGTATGCATCCCTAAAGACAGCAATGACGCAGGGCTATTTTGTGATCAGCACACATGGAACTGGCCAAATGAATGGAACTTGGCTAATGAGTCTGGTTCACATGTACGTCACACTAGCAACACTTCTTTACTCTGGGGTCAGTTTGAGTTTGGCTCACTGCTCCAGAACACCTAACCTGCTGCAAAAACATTCATCCTCAGACTGAGGCGCTGTGTGTGCGTGTGCGCGTGTGACTGTGTTTGTGTGCGTGGCCGTGTGTGTGTGTGTAGCCATGCGT
The DNA here is from genome assembly GCA_036571765.1 of Plecoglossus altivelis. Classification (NCBI taxonomy): domain Eukaryota; kingdom Metazoa; phylum Chordata; class Actinopteri; order Osmeriformes; family Plecoglossidae; genus Plecoglossus; species Plecoglossus altivelis. The sequence goes on along the minus strand of BROE01000010.1, from coordinate 6,604,527 downwards.
TTGCACGCGTGCACGCATGCGTTTGTGTTTTTCCCAAACCTCAACCTGCGTTCATGCTACGTGTTTGTGCCTGCGCTTGTTTTTCCACTTGTTTGTGTGCTTGTGACATTCACGTTGTTCAGCTGGTGTCTGGAAACGGACAGAGTCCACTCCTGCCAAGTCCTCTTATCAATCAGAACACTTACCAGGCTTTAATCACGCTGCACGCTACAGATGGGACTGTATTCTAGGTGAGATGGTGGATGCTGTGCTGGAACTCTTACGGCCACATTGTACAACCTGCAGCCCTTTACACAGAGCCGGGACCCATGCACCACATTTGATGCTCTCTTTCTCCATCCACTCCTGCAACCTCTCTCCCAGCCGCGTGACGTCGTATGGCTTCCCAGAGAGAACAAAGGCAGGAAGGAGGGGGTGGTTGGGTGATTTATGGGACAGTGGACGGTGGACGTCCCTGGAGAGGCTGTGAAGGAGGGGCCAGAACGCACTTCCTGTCCTACTCTACTGTGCCTCTACTGAGCTCTATTAATAAGACCCAGAGAATGATTCAGCACTCAGACATCAGTCCACTGTAGTGGTATCTGATGCATCCGTATGTTGTTCTGTGGCGATTGCTCTGGTCTGGCTAACATGCCAAGTGGGCACAGTGTAGACCATTGGTTTTATTTCACCAGGTACAATCAATTACCAAAGCAATTGCAGACCCGATCAAAAATACTTTCACTTTTGAAAATACATCGACAATGGCACAGGTGCTAGCAGGACATGGGTTCCATTGATCCATGAAGGCAATAGCAATCAAGCTTGTGTGCCAGGCAGAATTCCACATGGATGAAACCAGTTCCACGCTGCAAAGTGTAAAGGAGGAGGTATTAGTTCGTCATGGACTTTGAGAAGGCTTGCTTACGGATGGGTAGCCTGCATGGCAGGTATTTAAGGTGATCTGGTCGTGTCAATGTAATTACAAAACTTTTACCAGGTCAGGTTTTAGATGAGGCCTTTCTTGTTCAGAGACAAGTGGGCTAGGGTATTAATGCTGATGTGGCTTGGCTACACTGCAGACATCTGTTTCAGATGATAGAAAAAAACAGACACGTTGCGTGACCTTGTGTAATTATGATGTAATTACAGCAATAGATCATGTTTGCCAGTTGCTGCAGTGTAATGGATGAATGCGGGAGCCAACGATTGTTGTATCAGCATTAAAAAAAAGCAGTTATGCTCCACCCCCCCTCCCCCCCCCCCCCCCCTCCCCCCCCTCCCCCCCCGCATTCTTCTGTTCTTTCCTTTCTAACGCCCCAGACGGGCTTAGCTGCAACGCTGCGCGGGCGACCCCCTTACCAACGCGAGCTGCTTCAAGCGGAACGTTTGTTTCCAGAGCAGAACGTGCCGATCACCTCTTCCCCCCTCAAACGCCTCGACGCTGCTGTCATGAGGTTCCACTGTTGCTTCCGCGCCGAACAGCAGGCTGGTTCTGACTGCGGCAACAGCGTGGACACCTGAAACGTGCAAACGGTCAGAAATCGTCGTGACGATGGGTCATTTCGTATCCCGTGCCGACTTGGGATCTATGCGCTCAGCTGTTGAGTGGATTCGAGGACGTGTTTGTTGCTGTTGTGTTCGAGGATGTTCAGTAGGACTGCTTGCTATGCTGAGGTGTGCATTCCAGTGTTGGGCTTGGTTTGAGTACGCATCGAGACCGGCTGTAGAAACTCAACAGACTGAAACTCTCTGCCCAGTTTGGCTACATAACAGACACTCTAGCAGGTGTGCGCAAACACATGCACACACACACACACACACACATACACGTACACACACGCGCGCGCAAACACACACACACTCTAGTAGTTGGCCACTGTGGCGTGTAGCAGAGAGGTCAGGACGGGAACCAAAGGAAATGATATTACTGCAGCAGATGGATAATTACCAACCCCACGCTCCATCTCTCAATGAGTCCAGAACCAGAGTACTGACTGGCAGTGGAGCTGAGAATATCAGTCATACTGCATGTTCTGATTCATGGAAATATCTACTATCTCATCTCACTGTTCAGCCTCCCTCTCTGCCTCTGTTTTTCTCCAGCAGTCTATTTCTGCCTGCCCTCTCTCTCTCTCTCTGCCACTCTGCCTTTGTTGTCCTGTCTCTGTCTACCTAAACTGTCTAAAGTGTTTTTTTTCCACAAAAAGGGCAGGTAAGGACGATCAATCAATTACATTGACTACATGAGCAAACACACAGGCACACGCAGTGCAGACTGAGATTATTCAGCATAAAGCTTGTGAGGGGGTCAGACAGACGGTGTGTGTGTTGTGTGTGTGTGTGTGTGTGTGAGAGAGAGAGATTTAACAGCACGGGCGGTCACATTTTCCAAATATGACTGGCATGTGAGATCTGTAAAGCCCTGGGGGCAGTCGGTCATCCAGGCTGGACCAAGTAGGTCTGCTAAGGAGGGTTTACCCCTTCACTTTGATGTCATCTCATCTGCATCACCCCCCCCCCCCCCCCCCCCCCACCCCACCCCACCCTTATGTTTGTGTTTAGAGTAGTGTCCTGCTGCACATCTGGGTGGGAGAAAACACACACATACAAACCCACGCAGCTGTTCTGACATTGCACACATGGCAAAGAGTGTGCCCCCCCCCTCCTGTTTTCAGACTTAGCGATGAGCTGCAGTGTATTATAGATTAAGTACTAAAAACACCATAATGCTGCAGAATACAGCCCTGTTTGCTTCTGATGGTTCAGAAGATGGTATTGGTAGTGGATAGTGAGTCTGTGTGTTTACTGGCATGCGAGCACGTGCCTGCCCATGCGGTGACTGTGCGCATGCCTCATAATGTGCAATGATCAAACTTCATACATTAGCAACTCGGCTTGGCTAGAGAAGCCTGACTGCAGGTTGTTGTATGCATTTGCGTGCATCTGTGCTTGTGTGTGTGTGGCTGGGGGTGGGGGGTGGGGAGGATAAATGGTAGCTTGTTTCCAAGGCCTCTGTTCACCTGCAGGCAGGCCGGGCCCAGGCAGGACAAGACGGTGGCAGATGGAGGGCACAGCTGGGGTGTAATCTGGGAGGCAGGCTTCCAGACGTAGCCGGACAGCCAGCATGGGGAGGCTTCTGGAAGAGCTATGCCCCTCCCCCCCAACCCCCCCCCCCCCCCCCCCCCCCCCCCCC